>JAIFHY010000030.1:600000-1124456 GCA_022264835.1 Melampsora americana | reverse complement strand
CTAACCCTAACCCTAACCCTAACCCCTAACCCTAACCCTGACCCTACCCTACCTACTTGTAACCCCTAACCCCTAACCCCTAACCCCTAACGCCGTCGGTTCCTTCGGGCCATTCGGGCCCTTCGGGCCCTCCAGCCTTTTGTGCACTCTTTGGCTTCCTTACTACGGGCTGGCTCATTGTACCCATGTCCACTATTTTTTGGGCCCTACGTTAACTTTGCCTTTGCGTGACATTGCGTCCATATTTCTTGGGCCGCACTCACTCCGCTTACTCCCATCACTCCGTTGTTGTTCCTACGTGTTACGCACACCCTACTGAATAACCCGTGTTTACTTGACCCCTGCCTCTACTTGGGTCCTGCGATGCTTTTGCATGTGTGCTTTCTTGGCCCCTACATTGATTCCTTACATCCCAATAATTCACTCAACTTACTAACCCCTACCCACGCTCAAACGTGTGTTTCTTTGGGCCCTACGTTGTTTCCGTACATCATAAACTTTCACTCAACTTACTAACCCCTACATCATAAACTTTCACTCAACTTACTAACCCCTACATCTTATTATTTCACTCAACTTACTAACCCCTACATCTTATTATTTCACTCAACTCCCTAACCTTAAACACACTACTTAACCCCTAAACCTACGGGCCCTTCGGGCCACCGTGCACTGATTACCTACCCAACTACGCCCTGCCTCTATCACTTGGCCTCTATGACATATCTGTTACGCACACTACTGAATACCCTGAGTTATCTTGGGCCCCGCGTGCCATTGGGTCCTGCGTTGCGTTCCAACATGTGATTCCTTGGGCCCTCGTGACCTTGTGTATTTCCAATTACTCGGGTTAATCTTCACTTGCGCTACACACACCACTGTTACTCCAACCCCCTGGGTTGGACCTCCTACATGTTCCACACACGACTGTATCACCTGTGTGTTCTTGGGCCCCGCGTGTTCTTGGGCCCTACGTGTTGCGCACACGACTGCATCACCTGTGTTCTTGGCCGCCGCGTGTCTTTGGGCCCAACTTTTTCCTTGGGCCTCCTTTGTCCTTAACTGCCTGGTGTATAAATTTTCCCTGCTTGTCCTTTGCCCAAACGTATTCTCGGCTCCTCCGTTGTTTGCCCCTCTATTGTACATCACATTACGGGTTTTACACTGTACTGCCTAAACACCTTGCGTAACCTTTGGGCCATGTGTTACCCCCAGCCCTGTGTCACTTTTGGGCCTGCAAATTTACGCCATCCTGCTTAATCACCTTGGGTAACCCTTGGGCCATGTGTGACTTTGGGGCCAACAAATCACTTGGGCCTGCCTTCACTTGCACTACACATACTACGGTTGTGCCCCTCATGCAGTTATCGTACCTACGGGTTATGCACAACCCTACATCCCTTGTGTATCCCTGGGCCCTGCGTTGACCTCCACCGTGTCCTTCTTTGGGTTGTACGTTGCATCCACTTGGGCCCTACGTTGTCTTTAGTCCTCCTTTGTCTTTACCTGCCCTGTTTATTCTTTGGGCCTGCTTGTCCCTGGCCCATATGTCCTTTTTGCTTCTCCGTTCTGTTGGGCCCTCTCATGTATGTCACACTCCGGGTTTCACGCTGTCCTGCTTAACCAAACTATGTGTTACACTCTACATGTTAACCATACCACTGACCCCCAGTGTATTGTTTGCGCTTACAGTCACTTACACCTTGGGTTTACTTGTGCCCTACTTTGACTTTCACTTTGTGCTTCATTTGGGCCTACAATATCTTTAGCCATCATATGTCTTTTCTCCGCATGTGTGATATTTGCCCCAGCTTGTGTTTGGCCCCTACGCATCCTTGGCTTCCCCTCTCGCTTGGCTGTCTGTGCACTCATGACTTCCCTCACTCACTTGGGCCCTTTATCGACTTCGGCCCCACGTACACCTCACCCATGCTCTGATATGGTCTCTACATTGCCTTTGGTCCACCTTTCTTTCTTTGGGCCCTCTGTACTCTCTTTGGTGTTGCTTGCGCTTGGACCTTACCTTGCGTTTACTTTTCCGTCATTTTTGCCCCCGTGCTAATTTGAGCCCTGTGTATTCTTTGGCTATTCCGCATGTACTTGGGTGTACATTTGTCATCCACTTTGGAACTCCAAATTAGTTGGGCCTGCGTATACTTGGGTCCTACACGCCCTTTTCTTACATTCCTTTTGGCCCTACTTTGACTCTTTTCACACGTAAATTGCATCACCTGTGTATCTTTGGGCCCTACGTTGACTTCCTCCCTGGATTATTTGTGTCCTACCTTATACTCAAACCTGTGAACCTTTATCCCTACACATCTATTGGGCCCTACGTTGCTTTGGGTCCACCTTTCTTTCCTTGGGCCCTCCGTATCCTTTGGTGTTGCCTTCACTTATCCGTAATTTTTGCCCTCGTGGTTAGTTGGGCCCTCCGTATTCTTTGGGTTTTCTGAATTACCTTGGGAGTCCATTTGTCATCCACATTGGGACTCCAAATTACTTGGGCATGCGTATGCCTGGGGCCTACAATTCTTATCCTACTTTCCTTTGGGCCCTGCGGTGTCCTCAGTTCCACATTGATTGCATCACCCCTTTGTATTCTTGGGCCTGACATGAACATCCACCTTGTGATTCCTTGGGCCCTACGTTTACTTCCACCTTGTGAACCTTTGTGGCCTATCTTTAAAACAACCCCAAGCTTCCATGGGCCCTATGTTTTCATTTGTCCTTGTATACCCAGCCTGTGAAACCTTTGGTCCTGCTTGAAGTTGCCCCCTACGCCACTTTGGCCTCTCCGTTGTATTCGCCCCTCCCATTTTGACCCGTAACACCTTTGTTCACTATGTTGACCACTTGAACAAATCAGGATGTAACAAGTGTCTACATCATTGTCATTCAAGTGCTTTTGGGTTTGACTCCTCTTCACTTCTGTTTTTCTTTTGTTCATCTGTTTTGATCTCAACATCAATATGGTCCGATGGCATGATTCTGGTGCTGTGTCTCCATGTAAGTTGATTTTCTCCTCATTGTCTATCTTTGTCTAAGAATTTTAGTTGGATTGCAAAACTCCAATGATCAATGCGCTTCCATCTTTTTTGAAATTTTCTGGCTCAAGTACTTCTCAAAGCAACCTTGATCATGATGGTATGTATTGTTGTCCGTCTTATCAGTTCATTCAGATTTCCTAACACTCTTTTCAGCTGGTAGGGATGAGGACGGAGGAGATCATGACAACACTTCTCATAGTATGGAGGTTGACTTCCAAAGAGAAACTGATTCCCTGCCAAATTTTGACCAAGAATCTCCCTCAGATGACATCACTCAAACTTGTTTTCAGACTGCACAGCCTGGGTACCCTTCAATGAATTTACCTATGGCGCCAGCAGCTCAAGCTCAATGGAGTCAGCTTGCTGACATATTTGAACTTGATTTTAAATATTAAGCAGATGCACTCAGGATAGGTTCAGTGAGCCCCCTTTCCATCCACAAGCTACCCTGTTTACTTACTAATACCACAATCTTGTTTCAGATCACAGGTTCTGAAAATCAATATCACGCATTGGTGTGCCTCTTGCAGAAGACACATCAAGATATGGATAATGTTATGTCTCAGCTTTGCCCTGCTGTGGGCTGGAAGCCTGCTTCTGATTTAGGGGCAATTTGTCTGTTTAGATGTCAATGAAGTGTACTGACAATTGGTTGTTCCAGACTTGACTCACTAAGATCATATGATTGTGTCATACACCCTCAAAATTGTTTCAAACAAAAGGCCTATAGCAAAATCATTTGATAAGATAGCCATGGTACATCGCTTTGCATACTTTTCTTCTTTCAAGTGACTCCCTATTCAACTACACATGTAGGAAGCTATCATCAAACAATCTGACTCATGGAAATTGTAAATTTTACCTTCAGACTTTGGTACTACATTGACTGATCTGAACAAACACAAGGCATCCATGAAGTTTTTTGGAGCCAGAATTAGGCATATCTGGGATGACTTTAGAGCTGCTGTATGTCCAGTTACTTCTTCTTCCTACAATCCTACTGACTTTTTCTCATTTAATAAGCTCCTAACAAATATACTTGTACCTCAATCCAAAGTAAGCAAACCACGTCAGCCAGTGCCAAAGCTGTCTGAATTGCAACTACTGGCTAGTCAACTCCCCTCTCTCTCTCATATTTGTCCTTCAACCTCATAGAACCTCCTTGATCATGAAATGTGTTACAATTGGCTTGCTTTTTTCAATTTGCAAGATCTTTGCATCAAGAAGGGAACCAATGCTTCTTTGGATTCAAAAGCCCAAGCTCAATTCTCTTATCCCGTCAGCAGTTTCAAAAATCTTACATAAGATTTCCTTACATACTCAGTAATAATTTCTATTTTCCTACAGAGAACTGAAGCTGTTGAATATCACTACGCTAGTAAAGATGAGCGCAAGGTGCGTCCTAGTCAATCACACTGGGCCTGGGTTGATCAACAGCTTTCCAAACGTTGGGGTGAAAACAGGAATGAAACACGGGCTTCTTGCCAAGCGTAAGTCACCTATCTGCATCTGTGTAATGATTACATAGCTGACCTTGTGCTTCTTGTACCTCCAGTTTTGATACTATTGTTTTAGCAAGCAATCAAGACTTCTTGGATGGAAAGAAAACAATTGACAAGATGAAGGCCAATGAAAAATTGAGGGTTCCCACGGACACTGACATCTCCAAAGTGATTGACTTCATGTTGTCAAACACCAACTGATCTACAAGAATTTGGCAACAACCAATACTTGTTTTGTGTAGCTTCCCCCGTATTCATCTGATTTTCAATCCATGAGGTCATTAATGGGTATCATGTAGTCTTTATCTTATCCCTATATGCTGACTATCTCCTTCCATAGTCTTCTGATTGTTAGCTTATCAGATTGTATAATAGTGTTCATTAGTAGTCCTCTTTCTCTTTATTTTATTTTTGTGTCTGTCATCTCATGTAGTAGTCTACATAATTGTAAGCAATTGAGTTCTCATATATGATTTTGGAGTATTTTGACCAAAGCAAAATGAGAATTAGCTTGATTGTTACAACAAAAATAAGATTTCCTGAAGACGCTCACACCAAGTCCTCAAGACGCTTCAAGCAGGTCAACTAGAAAGAATCTAAGTGACATCCTTAACTTATCATGACTGATTCCCAGAGGGTACTGCTTCTGCTAGCATCCCCGTGACAGCTGTTTGCAATGTTCACAGAGCTCTCAGAAGGAGTGGCCAGGGCTCAGTCTCAACCTCATTGTGATGTCCAAGCGGGTGTCCCGCAGAGCGCTCTGCCAGAACGCCTGTCTGCCTGCAAAAAAAATGGGCATCCCAAGGACAACTGAGTGGTCTTGTGGTGTAGTACTGTGACAAGTTCAGGTTATAAACGTGAAAAATCAAAACAAAATGAAATGATGTCACTTTACAAATTGAGAGATGTGAAACAATCCTTTGATAATTAATGTATTGTGAAAGAGAAAACGTGTACAACTTTTAAGAGCAGACAGAAATGCAAAGAAAATCCAACAAGTGTGTTACTGGGTTTCTCAAGAGCTTGGTGATCACACTCCACTCTTTACATTTGTATATTTTAGTCGGCTCTCAACATTTTTTGGATGTTTTTTTACCAAAAAAAAATGTGTAAAATCACTTCTTTTTTTGATATAAAACAAATTCAATAAGTATTATGTCTTCTAAAATCATTTGGGACTGTGCAGATACTAAAAAGGTGGTTTCTGCACTCCCCTAGGAATTGATCAATTCCAGCCATAATTGTGATGAAATTTGTTTGAAGAAATTGTAGCGGAGTTGAATAAATTCAAGTATACGGAATGCAAGGCGAGTCAAAGTGACAATGCAAAAATTTGAAATTTGAAATTTCAGAATCCGCGGGTGCAAAACTGAAAAAACTTGACAAAACTTTGGATTAAACTCAAATACTGGACTTAAACCACCTGTATTTGGGCAAAAACATATGTTTTTGCCACTTTTGCCACATTTTCCAACCACAAGTCGAAATTTCACTCGTTCCTTGTCACTTTGACACAAATAATACCATAAAATTTCAAAAAAACAAGTTTCGCAAACACAATTTACTAAAACAACAACTCAAAACCTCAACCGATCCACAAAACACCATGTGTAAACCCACCAATCTCACCTACTCCGGAGGGACCTACCTCGACTCAGAATAACCATCCATCAACACCGAAGAGTTCATCACTACAGAGTTCTTCAACACCTTCATCTCCATATTACCCTAAAGTCAGGGTCCCACTGAGCGCTTCAATTCACGCACCAAAACTTGCAGTTGAATCTCCAAATTGGTTTGAACGTTTACAAGCTCTAACAACATCCACACTACCCCAACAATATGTTTCTTTTTGTGAACCTGATATGGTGGATTCTTCATCAGATCTTTTGATTCATACATTCCTACGTCGCCAATCTACGGCCAATCAGCTACCGGAGGGCCTAGGTAGTCAACCTTAAAAGGAAGACCACCTAGGCTCTTAGGTGGTCAACCTTAAAAGGGAGCCCATGTAATGTCTTAGGTGGTCAACCTTAAAAGGAAGACCACCTAGGTTCTTAGGTGGTTGCCAAGGTCGATCAGTGACTGATCAACCGTTGCAGGAGGTGTCACAAAGCTGCGACACCTCCTGCGGCCTTTCTACGGTCGATCAGTGAGTGATTGACCGTAGAAAGGTTGCCTAGGAGTCTAGGCAGCTACCTAGACTCCTAGGAGCTCTCCACGGTCGATCAATGACTGATCGACCGTGGCAGGAGGTGTCACAAAGCTGCGACACCTCCTGCGGCCTTTCTACGGTCAATCAGTGAGTGATCGACCGTAGAAAGGTCGCCTAGGAGTCTAGGCAGCTACCTAGACTCCTAGGAGCTCTCCACGGTCGATCAATGACTGATTGACCGTGGCAGGAGGTGTCACAAAGCTGCGACACCTCCTGCGGCCTTTCTACGGTCAATCAGTGAGTGATCGACCGTAGAAAGGTCGCCTAGGAGTCTAGGCAGCTACCTAGACTCCTAGGAGCTCACCACGGTTGATCAGTCACTGATCGACCGTGGCAGGAGGTGTCACAAAGCTGCGACACCTCCTGCGGCCTTTCTACGGTCGATCAGTGAGTGATTGACCGTAGAAAGGTCGCCTAGGAGTCTAGGCAGCTACCTAGACTCCTAGGAGCTCACCACGGTTGATCAGTCACTGATTGACCGTGGTAGGAGGTGTCACAAAGCTGCGACACCTCCTGCGGCCTTTCTACGGTCAATCAGTGAGTGATCGACCGTAGAAAGGTCGCCTAGGAGTCTAGGCAGCTACCTAGACTCCTAGGAGCTCACCACGGTTGATCAGTCACTGATTGACCGTGGTAGGAGGTGTCACATAGCTTTGACATCTCCTGGGACCTTTCTACGGTCAATCAGTGAGTGATTGACCGTAGAAAGGTCGCCTAGGAGTCTAGGCAGCTACCTAGACTCCTAGGAGCTCACCACGGTTGATCAGTCACTGATTGACCGTGGTAGGAGGTGTCACATAGCTTTGACATCTCCTGGGACCTTTCTACGGTCAATCAGTGAGTGATTGACCGTAGAAAGGTCGCCTAGGAGTCTAGGCAGCTACCTAGACTCCTAGGAGCTCTCCACGGTCGATCAATGACTGATTGACCGTGGCAGGAGGTGTCACAAAGCTGCGACACCTCCTGCGGCCTTTCTACGGTCAATCAGTGAGTGATCGACCGTAGAAAGGTCGCCTAGGAGTCTAGGCAGCTACCTAGACTCCTAGGAGCTCTCCACGGTCGATCAATGACTGATTGACCGTGGCAGGAGGTGTCACAAAGCTGCGACACCTCCTGCGGCCTTTCTACGGTCGATCAGTGAGTGATTGACCGTAGAAAGGTCGCCTAGGAGTCTAGGCAGCTACCTAGACTCCTAGGAGCTCACCACGGTTGATCAGTCACTGATTGACCGTGGTAGGAGGTGTCACATAGCTTTGACATCTCCTGGGACCTTTCTACGGTCAATCAGTGAGTGATTGACGTAGATAGGAGACCTAAGGTCCTAGGAGGTCTTCCTATTAAGGTTGACCACCTAGGACAACAGGTCTGGGTCATACGGAGGGATATCTTAATAGGAAGACCTCCTAGGACCTTTGGTGGTCCTTCCCTCAAGTTTTTGGCCTGTAGAAGGGATACCTAACTTCCTAGGTGGTCTTCCTTTTAAGGTTGACCACCTTATGTCCGTACTGAATCAGGCATAAAGTGGTCAACCTTAAAAGGAAGACCACCTAGGAAGTGAGGTCAACACCATAACCTCTCCGCTCAAAAGAGCGTGAGCAGAGCAGTTTTGGAATCTGCTCAATCCTCCGCTACCCAGAGCGGAGCCTGCGCTGCGTGCTCCAAGGGTAGAAAGTTCCTGAGCAGAGCATGTTGCTCCTCCCAGACCCAGAGCCTGGGTGGCTTATATTGTTCATTGATCTAGTGCTGAGCAGCAATAGATCAATGTTTTTCAAGATATCTTTTTTTGTAAACTTTTCGGCAGAGTGTGTGATCTGTGCTGAACATGTAGGCCCATGAGAAACGCAACCTTCTACTAAGCTGAGCGTACCTGTACCCACCCGTCATTTAAAAACCACAAGTTGCACCTGGGGTGGTTCCATGTGCAAACCTATTATGTTCAACCACAAGTTGATCGTGTTTGGATATCTATAAGTTCATTGCTCATCATGCAGCAAATCCGTCAAATCAATTCCCAAGTTCCATTCATTTGTTTTTTTTCATCCATTCCTCAGTGCCTCTACTTCAGAAGATAGTGAACCCATAGTGAGAGGTTGTAAGGGAAGCTGCCAGTGACTGGAGGATGTTTGATGTTAGGGGTTGGAATAAGTGACTGAGGGCACCCCCGATTACCAGTCTAGCCTCTTGATTCACACATGTTCCAGTCCTGTCAACTCCCCTTGCACCCTCTTTCTATTCAGGTCATTATCCTCAAGTATTCAACCCAAACTGACTGATTTCTGTCACTGTCAGCTTTGCGTTGTGCAGGGTGAGATCCTCAATTTGATTTTGGGTAAGTGACATGACACAACACTGATGTGTTATTTGTCAAACAGATGGCAAAATGTAAATCTGAAGCAAGGAAGGAGAAACATGCTGTCAAGAGAGCCCAGTATCACAAGGTCAGATCTTCCAAGTATAAAGACGAGAAAAAAATGAGTTGCATGATGCTGAATGTGAAGCTGTGAGAAGTCAAACAAGGGATCTGATATATACAAGAATTTTTGCTCTAAAACAATCTTCAATCTGAACAGCTGATGGTCAGTACCAATATTAGACTTGAGGTCTAAGAAGGAATGCTCTGTACCTAAGATGGATGGATTGAAGAGATGAGGAACAATCCACCCACGAGCTGCTCAGGTTAATAAGTGAAATAAACATGTGAAATGTAGTGAATACATGAAATAAACGAATGATGTCATAGTAAGTTGTGACATGGTTAGTAGCACACATGATAACTCCAACACCCCCCCTTTCAAAGAACCAGGACACAAAGAAAAAACAACATAACAGACATAAAAATTCAAAATAAGTATAAACAGAATAGAAAACAGAGAGGAAAGAAATAAAAGAAAACTCAAATAAACAATCAAACAATGCCTATCATTTGCCTTTGACGTTGAAGCAAGATTTTATCAAGGGGCTTGGTAAGAAGATCAGCAAGCATATCTGAAGAACATACATGTTTTATTGATACACTTCCATTTTGAAGACACTCTCTCACAAAATGAAATTGAGTGTGTATATGTTTTGTTCAAGAGTGATGAGAAGGGTTCTTTGCCAAGGCTTAAGCGCCTTTGTTATCAACATGAATAGAAATAGCCAAACTTGGACGTAATTTAAGTTCTGATAAGAGATTGCGTAACCAAGTAGCTTCACGGCAGGCATCAGAAAGTGCTTTGTACTCAGCCTCTGCGCTTGACAACAACACTGTTTTCTGTTTCCTCGATTTCCACAAAATAGGTCCACAGCCAACTAGATATGTGTAACCAGTCGTAGACCGTCTATCATGACGGTCTTCAGCCCAATCTGAATCACTAAAACCGGACACAGCAAAGTCCTTACCACATAATGACAATTGGAGAGAAGAGGTTGAGCCCAGATACGACAAGGTTGACAGATTTTGTGGTTGCCTTTTTGGAGACTGGAGGAACGTATCTCACACTTTGGTTGCTGAGTGTCCGTAGTTCTGACTAGAGTGCAGTGAGAAAATGGGTATCGAGTGATGTGCTGTGAGGAAAGGCTGACAAGCAGTGTTTGTAATAAGGAATGAGAGATGTCAGAGTTAAGGAAGAGATAAGTGCTGTGTTCGATGGTTGACTTGTGGTATTTACACATGGTGTTTTGTGGATTGGTTGAGATCTTGAGTTGTTGTTTTTGTGAATTGTATTTGCAAAAATTGCTTTTTTGAAATTTTATGGTATTATTTGTGTCAAAGTGACAAGGAATGAGTGAAATTTCGATTTGTGGTTGGAAAATGTGGCAAACGTGGCAAAAACATATGTTTTTGCCCAAATACAGGTGGTTTAAGTCCAGTATTTGAGTTTAATCCAAAGGTTTGTCAGGTTTTTTCAGTTTTGCACCCGCAGATTTTGAAATTTCAATTTTTGAAATTTGAAGTTGTCACTTTGACCCACCTCGCATTCCGTACAAGTATATACACATGATGTTCAAATTACAAGGAAAGCTGAAATGAAAAAAAATTAAGTATCAGAATCAGAAAATTCAGAAAAGAAAAACAACAAACAGAGATAATTAATTGGAATCTTCAGGCGCCACAGTAACAATACCTCTGTGTTGTTACTAGGAACCCAGTATTGACACAGAAAGTACAGAAGAGTTGAAAATTGAGGTTTATGTCTGTGCATTTATCAGAAATATAATTGATGGACAGAGCTGTATTGATCTTGCCATTTTGTGTTTTTGTATTTTAAGCAGCAAGACATCACAACGCTTGTTGGCATTCTCATGCTTTCTGTAGCACAAGGATAGACCCATGTGAGATTATTACTGAACCTTTCAAAGCAATCAATTTGCTACAAATGTATTCAAGACAAAAAATACAAATAATGGTTGGCCCATGCAGATCCCAGGCTGGGTCTGTGTATCTACTAATCCTCATGATATACATAGAGTAGTAGTAACATGATATAAGTCTATTTGGATATAAACATGATTTAGCGTAACTATACCAATGTCATTCATCCATTTTCATCCATTCCACAGTAATACACAACATCATAACAGTTTTGTTTTACAATAATTGTGAGTAACAATATGGTGAATGTTCATGATGATACAAGTTCACTTAATGATAATAGTTAAGGACAGGAATATTACTCCAACAAAGGCACTATTCAACATCTCAAAGCTGACAGACACACTATCTGGCATGTCTGATATGCTCCATGAGAACTTCCCTTTGATTGAGCAGGGGAAGATTAATGGAAGTATAATTGGTCATCAAGGCTTGATCACTGCACACTGGGGCCATAGCACCCACACTATATATGTGCACCAGGATGGGCAAGTCAGGAGCTATCATGTATTTCCAGAGCTGCTCAGCTAATGGCTCATCTGAATGAGCGAATCATATGTAATACCACCTGCAGTTCTTTACAGTATTCACAATCAAAATGATGACTATGTGATGTGCACTGACGTGTCATTTTAGTGGAATTCCATCAACTAAAATCCATGTAACACCTTTTCTGTTACTGTTGAATTGCTTCTAGAGTATTGCCTTGGGAGCTTTGAAGTTATATGTAGTCAATTTTTGGGAGGATTTTGTCAAACTGGAAAAAATTACACAATGTATCACATATGATTTACTCGTTCAGATGAGCCAGGAACTGAGCAGACCTGTATGTACATGATAGCTATCAAATTATTCAGCTTGTTGCATATATGTAATGCTGGTTGTATGGCTCAGGTGTACATTGATTAACCCTTGATGACCAATTACACTTCCAATCATTTTCCCCTTCTCGATTCAAGGGAAGTCGTTTGATGTTTGTAGTGCTTGAGATGCAAAAATTTGCCAGGGTACCATCAAACGGCCCAAGTGCAGCACATGCACCTGTTGTCTGGGTTGGCTCACTGGAACTGCGTGTTTGTGTTACTCTTCATATTTTACTTCATATCTTGTTACAATTGGCTTGACTGAATTTGCCCTCTTACCCAGGAATATCTTACCAGATTAGCCTCAAAATTCATTTTCTTACCCAATCTGGAGTGATACACTGCATCAGAGATGAATCATGCATGGCTTGCTCAATTGCTTTCCAGCACTATCAGAGTAAGTCTTCAATCTGCATGCCTTTTGACAATATAAATTGACATTGCCTTCCGTCATGTTCCAGCACCAAATGAATCAACAACTTGTGGAATGGACGCAACAATATCCTTCAGATGGCACCCAATGTATTGCTGATAATGTAGGCACCAGAATGTCAAACACTCATATCAGGAATGTGTGCAAGCATGCACAGGACAAATTGCACAACCTGGTGATATTACTCCCAATACTTTTTGTTGTGGTGTATTTGCATTTGATCTGACCAAAGTACTAGAGCTGTTGCTTGGCATATGATCCAAAGACTGGTGCTGTTGTGGGTGTACAAGTTCCAAGAATTGAGTTACTATGGCATTAAGTAAGTTTGAGAGTCAGACTTGATGATTTTTTGTTGTATTTCTTGAGCTCATCATCTCTCACTCACACATTGCAAATGGAATGGGCACAGCTGTTGTTCACATGGATTCAAATGCTTTATGGGCCCACTTGTGCTTAAATCACATATCTGGTCTGTCACCTGTCACTCATATCCTAATGTCACATTCACATTCAAACTGATGAAAATCTGCATCTACCTTCCATCAGCATCAAGAAGCAGCTTGCATCATTCAGAAGGTTGGGGTTTTAGTTCAATTTGGGCGTCTGTAGACAGCCAACTGGCAAGGTTGTGGGGAAGGGGTGAGGACTATACTACCGCGTAAACTTTCAATTGATTTGCTTGGGTCAAAGCAGAAATCTTAAAATCATGAAATGATACTCATAGTGCATTTGCAGATGATCTAAAGTGTTTGCAAAGTTGTATACAACCAAGATATTGAATTCTACCATTTCCAGAACTTGTTTGAAAATCTTAAAGAGACTTGCAACTTTGCTCTGCCAATGGAGGAGTATGTAAAGGAGGCCATTGCGCAAGGCCAAGGCAGTGCTGATAATGAATAAAACTAAATCAGATGCTCAAGTTACTCTTGAATTCTTCAAGTCATCAACATATCATCTCTCACTTATCTTTGCTTTATCTTGCCTTGCTTATGATATGGAACATCCACCCAAATTATGTTGACAGCAACCTACAGCATCTTAAGTTTGAATCATCTTCTCTATCATTCTATTGGTCAGATGTCTGGCACAAAAGTTGTATTTCCATTGAAATATGCTGTTCTTTTTTCTATCCCTAATTACAAAGTTGGCACTTGTTGATCTGTGCTCTTCATCCCCTACGGCTAAACTCAATTGAAATAGATACAGACTATTTGATGATTATAGTGAATCTGATTTTTACCTATTTTGTGCACAGATTGACAGTGGATCCCTGTCTGACTGTCAATGTGTTGGCACTTGTTGATCTGTGCTCTTCATCCCCTAAGGCTAAACTCAATTGAAATAGATACAGACTATTTGATGATTATAGTGAATCTGATTTATACCTATGTTGTGCACAGAGTGACAGTGGATCCCTGTCTGACTGTCAATGTGTTGGCAACACAATCCATTCTTTTTTGCCCATAACAAACCAGCTCTGGCAACTTTTTGTGGCCTCAATATCCCGCAATTTCTGCCTGGTTAGCCGCCAAAGGGCACCTGAGTTGGCCGTTTTGTAGGTGGTCAATGTGAGGTTGACCTAAGGACTGCCCTCCAGTGCAGACCAAAGGGCGGCCCTTTGTTGGGCCGCGCAGCGGGTCTAAAGGTGGTCTGTATTGGAACACAAATAGTTTTATTACTAACTAACTAACTAACAACAGTGAACAAGATGTAGAAACTGAGTACAATTTATGTAGAAATAGAGGCATGGGATTGGTGAGGATAACCGCCATGTTAAGGCTGAAACACACCAACTCGGACCCTCAAAACAGTCACCTGTAACAGTCCGGACCTGCTGGTGGTGTACAGCTCAGTGATCAAACGGTACATTCACAATCATGGGTGCCGGTCCTGCTTCATCGCACTACCCGACCCGACAGCTGTCCTGGATACATGCTAAGTATCCTTCGACCTCCAGAGTCCACACAGTCTACAAGAAGGATACTCATACGCCTCGAGTTAACCTTTCATCTCTCCCAACCTCGTTTTTCTGATCTCCATCTAGACTCCTTGATTTCGATATGGCTTCATCTACTGCAGAAAAGCACCGGATAGGTAAATCATACCATCCTCATTACTGTTACTCCTTACTGATTGTGATTGAACATTTGAGACTCATAGCTGTACACGAGAAGAAGCGCAAAGAAATGATGGTACGCTCGATATTCGCTCACGCCACGAAATATGCTTCCAATTGATTTGACTCTGATGTATCAAACAGGACGAGTTCGAACGCCAGAAAGTTGAGATGACACGCGAGACTGATCGGAACCGCACTGGAGCTGATCGATTTGTGGGCAAATCGGACTCCATGGAAGAAAGCTTGAAGATGCAGACAGTAGGATTAGTGAAGCTTGAAGACTTTCAACAGAAACGACAAGCCCTGGAAGAGGAGAAGATGAGAGAGGCTGCAAGATCCAATGAATTGAAGTAAACCATTATCCCTTCGCCTTCACTCCGAGCGCCCTTCTGCATATCTACCGCTCTTGCCATATAGTCTTACCTATCGATTGATCTTTGACTACCAGGGAAGAAGAGCCGAAAAAGAAGAAGAAGAAGAAATCTAAATACAACCTATCATTTGCAGTGGATGAGGATGAAGAACTCAGCGTTACCGAAACCAAAGCATCAACATCGAAGACAGGTGAGCAATACAACTGTATCAGTGTATCACGCCTGACATATGTGTTGACGTGGTATCTTGAAAATATCGTTTAATTGTGGAAGATAGAATCGTCGTCTACTACCTCACGAAAAGGTCAATTTGGCAAAAACCCGACTGTAGACACTTCTTTCTTGCCGGACAGAGACAGGGAAGAACTGGATCGACGTGAGCGTGAAGAACTGAGGCAGAAATGGTTGAAGATGCAGGAAGCCATCAAACAAGAAGATATTGAGATCACTTATTCATATTGGGATGGCACCGGTCACCGGAAGGAGGTCACTGTATGTGGGCCCTTCTTGAACTTAACTACATGTGCCTTTGCATTTTGCTCCTCTGATTTATTCACTGTTTTTGATCTGCTCCAGTGCAAGAAAGGTGACAGCATAGCACAATTCCTAGAAAAGGCCAGGACACAATGGCCTGAGTTGAGAGGGGTCTCCGTGGCTGACATTCTATATGTGAAAGAAGATTTGATCATTCCTCACGTAAGTAAAACTACCTCGCTTTCATGAATCAAAACAATGAATTGACTCTCCGCTTCCAACATATTACAGCATTATACGTTTTATGATTTTATCGTGAATGTACGTTACGGCGATTCTGGTGACTGTTTTTGTACTGACCTGCCTTTCTTTCCATCAACATCATCTTGATTCCGACTGATTGCAGAAAGCAAGGGGGAAATCGGGGCCCTTATTCAACTTCGATGCCCATGATGATGTACGATTGGTAGCCGATGCCACAGTGGAAAAAGATGAAAGTCACGCGGGGAAAGTTGTGACACGAACTTGGTATAACCGAGCCAAGCATATCTTCCCGGTTAGTGAAAATTGGAGATTGCTTCGATCCGATAACTGATCCAGTCTATTCGTGTCCTGATAGGCTTCTCGATGGGAACCGTATGTACCAGGGAAAGATTACGGAGCATACAAGATCAAAGGTTGATCACCTCATTTGCTTGACCTCTTTGTGATGGCACCGTTTATTCAATCATCACCATTCAAACAAAAGAACATGAAAGAGCGTTGGAATCATTCATAAGCACAACTTGACCGAATTGTATCATCAAGAGTGGAAATTATTTGTGGACAGTGAGGGTTTGGCACGCAATAGAGACATGTTGTAGATTGAGCTTGTTCACTCAGGTACTCTTCCTTTTCATTTGCTTTATGTACTTGTTATGTCAGTCATTCAGAATGTTTGGTAATTCCACGAATCGGAGCGCTACTTTCACTAAAGAACATGGTATTATGATTTCCAACAGAAGAAGATCGTTGAGCCGCGATATCATCTTGATCACTCGAGATTCCATCCGGGGGAGAGCATTATAAACTGCCGAGATGAACTTCCTGGCTTGAGACGAGCATTCCGATTTTCTTTAGCCTCGCATATCGAGTGGTCTACCCATTTAAGGAACTTGGCCTTTCACGATAGCCAAAGATGGACTCCTTGTGAGGAGTGATCTATTGAGTTCGGCTGATGATACATCAAAGTAAATGGGCTCATCATTTCTTGTATTCCATGAGTTCATTTGATGTGTTCCAAGGTGATGATAACAAGTGATCATGTGTTCAGTTTATCCATCCCAGCCGAGTGGTGTTTACTTTAGTGAATGTGAAATTCACTGTGACTGCAGCTTGTTTTACTCAGTCACTCACTCAGTCAGTCAGTCAGTGAAGTCCAGTTGTTCCATCTTCAATTCTCCTGGGTTATCTTATCATCTCATCGATCATCGATTGTCAATCTTCCTTCGTTGCTCGTCAAGATCAATGCATCATGTGGCATGATGATGAGTGATGATGAGTGATGAAGCAGTACATAGTGTGATGTGGTGGTGAAGTGTATGTAAGAGACACTCTTGAATCGAGTTTGATTTCGATTTTGAACGTTTTCGATCCAATCTCATTCTCAAACTCTTCTTTATCTTTGATTACTTAGGTATTTGCTTTCTTATTACAATCATCATTATCATCATCATTATATGCTTTATTAAAGAATTGTAAGCTCAGCTACACAAACACACACATTCTCCTTATTCAAACCATTGGTGCTTTTTACCTCTCATTCTCCTGCTTGTACCAGTCATGCCTGTCTCATCCATTCGGCAAGAACGCCAACAATCCTCCTGGTTTGACTCTATCGATCCATTCAATTATCTTTCAACTTATCTTTCCTCCGTTTCAAAAGAATTTCATGATTTCTTTCAAACCCTCTTCTTGCCTTTCTTCAACCTACTCTCCGTATTCGACATTCGACCCCACCTCAAATCGCTTTTTGGCCTCGCTGGCCAATTCATCTCCTCACCCACCACTCATCGCTCTCTATTAGGCTCTCTCCTTCTAAGCTTCATTTTTTGTTCAAGTATTCTGATCTCTGTGATTGCTTATGTGTCCTTCTACTGGGCTTATGTCCCTCAAATCGGTCTGAGTATCCCGCTATGGCTTCAATATGGGTGCGTATCCTTTTGTTCACATCACAATCACATTGATCTCCAATTCGCCTTGTTTGTCCATCCCCTGGGTCTATAACTTTCAGTGAAGGCAAAGTACCTTACGCCATGGCGGACCTCTCAAACCTTGCTGATCCGATCGCCATCGATCAAGCATACGATGTCAGTCTTCATTTGACCGTGCCTGTGAACGAAAGGAATATTGAGCTCGGTATGTACCTGTCTATGTCTTGCGTTTCATAACAGGATGCTGATCCTTCAATCTGTATTTGATGACGTATCTTCCTTCCAGGTAATTTCATGGTCCGCCTCAACCTCAAAACCGCACCACCGCAAAATATCACCCTTCATCGCATCTCCCGACATTCTTCATTGATTCATCAACCTCGATTTGCCAGAGCCTTGGACACAATCAAGTATCTTCGAACCCTTTTTTTCTTGTCCGCCCCTCGACTGGTTCAACATCTCGATATCAACCTTTTCTCTCAAAAGGTTATCAATCCAAGTTCCCTGGCCAAAAAAGGAGGTCTGGCTCTCGCAGAGATTCAAATTGGCAGGGATGATGTATACGATTCTACGATCACTTTGGCCCATGCGAAAGGGTGGGGGGAACTTCATATCTATGACGCGACATTGGTTTTCGAGGCTCATCTTGAAGGATTACGGTCCGTATCTTCATACTCTGTTGAGAACCCTGAGGTTATACTTACTGAAGATTGTCTTTTGGTGTCTTGATTTACATGCAGGGCACTGATGTATTATCACCCTTACGTGTCATTCTTCATGTTCTGCACACTTTTCATGATCGCCGAGTTCACAAGTGTATTATGCACATGGGGTTTGGTAGCCGCACGAAAAGCACAAATGAAACAGCCGGATCAATTCTCAATCAAGAAAGAAGATTCCAGCGATTTCATGTTAACTTCTACTACCTCATCTCCCTTACTTCAAGGGATCGACGATCTTAGTGATGTTGACAATCAGCCCATATCGACCGGTAGACGTGGAATGAGTGACATTGATGAGCTACCTGCGCCAGACGAAGATCACCGCGCAGTTGACGACGAGGACGATCAGAAGCCTGAGCTTGGAATCAGCAGACTGACTGAGATTATCAAAACAGAGCTTCCTGATGATGAATTAGTGGGTGGTAGCGAAACTACTGGCGCCAGTGGAACCAGGAGCTTCGGTAGCGGGTTATCACGTAGTAGCTTAGGTCAAACCGCTTCATCGTCTACATCTTAGTCTTTGGGTTTGATCTTACCTCATACCGGTAAGAATATGTTACCTCGCAAATCGCTCAAAAATGTTATCAAATTTACACCTATAGACTTGAGCGTCTATATGCTACATTTAAAAATTTAAAGCTCTATTGTACTCTTTTTCGATTCAACTCGTACACTTGTTTGATACTGCTAATTCTTGATGCGCTTGAAATCATTGTCATCATTGAGAAGACAATTTGACTTGTTGTGAGAATTTGTTCTATGTTAACTCATACAGGTATCTCTGCCACCACATTGTGAGTGAGTACAAGTGATCTGAAGTTGTGCTTGAATTATTATGTGAGATGAAGGATGAAGGAAACTTCCATCCATTATGCCTCAAGTGTCAGCCCTGCACATGTACAAGTAGATGCAAAATGGTTATGTCACCCCCTGGTCTCAACTACAAGAGCTATTGACTCGAATCCAGACTAGATGGTGCCTTCAAGGTCAAATTTTGCATCACATAGCAAACTTCTCTGGTTAGTAAACTGGTCAGGGCCAGGGGGGTGGCGTAAAACTTGTTGAGTTTCAGAGCTGGAACAGCGAGTGAAAGGAATAAAGGAAAGGTTGACACCTTGTTAGTTCACATATTAGAAGAAAAACAAAAGAGAGAAACTAATGCCTACCTGGAACAGCGAGTGAAAGGAATAAAGGAAAGGTGAAGAAAAAGAGTACCTTTCCTGAGCTGTTCCAGTTGGCTTTATATAGTGAAATGACAAGATGAAGAATCACATGACAAACATGTTGTTAAGCACACAAAATATGAAATGAAATGTATGAAATGAAATATGTGAAATGAATGTGTATGAAATAGAAAGATATGAGATGAGTAGAATGAAATGTTTGTCAGCGCAGGACATCTGTCAATGTTAGTCACGCAGAACTGTAGAATGGAAAGCAACTGACTATCTCAACAAAACTTATGCATCCACTTGTACATGTACCCAAAGGATGACTTGCAACATGACAAACACCTGAAAAACATAATTACATAAACACATACCCTAAAAACAACATGTACCATATCAAAAAACACATAAAACATGAATCACACCTCATAACTCAGTGTCAAGAGTTGATAATATTACATGATACACATGATAACATTAAATGCAATCAGCATAATCAATAATCATTACTAATTACCATTAGGAGGTTTCAAGTTCAAATTTTTTGCCACCTGTGGCATACAGATCCCACAGTGAGTCACAGAAGAAAACAAATACAATACAAATGGTGTCAAACCTAAAGACTGTTATCAGCTGAGTCAGCTCGGTTTTTCAGGCTTGCCCAGTTAGTTCCAGACCAATCTGTCTACTGAAAGTCATGAAGACCAGCAAAAGCCACACAGACCGTTCTGTAGGCACGCAGACCAATCTGACACATTGATCCCAGACCACAACCATTCCAGACTGGTCTGGTTGAACTCACACCACACACTCCATCAGGTCATTATGGACCCATCAATTTAAATGAGTCAAAGCTCAACAGCAGCCAACACCATTTCATAAAGTCAACTGATTCAACTGTTGGTGGGACTTCAACCAATTAATCCACCAGTGAATTGATCTATTTGCCAGCCAGCCACCCACAAAGTCACAACCAGTCTTGAAGACATCACCTTCATCAAGAACAAGTAATTGACTCAAACTCAAACTCATCTCAAGTTCTTCACAAATCTCAACGTAGATTAATATAGACTCAATAATTCAATCTGTCCAACCTTCCTTGCCTTTTCCAGGTACCTTCAAGTTGGCTTTGATTTCACAATTGAGGCTAACTTTAAGGTTGCTGGAAAAGGCAAGGAATACACCATTCCATTCAAGGCATCAATACATACCACTTTATCTATAATTCACCAATGACACAATAGATAACTACAACTTGGAACCAATACTCAATTGTTCACCTCAAATTAATTATCAAATTGATCCTTGGCTCAATCAACAACATTCATTGAAAATAAAACAACCTTTGATTAAGAATTTTAAGTCAACTTTATATCTAAACCTCCGTCTCCAACATACTCATCACCCAAAAATACAGCCTCTTCAAGCAGTTCAAGTTCATCAAGAGGTTAAGAACGGACAGAGCAGCAGTTCTCAAAATTAAACAAAAATCAAACAAAAATTGAAAATCAAAAACCAAGAACCAAAAACTGAAGTTTTGAAAAATTCTCCCAGGTCCCTTCTGACCTCTGAATCAACCCATCCCACTTTGAGATCAGCAAATTAACTGTTTCAACACTGGTTGTTGTGTATTGTGCAGTCCTTCAAAGTAAAAAAGGTATCTGGCTATGCCAAATCATCCAAGTCCAGAAAAAATTCATTGTGAGCCACAAGCGGATGATATCCATTTGGACAGCCATCAACCCAAGCTATATCAAGAAGAATTCATGTCAGTGCATATCAAGTGAGTCAACAAGTGAGTTGAACTCGCGCATCTTGCTCATTGCTAACAAGTCTGATAATGTTTTGTCCAGTAGTAAAGCACACTGTACCTTGTTTTGTACCTCATAGCTAATCCGCTCAACCTCCTCCTCACCACTCCTTGCTGTACAAAAAGCCTGAATCCTGGTCTATGTATTCAGGTCAACTGCCCAGGGCTCATCAGGATGTGTAAGTTGGCCAATGTTCCAAAATGGATTCACTACAAACATTAAACAACTTCCCTTGAATTGATAAGGGGAAAATGATTGGAAGTGTAATTGGTCATAAAGGGTCAATATATGTACACCTGAGCCACAAGACCAACATTACATATATGCAACATGCTGAGTAATTTGATAGCTATCATGTACATACAGGTCTACTCAGTCCCCGGCTCATCTGAATGAGTAAATCATATGTGATACATTGTGTAAATTTTTCCAGTTTGACAAAATCCTCCCAAAAATGGACTACATATCACTTCAAAGCTCCTGAGGCAATACTCTAGAAACAATCCAACAGTAACAGAAAAGGTGTTACATGAAGTTTAGTTGATGGAATTGAACCAAACTTACATGTCAGTGTATGTAGTCAGTTTTTTGAATGATTAGTAAATACTACAAAAGAGTACAGGTGTTATTACATGTGATTCACTCATTCAGATGAGCTGTTAGCTGAGCAGCTTTGTATGTACATGATAGCTCCTGACTTTCCCATCCCGGTGCACATATGTAGTGTGGGTGCTATGGCTCCAGTGTGCAGTGATTAATCCTTGATGACCAATTACACTTCCAATCATTTTCCCTTGCTCAATTAAAGGGAAGTTGTTTAATGTTTGCAGTGATTGGCAATATACATTTACTTAATGTCTTCCAAGGTTGGTAATTGTTAAATGGGAAATTTTGGAAATAAAGTGTTATAAGTTTCAACATCTGACTTCTATGTATTGTATTTTTGTATCAACTCTTGGTTCTGTTTTTCCATGATATGCTTGTACCTTGGTTGCTCAGATGTACCGAAATAATAGAAAATCAATGCAAAGAACGGCACAGCATAGGGCTTCATAATGTGACTCACCAATGCTGGGCTTATCCCATTTTTTTGCCACTCAGTCTTCCCAACCTTAGCTTCATAAAGCTTTTTCTTTGGCATTTGTATTTGCATCCGTTGTCTAGCACATGGCTCTGAGGATTACAATAGTGAAGGATCAGTGTATTGGACCCAAAGGCTACCAATTTGTATATTATATCACCTTTGACCTCTGGCATGTCTCAAAAAGCATTGCCTCCAATTTCAGTCACCAGCACAGCTATAGACTCTTCTAGAGCCACCACGGTTGACAGTAGGGATCACAGCAAGATGTACTGCTCCTCTGTCATGGTTCTCCAACACAAGTGTTGGAGCCTATAAAGTTCATCACTTTATTGAACCAGTAGCAATCTCATTTTGCTCCTAAATTGGAATATCACATAATAAAGACAAAGGGAACAGTCAGTGGTCACTCTGGCAGCCTCTGATACTGACAGACCTTGACTTAGTGTATCAAAAAGAAAGGGTTCCTTTGAAATTAATAAATCCGTAATTGTTGAACACATAGGAAACTGTATTGTCTCATAAACAGTGTCAAACAGAGTGAAAAGGTCCAGGCTTAAAAAAGATGAGACCATAAACAAAGGCCCTTAACTGATAAGACCTGACGTGATTGTTGGACAATTCTTGTGGTGGTATTTGAGGTATGCTGTCAAAATCACACTGATTTCTTCTTATTGATATAATGTAAATTGGGTGTACTTCATTGCCACTTTAATGAGTGATGCGGGTCAATTATGGGGGTGAATGTGAGTTACAGAGTGCAGATAAAACTTTTGCCGTGTGATGGATGAGCTCAAAGTTGGTTCATTTTCAGAATAAGTTGAGATTGTTCTGTTATTGGTTGAATTTTTGACATCCCTGCATTTCACAATCATCAAATTAATGAGTGTTTTGTATGATGCGGGTCAATTATGGGGGTGTATGTGAGTTATGGAGTGAAGATACAACTTTTGTGGTATGGTACATAAGCTCAAAGTTGATTCAGTTTCAGAATGAGTGAGAATGGATCTACCATTTCAAAGGAGGATATTTTAGATTATTTATGGTGGAAAGCGGGTTGGCCACTCGGCCAGTTGGGTGCCCGCAAAACTTTGCATCCTCATTGCAATAGGTTTGGGTGTCCCAGGGCCAGTACTGTCAGCTTTGAGAATATTGTTGGGCATTTTTGGCCAGGAAGGGCTGGATCCAGGTTGCAGCCCTATCATAAAGCTTGTCACCCCCCTCCTGGTGAAAAACCAATCTTGTTCAAAACCAAATTTCAAAATTGAAGGTGACTCTTGAGCCTTTTACATACAATTTTCAGGTATTTTCCTGTAACAAAATTTGGTTTTGAAACAGTTTTTGTTCCCAGAAGGGGGGTGAGAAGCTTTCTGAGAATGGCTGTATGAGGTAAGACAAAAAAGAAAAACAAGAATAAAAGACATGTCTGCCTCCTCATAATATATCTTTTCCATCACTCAATTAACCACAAATAATCAAACCAAATGACTTTAACAAAAGATATGCTACACAACAATCAACTTCTTCAAAACACAGCATAAGTTTCAATCTTGAGGCTACTGTACACAGTTTTCCTGGGTGTCCTGCTCAAGATGTATGAAAGGTGGAAGATGACAAGGTGTTGAAATCATAAATAACTCAGTAAAGAAGAAGTTTATAGCTTCACATTCCACACCTGTACGCCCCTCATACCCGAGTTCTTGAAGTATACCCACAAAAACCTAGGAGTCTAAGCTCACATGAGGGTGAATTTATATGAGCTATGTAGCAAAATTCTTCCTGAATTCTGAGACAGGGATGGCCATGCAAGCAAAGCAATAACCTGCCCTGTGGTGAAAAATAGGGAGATCAATCACAAATATCTAGTAGAAACTTTAGCTTTCAATTTTGATGATTTTGTTCACTCAATGGAAAAATTGAATATCTTTTGATTCTCACAGACAAATCTTGAAATAACATGTGATCTGTGTCTTGATGTTTGGAAATTTGTTGAACACTTTGTTGTTCACTTTTCTCTGGACTTGTCCATGTGATCACATTTCATAAGTTTTTCAGAAAGCGTGATGATTGTATCAAATGCCAATCACCTTGTTTATTGGAATATGGTAAAATTGTGGGGACATGACAAAAATTGAAGGCAGTTAAAAAATTGTATAATTCTGGATAGCATTAAATAGCATCCTAAATTTCAAAACCCATAAAATGGTGGTGTACAAGCTAAATTTACTCCAATAATATCACGTGTTTTACTGCAAGAAACTTGAAAGATGACTACGAGATAGTGGAAGAGTTGGATATAAGGTTTCAAGTTGAGGAAGTGTGTCCTGTTTTCTCGTTCCATTGAAGTATATATGAGATATCATGTTTCTGGGATGAAACCAATATCCAATTGACAATGAAGACAAAGATGACATAAATTTGATCTTCCATTTTTGCCTTTTGTGCTGATTTTACATAGTGATACACATGCATAATGACACATAATAGGTTGTGAGCTGTTGAATATGATTTACAGAGGCAAGAATGCACGAAACAAGATGTGAAATAGGAGAAGAGATGCTTTTGTATTATGTGTTCGGTTGACAAAGTGTCATGAAGCGCAGTTTATAGACCACTGCATCGAACGATTTCTGAGGATGCTACAATTGAGTTGAATTGCAAGAATTTCAAGCTCTCCGATGAGATTGAATTATATTGGAATTCGTGCATCGTTCCGCCCGCTGCTTACTGCTCTGAACGACCGTGCCACTACCCAAAGTATCACAAGTGAATATGTTAGCCAGGATTCCAGGTATTAACAAATAAATACAT
Source organism: Melampsora americana (assembly GCA_022264835.1). Taxonomy (NCBI): domain Eukaryota; kingdom Fungi; phylum Basidiomycota; class Pucciniomycetes; order Pucciniales; family Melampsoraceae; genus Melampsora; species Melampsora americana. The sequence continues at coordinate 1,099,286 of JAIFHY010000030.1, read as the reverse complement.
TGATCACCTCGCGGAGGTTGGTAAGATGTCACCGAAATAATTCATGGTATCAGGGTATGGCGCTTCTCCATTCATGATTGGAGACTTCAAAAAATCGGTCCATGTACTTGGCTTTTCTTCATCGGAAACGTCTTCGGCTATTAGCGCTAACGGCGGTAGTTCGATTGGGGTGTGGCCAGATTGACTTGTGCTGCGCACTGGAGTTTTCTCTGGACCCTCTGGTTTTAAGCAATGCAGATATGCTGGAGCGGTCATTATTTGAAGCTGTGGTCTATACCGACTTGTCGGTTTGGTAGGTGAATTTTTTCGACGTTTTGATTGACTGTCGTCATCGTCATCGTACCACTCAGAGAAAGCTGATATAGAAAGCGGAGATAAGGATAAGGGATCCGTAGCCTTGCAGATATAACATGGAGGAACTAACGTGACGTAACATCCCACGACGGTTCAAGGTTCTGGATAGTCCTTAACTGGTGTGTCGATTGAATTATTGCAACTATCATCGCGCTCATCTCCATTTCCTTTAGCAAGGATGCACACGGAAAGGTAGCGGGGTTAGTTTTGTAGTTAGAAAAAGTCGGGACAGCTTGAGACGCACGATATTCAGCTTGATCATGTAAGCTAGAGGATGAAATTGTAAATATAAAAATCTAAAAGATGTTGAACGCAGAATGACTGTCAGCAATAAGGATTGTGAAAGTTGACCTGATGATTTTCTTACCGGTCAGGTGCAGACCTGCAGAAAAAACAGGGAGTTGAACATGGCGGGTGAGTATGAGTGATTTACTGAAGTGGTTGCGAACTTACATCATTCCAATTATAATCAAATCCTGTGATTATAGACGGAGCCGGTACGTGCAGTTTAGTGTGTGTGATTCAAGAATGACCCTTATGTCGAGATACGTACCATTGAAAGTGAAACCGCCATGATTTGGGTATTAAACTTGACAAGCTTATCACTGTTGTGTACCATGAAGTGTTATCGAGACGGATATAGGCAGAATAGGAATTTGAGGGTGGTAGAGAATGGCTCACTATTTTGTCAATCCGTTTGAAACCAACTGTTTTTTGACGGATCGAATAAACACCACATTGAGGGCTGCGTCCGTCAAGAGGTACAGAAACTTTCTGAACGGAGTGGCTTAGAAGCGGTAGATTGTGATTTGGATAGACGAAGCACTGCTCACTCTAACCGATCCCATATCCGATTGACCATGACAATATGGTCAGAAAGTCTTAACGTGGCTGGTAGCCAGATGCAAAACTAGAAAAGGGACAAACGCATCGTCTTATCAGCACTGGAACAAGATGAGGTAAAATTATATGGAATTTCTAACCACTGAGATATTTATCAGAGTTATCCACACGGTTACTCCCCACCAAAGAAAGAGTTTGTGCCTAGGGTTCGACCAGACCATTGATATTCGATTAAGCTTACAACATGTTGAATTGGTCAGCTAAAAGTGTTGTTTGCCTCTGAAAATGGAAGACGAACAATTATCTGGACTACGATCTGAACCTATGTGAGTGAATATATATCGATCGGTAGAGTCAACACACGGCGCTGTGTTCAAGGAAGACGGTATCAACGCACCTGAATGGCCCCTGTGAGCCGAAGGAGATGCGATGAAAGATGATCAGTTGGATTCAGACGTGGTATTGAGTTCTTATGGACTTACACAGAGTTAAGGCGACAAGAAAATAGGCCATCGAGGGTGGTATAAAGTAATTCAAAAACAAAAAAACCAGACATGCGTAAAGAAGGTAGGCGGTGATCTTTCCAAATGTCCCATCCGACAAGTCAGCATATCGCTCAGCCGCATTGGTAAATCATGTAAAATTCTTGTAGCAACGCATACCTCTGACCACACCAGGATGATATAAGTGTTCAATTTGTGAGTTTGTTTCAGAGCGTTCCGGATCACGAAAAAGCTAAAACCAAGAGTGAATCCGAACGCAACCGTTCCCATTCGCGATTCCGCCATGGAGCCGACTAGCAATATGAAGAGAAGAGGCTTTTTCGGGAGATTGATTCTTGATAATGTCGGAGAGTCGATGGATCCAAGTTAAGCGGTGCTAAAATTTACTAAATAGAACTGATGAGAATGACTTCCGGTGACCAGGTTGATGAGAGGGAGTGGGAGGGAAAAATTATGAAAAGTTTGTGTCCAATGAAGGTCGGAAGTAAGATGAAACACATATTGAGGCTTTTTTCTCATCCCAATATGATATTTTCTCGGCCAGCTCGCTGTGAACCATTCTTGGTAAGAGCTGATCAATCGGGCTAGGATCTCGACTGACCCGGGCAGCCCGCGTAGCGCATGCAATCAGAAGCATTGCGCGGAGATCGAAGAGGGCGAGCAGATAAGGCTGTGTGTGGTTTTCGAAAGGGAGAAAGCCTTCCGCCGAAATATGGGAGATCAAACAGGTCGTCAGCACCAGCTCACTTCTGTGTGACCAGGCTTGATGATATGTGGATGGCGTAACGCATCGTTTTCATGGGAGTAGGTCGACTATCATTGCCTGACAAGTACCATTGAGACCTGTCTAAAGACATGTCTGAAACGTGTTGGATAATATGCATTCCTTTAGGGTTGTGGTAAACTGAAAACTTAAAGAGTGAAGTTGGATGGGCAGCCTCCTCATTTCTCCGTGTTAAACTCTGCTCACTATCTTCATCAAAAATAGGTACAAAAGTTAATAACCAGCGACTTAACATTTAACCGGTTATGAAGGTCAGGTAGTCCTCTGACCACTTGCAAGCTCGGGCCATCTTCAATGTTAGGCTGGGTGATATCAAATTATACTCACCATCTCCGTACCTGCAGCTGCTGACCCAAGCTGAAGAAGATGCGCACTATCAAGCCGTCCTCAAGAACGGCGCGACTTGGGGAACGACAGGTCTGGCCGCCGGAATGGCAGGGGCTTTTACCATGAATCGATATTGGGCTGGCTTTAGGGGCTTAACGGTATGTATGAGGCTCCGAGTTGACCCTACCGTTAGCACCTCTTCCTTGTAGTCGTTAACGATGGCCTTTCTGAATTGCGTAGCTACCTCTCAAAGCCTTTGCAGTGACCTCCGCCGCGACCTTCGCGTTAATCGTTGGAGCTGATCGAGGCTCACGAGCTTTTGATCAGCAAATGATCGAGAAACTCGGAGTGGGTTGGGGTGATGAAAGTTTGGAACGGAAATTGGGTCTTACCGACAGGTTGCAAGACCAGAAAAGTCGTTCCAGCGAGAACATGAGTAACAAAGCTAGATGGCTTGAACATTTCAAAGAACATCAATATTATTATGTACTAGGCAGGTGAGCTAAAAGATCTCGCCGTCAACGCCGATCCCTCTTATTCAGTCTGGCTTGCCCGTATGATGTCTTCCTTAGTTGGGCCGCATCCATGGTCGGCTCTTTTGGATTCATCGCAACTCAACCAATGCCGTTCACTCAAAAACTTGTTCAGGCGCGGATGTGAGTGTGTCGTTCTTTGCAATCTTCTTGTCCTATACGTGTTTGTCGTGCCTGCGTTTGATGCAAGACTTATCAGTCATGATATTTCTTAATCAGGTATGCTCAAGGCCTAACAGTCGCCGTGGTTATGGCTTCTGCTGCCTTAGCTAGTGCTTCGACGGGTGATGCAAGTCTTGAACATGAAATCCAAGGCAGAAAAGAAAGTTTGATGTACAAGTTGAGTCTACACATCAGAATCGTCAGCTCTTGAGATACCCGGCTAATGGTTTTTTATGGTCAAATGATTTGTGTAATACCACCGCACTGAATTCAGATTCAAACGAGGCTCTCCTCATGAATTAACAGAACGTCGACTACGTGAACAGCACCGGCGAGAGTATGTTGAGGGTGAAACTGACGAATGAGAGCACCATCTTGCAACCCAGCTTCAGAATGGCGTCAACGTCTACAAAAATATATCAAACTTTAGCATCCTGAAGACACCCCCACTATGTCTCTTCTACTGAGTCATTTGTATGTAGCTATGGGCAGAGTGCCTCCTTGTTGAAGATATAATATTTAAATTAAGCACAATCTATAATTTAACTCGTTTGGACAATTTGTTGGCATCTGTATCGTCCTCCAAATACACCCGTTCCAAAACATGAGTGTTGATTTTGTGTTCTTCCTTCTTTTGTCGATTACGTGAACCATCTTTAGTTGGCCTCGATGGCTGTCTAGATTTCATCCAGCTCGCATGACCAGATCTTGTGTGACCGCAATTTTTCCTCCAACCCTTCGTTGAGCGTGTCCATGCGCGTGGTACGTCACATATTCATATTTTACCCATCACAACCTGATCTTTATTTGATTAAAAACCAAAAGAAAGTCTCAAATCGTCCCTCTTTGATTTGACCTTACAACTGAAAGAATCACAGATTGTCTAAAGGCCAACCTCCGAATATTGTGGACTGAGTGTGTATGTGCTGCGTTCCTCGCGGATGGCATTATAAACTGATGGGATCCAAGAATCCTGGTTGCTCCAGATCCTTTTTTCCTTATCTTTTGGGATTAGAGCCGCCTTTCCAAATTATTTTTCTGTCTTCCGATCTCCCAGATTAATTGATCCATCGAGGCTGACAGGGTTTGGCCCATGTGCCGTTGCACATTTATATGATGGTCTTCTGCCTATGACGTTCTTCTTCATGACACCAAGGGTTCTCGAAATAGGCAGACTCCAGAGTGTAGATTATTTCCCTCAAATGATTTCTCGATAGAGACGTTGACCCAGCCGCACGTATTTGCGATGCGCTCGCTCTGACGTGAGCATGGGTCTCCATCTAAATCCTGATATAACCGTGGCTCATCAGAGCTCTGCCAATCCGAGAGAACTCATAATTTGAGAAGATTGTCCGCGAATCAATTTGATACTTCCGGGGATATGGCTTGTGGCGCAACAACAATACATCCTGAAACAAACACACTAACGTACCAATACGAAGAAAATGCAACAGGGTGCGAAAGAGGGGTACATACAATGCATACATATGAAAGGATCAAGTCGTCGCGCACAACGCTGGAAGCCCTCTCGGACCCTAGAAAATCATTCACCGCTAAGCAGGACTAACATCGGCCAGCCTTTTTGAGCCTGTCGCAGCTCAGCGGACGCCGATATATTTAGGTGGTTTTGAAGGCAACTGGAAGACTTGGCTACATCCCCAATCACTGCTCAGGCGCTTCCGAAAATACTGTATCTCGACGTTCTATTCCTCCAATTAACTATCAAATTTCCGAACTTTCAAAAGGGAAAGCCTTGAAAAAACCTTGAGAGTCATTACAACGTGGTAGTGCTGGCGCTACTTCTGGTCGCTTAGGTTTGTCTGATTTATTTTGTCTTCAATGAAAAATACGTTTCACTTATACTGTGTGGGCTAAACTCACCCAACGCACTTTTCGATTTCTGCTTGTTTAGCAGACAACTGAGATTGCGGTCCTTGAAGTCCTTAGGTTCCGGTTGATCGTACACAGCCGAGTATGTTTGCCAGCTTCTTCTACTAAGCTCCCATCAGTTTTGGCTTTCCTACAATTGACTTCATGGGATAATCTTCCAAAGGCAAACCTATCTCAGCTTACGGACGGTGTTCCATAAACATATTGAGGGAAATGCGCCACTTCGGAATAGCCTTGTGTGCTAGTCTTCTCGTTGGGATTACGTTGACATTCCCCTTGGGCCTCGTTCGTCGACAGCCCTTTCTTGAAGAACTCATTGACGTCCCTGAAATAGTGGATCGTGTGCACAATACTGTGGATGTAGGACATTACTCCGAAAACGCAGAGAAACTCGAGAAGGAGCGCAAATGTTGGAAAGGCCGTAATCTAACTTCAGATTGTCCAGACGCTCAACCTTCCAGATCACCTACTTAAGCCAATGCTGCTTGTTCATCAAACTTATTGCGCTCCAAGGTGTTCTCATCATCAAAAAACTTGAGATTGCGCTTCGCGCTTAAGCCTTCTTTTTTTCAAATTATATTTTTTCTCTCGTTCTTACTACCGGAATGCTGTGGGCCTTTGATACCAAATATCAGATAGCGCATGCTTCCCTCTTCTCTTTTGAAGGACATCACGTTGTACTTTTTATTGCATTTCTCAAACCTCTAACAGACGCCTGTTCAAAAATAAAGAATTTTGCAATTTCATGTCTTTGTCTGATGATCACTCCGTTCAGTTTGGACTCCAAAGATATACCCAGATCCGAGGGATACTTCCCGATGACATCATTGTGGCCACATTCTTATCCAGACGGGATACCCAAGTTTTGGTCCCTGAACACTTTAACACCCCTCCTGGTGAAGCAGCTCTCGCTCGATGTAGTGCACAGCATCACACTTTCTTTCGATGAGGTAGGCGTATGACAAACTCTGACATTAATAAAAGATGAGGCACGTCACATTGTTGAGTCAAAAAAACGCGTAAGGAATAGATTTTTGAAGAGCCAATTCGAAACAACATCAATCTGTCTGATCCTGGACTAGTAATCTTCCTGACCAGAAGTGACTCCATGCGATCTCTATAGGTTTGTCATGCGATCAGCATAATTTACTCGAGTTCACAAGTGATCATATTGGAGATACAAAATAGATGAAAATTGCTAGTGAGTTGTCTCTGAACGGCGGTCTGGTAATCAAATGATCCTTTGTCTAACCACACCCAATCTCGCCGACTCATGCAGCAGCGCAATCATTGACCATTTTCTGAATGCAGAGTGAAAGATGCAAAGTTGAGACAACACATTTGGGAAATACCAGGGAGTGTGTAGATAGGACTGACCTCAAGTTGCGGGGGATTTGCTCCCTTGACAGTTTGAATTACACCTCCTTTCTTGAACGCCAGGAAGGTTGGCATTGCAGAAATACCGCATTCAGATGCTACGGCCTGATGGTGAAGGTAATATGTATCTCTCGTCAGTTTGTTTATATCTAGGATCTGTCCCCGACCTCATTGATGTATGTCTAAAGGATATGAAGTTGAATGATATAGGGAGACACGAACCGGAACAGCATCAACATCAACCTTGTAAAACTTCACTTTACCAGAACTATCTGCTTCAGCGAGACGTTCAAAGTGGGGTGAAATGGCTCGACAAGGTCCGCACCTGTAAGTGATCGCAATGCAAGAAAGTTAATCCCAAAGCGATTCACTAGGTATAAGGAGTTTTACCAAGTGGCCCAAAAGTCAATGATAGCTACCGTGTCGCCTCCAATCTGAATCCAAAATATCGATAAGAAGCTTGGTACATGAAGTGGGAATGAAGGTAAAGAAGACCCACAGCTTTTTTAAACTCATCTATGTCTGAGATAACTTCCACGGACGGCATCTTGAGAATTGAAGAAATGAGGAATTAGAGAAAGCTGATTGTTAAAGAAATGTAGATCTTATCTAATCCCTGCTATGATCCGGTACGGAGCGATGATTAGTAATCGCTAATGACGTAACGTCTCACGGCCCACGGGTGAGCAAAGGTCCGATCGTGGACTCCGTGCAACCGGGTATGTACACAATCCTCTCCCGACAAAAAATTGGAACGTACTGGGGCAACAAACTTCTTGGAACGTCCCAACATCATATGCTTCACAATCTTGATTGTTTTCCTAAAGACTGTTTGTTATGTCCAATAAATGATTCTTGAAAAGCATAAACCAACAAGAGAAGATAAAATCTGATTGATGAGACTCAAGGGACAGATGATCTTGGTAGCACACAGTGCACAACTTGGTTTTTCACCATACTAAATTGGACTGAGTCAGAAAAACTTGCAAATATATAAAAAAAACAAAACATCAAAATGTGAACCAACAGGAACAAAACACTCCTTCCCTTTTTTAGCCATTTCATGACCAATACTTTTCACAAGACTATGAGAAAATTCAGATTTTTCCCCTGGTTTCTGAACAATACATACGTCGTGTGTTGTTTGAAAACTTACTTCCAAGTGTAATGCTTGAAAAGTTTCATGACTACACCAGGTATATTTCCTGGTAGAATGTCAACGTGCACACACCAAAAAAAATTCATAGATGCATGATAGATGCTTCAAAGAGGTCTTGGATCCAAAGACTTTCCTTTGTCCAGTTGCTCAGACAGCAGGTGGGGCCTTTATTAGACAAACATGCAAGTCTGAGTTTGTTTGGGAATGTTTAGTTTCTTTCCTCACAATGGATGTCCCAAATGTGCACAGTAATAGGTTGGTTCAAGTTGGAAAAATGTCCAGAATACAATTGCCCCTACAACAAAATTCTACATTGAATTTTCAAATTCCAAAAAGACTGTCTCGAATCCCCACCCAAGCAGCACATTCATTCCAGTTTATTTAAAAAAATATTTCAAAGAGCTGGGAGGCCAAATTACATAAGTTTTTGGCCACTTTTTGGGCAACTTGAACCCCTCTGTTATCAGTGGGATTCAAGTCAAAAAAAATTGGGTCTGAAATTGGTTTTAGGCTAGCTCTAGAGCTGCTTGGCAACTTATAATTTATAAGCTGATGCTTATGATTTCAAGCAAGTCAGCTTTTTTTAGGAAAAAATATGCCTTCCTTTGTGTGCCAAAAAGGCTCAGGGTGTTTTTTTTCAGTATCCAATTATCAAGTTTCTCTCTTGTTGGATCCATCATAGCAAAAATAATGTACTTTTTTTAAGCTTTGTACCTTTGTTTCAGAGGCTTTTTTTATTTCAAACCAAACTAACTTATATTGAAGCACTTTCTTGGACCAATTGCTCATTTTATAAGTATCCAGATGACTTAAAAAGTGGATCAAGTTGCCTAAGATTCCTGCTTGGAATTTTCAACTTGAACCCTACCATTACTGTCTATATCCTCCCCCACTGCTCCATCAAGTGGATCCAATCATTCTCATTGTTGAGTGATTATACAACCAAGTGGATATGATTTTTTTGAATTGCTCACAACAAGACACTCCTCTATAGATCTTGTAAATTGCTAATGACACCAATTAACCTATAAACCAGTGTGTAATGTTAAGCACTTTTCTCTCCACAGAGTCTCAGGTGCGCAGACCTTTGACTAACCTAGTTTTTTGTGGGATTGAAATAGTAGTGAATAATAGTAAAGACAAGAAACAAACAAAGCATAAGGCTTGTGACTATGATCTGATAGGAAGTTCTAGTGTATAACATGGAAAAATACCAGTAAGGCTAGTGGAACAGATGTTTTAAGAAATTGACAAAGTAAGAGAGAAAGATTGAGAACTTGCACCCAAGTATAACTATATAAGTGGTAACTAGAGTACTTCAAAACATTCAGGAACATTAGGGGGTTTCAAGTCAAAAAAATTTACGGTATTTTGCAGTACAACAACTTGTCCAAGACTGTAAATCTTACTGTTACAGTACAAAAACTTGTCCAAAATGGTAAAATTTACCGTAAATGTTCAATTTGGGACACCTTTCTTCCCCAATTCATAAGCCTGTATATTTGTGTAAAAATCCACCAATTGAATTTCATTCAATTGGTGTTAAATCTTATTCAATCAATGTGGTAAAGAAAGAAACAAAAGGTTCAAAGTCAAATTGAGCTTGGCCAATCATAGATCATCTGGTCCTGCACTGTCTGAATACTCAATTGGACCAGCTTGCTCTTTTTACACTTGCATATCTTGCAGCATTTTTTATGAGATTGGACAATTTTTTAAAAATTCACTGCTGTAAAAAACTTGTCCTTTTTTTACAATTTTCACAAAAATCAATTTGACTTGAAAGCCCCTAATTGATCATTAAACATAACCACCAAAAATATGTCACTCTAGGATTATCAAATATCAAATACACATAACTTGAATTTCATCCCAACTTATGTTCAAGTCTTGATTGTCTTTCAAAAAATCTCACTATATACAACAGGAAACTCAAATTGTAACATTTTGAAAACTTTGCAAATCAAAGAAAAGGCCCACCAAACCTTTCTTTCCACATTTGAACACCCAGGGGAAGAACCAGTGTTACTGTTTCCTAAGCAACATAGGGGGCTGAGTATTTCACTAAGATACAACAAAACTTGATGAATTCTTTTTAAATTGTTTTTCAAATCTTGTTGTGTGTGCAAATTAACGTGCTACAAGGAATTCTACGCGGTGCGCTTCATTGATTGTTGATTGAAGTGCACCTGCAATAAAAAACCATGCATATCATTAGAGTGTCTTCAGCTCTCTCTAGCAGTTACTCAAGACTCAGCATGTCAGAACTTGATCAGATCTGAAATAGAAGATTGGGATCCTGACACAAATATATTCAACATGAATGTGCATATTTCAAACTTCTTAGATGCTCTACTTTTCAATTTAGTTCTGCTAGAATTTGTTATGGGGGATAAACATAGGATTTTGCTAAACACACTCCAAAATCCAAACTGTCTGGTGCTCTCTACATCAATTTTTGTGCTGTATTGCATGTGAAGATGAATGTAGGCACTCAAAAAAAGCACCTACATTACCACAAACTGATGTAGGCACCAAACAAGGAGGTTGAGAAACTTGGAAGTTCAATACTGGAGGATGGACAACTTATTTTGAGTTGCGAATTTATTATCAGAGGACAGAAAACCTATACCTTTTTTGAGTTGAAAAATCATGATCACTGGACGGAAAACCTACTTTGAGTTGCAAAATTGATAACAGGATGTAAACAATCCACGTAGGTTCTTGAGTGCCAAAAAAATATCAGAGGACAGGAATCATGCCTCTAAATAGGTTTGTCATCCTCTGATATTGTCTTTGCAACTCAAGATACATTGTCTGTCCTGCAATATTGTTTTGGCAACTCAAAATATGTTTTTTGTCCTCCAATATGGGATTGGCATCTACAAATATCTTTTGGTCCTCCAATATTTTTTTTGTGACTCAGAACATGTTTTTTGTCCTCCAATACAGAATTTGCAACTTAATATGTGTTTTCCATATAGGTTTTGCAACTCCAAATATGTTTTCTGTCCTCAATATTCTTTTTGCAACTCAAAATACACTCAAAAAGGGGCTACACTGACAATTTCAGTGCTTGAATCCCAAATGTAGGTACTCTTTTGCTGAGCGCCTAAGAGTTTTGATTTTGGGTGGTGTTTAACAAAATCCTATACATATCCAAATGGTTGATTATCATAGTTTACAGGAAAGTCTGTTTCCTCCTGGACAGCTGAAAATGCTTCAAGGACTTGCACATGCCTAATAGCTGGATCCAAGACATGTGTAAGCCATTCTACATCACTTTTGCATGAGTGTGTTATTTTTTCAGTTTGACACAGGGAAACAGGTATCTTGGTGTAGAGTGGGTTTTTTATTAGCCTGGGAGAAAGCCTTCATGACTTACTGAGAGGTATGTTCAGCCTGACATACCATAAATTGAGGTTGATGTTATCCCAGCTAGTGGGATACCCTTGCTGATGATGGTACAAGGAAAAGTGCCTCTAATTGCCTTGCCACATACCATGTTAGAAGTATGTTTCATGCTTGAAATAATTCTGCCTGGTTCTTTACAAACCTTCTATGTTTTTATCCCGTTTTCTTCTGAAGGTCTCATTCCCAGCATGTTCTTCACTCTTGTTTGATAAATCACCTTTTGAAGAATCCAAAGGAGAGATTGTTGAAAAGTTTTTTTTTGCCAAAAGTTGACATATCATCTTTCTTTTTTTGTATCAAGTCAGATGAATAGTGTGCAGATGTAATTTGTTATCCAAATCACTCTGACAATAAAGAGAAAAAGAGTTCCACGGGCCGACAAGATGAAATTCTCAAATAATTGCTACAAAACAGTTTAGACTTTATCATAAGAACTGGGACAATTTTAACAAACCTTTAAATTGAAAGTTTGCGATGTTTATACCCTTTTGATGCTCTGGTTTTGAATCATCAAAGAAGGATGGCCTCATAAATCAGAATCATAAGTTTATACACCGGCAGAGGGCTTAATAAAATCCTGTAGCAAACGTATGGAAATTGGTGACTTAGCATCTTACTACAGGATGAAGGATAAGATATCACGAACGGTGAGTTGAGAAACGCCTGCGCCAGAGACTACATCTAATTTCTCTGCGTTCATGAAAGTCATAAAAGTAGGAATTGCTCTGATACCATATTGACTAGCAACATCCTGAAAACATAAAGTCAAGTTGCTCGGTCAAATGATACAGCAAGATGGATGGGAATGGTTCAGTGCGATTCTCCAAAGGAGAGATGAACGAACCGGAAGGCTATCAATATTGACTTTACAAAACTTTACTTGGGAAGACCTATCTTCTTCCGCTAGCTTCTCAAATACTGGTGAAATGGTTGCACAAGGTTCACACCTGATAAATAGTACATTCAACTCGTGAGGAAGCTTTTGAGGTTGTTCATTGTGCAGAAATTGTGTATATACCATGGGGCCCAAAAATTCATGATGGTCACCTTTTCGGTTTCGCTCTGATATGAGAGGTACCTTTTGAATTTTTGGGATACGGTGACAAGAATGAAGAAAAAGAAGACTGACTGCTTTCTGAAATTCAGTAATACTAGAAATTTCTTGGACTAATGAAATTTTTTTATAGAGTTTGAATTAGGATGGATGGGGACAATCAGGAAGGGAAGACACTGATGGGAATGGATGGAAGTATCAAAGAGAGGGTTTAAGTATACATGTTCCCTGGCTTTTGGTGTATTTGCTTGCTCGGAGTGATCAGTTGTATGAGATTGTAGTTCTGATTACATATCATCCTCAACTCGCTCTTCTTCCTCGCTCTTTATCAACTTTTAGTCAGTCTCCACTTCTCGCTCTTCCCTTCACAAAACCTCTTGCTCTGGGAAAGAATTAATTGGTACGTGTTACCACGAAGAGGACTCGGTGTGTCACCACAAAGAGGACTCGGTGATGGAACGATCGCTTAAACTATTGATCATCTGCGTTGGCTTGCTATTCGTATCTTGGATCGCGTTCTTAAGTCAATACCTTTCATTCCTTGTCCATCTTTCACACTTTTCTCACTCTCACAGTACGATGTTTTTGCTTCTTCCTCAGTCCTTTCCACATGTATGGGACCTCCTATTCGGCGGCTTTTGTCAAATTGGTGGTCCGAGCTAGTCCAATCCGGTCACTCTAACGCTATTCAGATCAATTACGATCGTATACCTCTCGGTTTGAACTCAGAAGAAATTGAACTCAGTGGATTCCACAACCAAGATGGATCCCCAGCACCTCGGCCTTACACCAGTCGTGATCGTTATGGAAGGGTTGCCCTCGAACGTTCGGGACTCTGATCAACAGCGCATCTCAAGTTCACGAAAAACGAGGAAGATCCAAGCTGGATTCGAGCAGATATTCGAACGAGCTGCTCATGAACCACAATGCTGAGCCGCTGCTTAACTTTGATCAATTGACGCTAAATAAATGAAGACTTGAAGCAGGGTCATAGTCCAATTCGAAATTGAAAACCTCTGACCTGAGATGCCAATCACGCTTTTGGCAATCTTCAATACTGAACAATTTCCCCTCGGTTTGACCTTTAGCGGTTCAACACGTGGTTGTATTTAAGCGCCTCCATATCTCACGTTGTCTCACTTGATAGCCTGGATACACTTATTCTTGTGACTTGCTCAACACTGCAATATGAATCATACTAAAGACAAAGTGCACAACAGTTGGTGCTCGTTGTTTGTCTGTTCTACATCATGCTTCTCCGTGAGAGGGTTGCTAGAGAGATCCATGCTTGCAGGAAGAGAAACTCTTCCAGATGCAGGATTCTCAGAACATCATATTCTTTGCAATCTTGGTGACGTTTCAAAAGGAAATAAAGAAAATGACGAGAGTGAGCGCGAAACACAACAAGTAATTTAGAAGAGATGCTCATGTCAGCCTCTCAAGCATCAAACATAGTATTACAATGACTTTGCAACTGCAAGGGTACCCTGAAAGAAATCAGCGAAGCTATAAGGTTGTTGTTGCTGATCCGTCATCTCCTCGTCCTCCGCAACTTCTTGTTCTGGACCCTTCATCTCCTCATCTACTCCGAGAGCCGCGATCGCGTTCTTCTTGGCTTTCTTCTTGTCCTTGCGTGCTTGTTTGGCTATGCGTCTGTTCTCACCAACACCTTCAATACCCATTCGAGCTAGTTGAGCAGCCTGACTAGATCCTACCACCTTGACCTGCGGTTCAGCTACAGGCTGTTCAAAGCTAACCTGCTTTGACTTTTTGGGCGGCAGAGAGATCGTCTCAGGACCCATCACATCAGACCTTCGCTTGGATGTTGAATCATTCACACATTCATCCCTAACAAAACCAGAATCAAGATAACATCAGCCAAAAAACGTAAACAAAGCCTGACGATGTGGACCAGGTAAAAGACTCACATCTTTTCATCTTCATCATCATCCAAACCCGGAATCTCACCAAGTAATTTGATCCCACTCTCTTCATTCTCATTGATCTCCGTACTCTTCATTTTAACAACTGAGCTCATTTCCTTTTGACTCTTTGAAGATCCCAAAGTCTCTTCATCAACCTGTGAAAATAGGGCTTCAAAATCGAATTCAACACCATATTCATTCATAATCTTGGAGCTTCCGACCTCCGCTTCATGACTGTCAGTTTGATCAACAGTGGCACGCGCGGTAGACACACTCGATGCAGCCGGTGGTAAAGCTGGAGGAATCGTATAGTAAGGTATCCGACCTGAATTCCAATCTCTGAGTATACTGCGAGCCGTTCCAACTAGATCCGGAATTCCACCCTTCTTCACCCGCCCTCGACTCCTGGCAACATGAATCAAGAATTCTTTGGTTCGATCTTCTTCAGTCTGACCGTTGTAAGTGAAGGCAGGGACGTTGTAGAGCAACATCAGATGCTCGGCCTTGCATCGGTCCAAGATGACACCGACCGGTCCGAGTGGATCTTCGATCTGTTCAACCTTGACTGCATTCCTCAAGACTCGAGCTGCAGAAGCTTTGGCGTTATCCGCTCTAGATTCGACAACAACACCGGGACAATCTAAAATCTTGAGTCCCTTTTCGAGTGCGATTTCTTGTACGTCTTTGGTATAACCTGGTGTAGGAGCTACACCACAAGCTTTTGAACGCTTCAAGGTGTTGATAAGAGATGATTTGCCAACGTTTGGAAATCCAATGACACCGACGGTGATTGAGGCGAGAGATTTGACAGAGGGACCGGCCGAGGCAGAACCAGAAGCGGGAGTAGAGTAGCGGGCATAGTTCTTCAAGAGGTGCATCAGAGGTTGAGTCGAACAGGCATTTGATGAAGAATCGACTCCTTTTCGTGAGTTCGGATCAGCTCCTTTAGAAGATAGATTATTACGTTGGTTCTGAGTAGAGCACTTGAATGGTAAGGTCGGCCAAGATCTACGGAGGTATTTCAACCAGCTTTCTACACTCTCTTTGGGTACCAGATCAACCTTGTTGAGAATCAGTAAAACCTTTTTTCCTGCCTTGACTGCATCCTTCTCTAATTCTATACTTCGCGTTCCTAACGGGTCTCGAGCATCGAGAACCTCTACTACTACGTCTGAGAGCATCAAGACTTTCCGAAGTGACTTGGCATAAGCGCGAAGAGAGGAAGCAGATGAGAGAGATGGGTCTTCGGGAGCATCAGCAGCATCTTCAGACTCGTCATGATCAAGGTCCATGTTGTGATCGTCTTGTTCGATGGTGGCTGCAAGAGCAGCTGCGCTAGTTGAAGCAGTTGAATCTGCTAGCTTTTGATTTTGTTTCTCGATGAGTCGCTATGAAGGCGCAAGACGAAGAATCTAAGTATGATCCTAAGGCACGAAAACGTAAGATGTGCTCACCTGTTCTTTAGCTTGTTGCTGCTCATTCAGTACTTGCTCTTTGTATGGAAATAGATTAGGAATTCCAATATCTTTCTTAACACCTGTGATGATGAAAGAATGTTATTAATAAAAAAGATTGACTGTGAAAGATGAAAGAGGATGAGATGATCTACGAGTTTTCCATGTGACGTCCTTCTTTGCATGTTTCTTAGCTTTCTTGTGAGCTTCTTTAACTTTGTGTTTAACCTTTTCGCGCATTCTTGTAGTACCTCGTTTAGAAGTTTCTGCATAAGTTGAATAGGTGAGCAACGAGCGAGAGAGAGAGAGAGAAGTGAGTGATGATGGTTTGATGGTTTTTCATCTCATTTGACTTGCTTACTTTTTCTAATCTTGGGCATGTCTTCCTTCCAACTTGAATTTGATGGGTGGTGGTTGTTTGGATTATTTTATGGTCCTTCCTTGGAATCTGCTTCCCTCGGTTTGAATTTCAAAATTTACAATCTCATCTGGATCTGCTGCGGTCTACTGCTGAAGCTCGCAGCAAATGGGCCTGTCACGTGAAAGGAGTGGTTGCTTAAGTGTTAAGACTTATGTAGGACACGATCAAGCTCTGCCCGATTCGGACTCCGATCTGCTTGGATCGGGTCAATTGATAAAATTTTACTATTCAATTGTGGTTGGTCGAGATTGATTTGATACTTAACTGTTTGTATGCGTCCAGTGTCCTTTCTTTTTCTTTAAACCTACAAATCAATCTTCACCCTTCATCCACATTCGAAAAACACAAAGTCATTCACTTTCACATCATTCTGTAGGTCTCTCTTTCATGAACTGCCTTCTCATCACCTGAAACTCTCGTTATGCTCGTCAAACCTTCATAGCTGAACAGTCTTCTTCTTTCTGCTGTTACGACAATCTCACCTTGAACCTGGTCTCCGTTTACTTGATTCGATTCGACAAACCTACCTTATCAATCACTCAACAACTATCAATAGATCATCATGATCATTTTTACCGATGTGATTAGCGGAGACGAGGTCTGCTCCGATGCTTTCGACGTGAGTCCTTTTGAGGTGCAATACGAGTTTCACCCTTTTTTCAAGTCACTCCTGACACTCGCTCAACTTCCTGTAGATGAAAGATGTTGATGGTGTTTTCTGGGAAGTCAATTGTCCCATGGAGGTCATCAAGGATGGTGAAGTAGACATTGGAGCAAATGCTTCAGCTGAAGAACAAGCAGAAGCCCTTGAGGACGGTGCCGTGACTGTTAGTGTTCTGATTCAATAACTCAGCTTCAAGTCATCTTATTGATTCTTTTACTCTTCGACACTTCTCAGGTCAACAGTCTTATTCACACTTTCCGACTTCAAGCAACCTCCTTCGATAAGAAATCTTATTTGACTTACTTGAAGGGTTACATGAAGGCCATCAAAGCTCATCTTCAAGAAACCAAGCCCGATCGGGTGGCCGAATTCGAAAAGCTAGCCTCTGGAGCTGCTAAGAACATTGTTGCAAACTTCAAAGACTATGAGTTTTACATTGGTGAAAAGATGAACCCCGATGGGTAAGTGTTTTGAGAAGTAAGGTTAGAGCTCACAGTCATTGATTTTGCTGTGTTTCTGTGGCTGGATCAGAATGGTGGCCTTACTCAACTACCGAGAGGATGGTACGACACCATACTTTACCTTGTAAGTCCTCTTCTCGAAACAATCACCAATCAACATCGACATCTGAGACTGATATCATATACATGGCAGCTGGAAAGACGGACTTGCCGAGATGAAGGTTTAAACTGGAACTCTTTTCCAACTCGGCTTGGTTTGACGTATCTTGAGATATAATGAAAAATGGCATCTTCACATCCATGTTTCTCTTTCCTATTCTTGACATCTGTTCTTACGCTATCACCATGGGTGTAATGAATGACGGAATAGAGTTGAGGGCGATATTGAAACAGAAATCATGAAGAGTATCATGCTACAACGACAGGTTTAGGACCCTCTGTGTGTCCCGGCTCTTCTGCGTGTTCAAGCCAAGAATCGCAAGTTGAATCACTCTGACCTACATCTGGCCTCCCATTGCGGTGTTTCTGGAGTATTGTAATATTTGCAGGTATGACGCATGAGAGGAGCTGAGAGATCTGCTATGTATGAACCCTCCCACAAAGGCAGATTCACATTGAAGTGATACATCCTTGACTCCTACACCAATCTGGCTTTTTTCAAAAGTCCTTTCAAAGAGGTCTTCTCCAGCTAGTCCGGGATAGTGAGATCTCTTTGGAGTCTGGTTTCATATCTTCAGCCTTAAATGAGAGGCATAGTTGAAGAAGCATTCTTCAAGCATCGTTTGCTTTCAAATACATGGTAAACCAAATTCACACTGGCAGCATCCACACTCATGTCCTGCAATTGGATCAACCCAGATCCTCTTTGGCTTGGTATGTTCCAATCTATTTCTCTTATGCCATTGTCCTACCGGGTCAAGCCACGAAATCATCAAAACCAAAGCAATTTTGGATTGTCAAACGTGTCGAAATGAATTTGTAAGATGATCTAAGGAAAGATTTCTGATCAAGTATCTTACATGTAGTAGAGTCTTGGTAGATCTCATATTTACAATTTGAAACATGGTGTTGGTCGAGTCATACAAAGTTTAATGAATGATAGCTACACTCAGGCAAGAAGAAAGAATACAAAGAAAATCTGATGAGGGTGAGGAATAAAATGAAAGCATTGCCACATAAAGCCTTTTGTTGTCATAAAGGAAAGAGGATTGTCAGATGGAGTCTGGTCAAAGGTTCAGCCAACACAGATAAGTTCATATCAACAGAGCAGACAGTAAGGAAGAGTGATGAGCAACGGAGGATGATGAAGGGGTTGAAGAAAAAGTCAGAAAATGAAACATATCAAGGTGAAAGAAGGATTGAGATTGTCATATTTGGATGAAGTAGACTAATCCTTCTAAGTCTCTCCAAGGGTTCAGAGAATAGGTTGATGATGATGATGAAGATTGGGAGGAAGAGAGGGTGTTTGTGTTTGGATGGCTACCAGAATGAAGCTTTGATGAAGAACTTGTGATTTGATTTAGGAATGTTTTAGAATCAAGAAAGGTGAGGTTTTGAAAGTGATGAGATCAACTTCAGATAGACCCAATGATCTAGAATGAGGTCATAGAGCTCAAAGAGACTTTCAAATCTTTAATCATGGTCAAACTGATCAAGCTCCTATCCAACAAACAGTTTAAGCAATCAAGATACAAACAGTTGAAGATATGAACCTGAAGGGATACTGAGCCACCCAATAGAATGATCAAAATGTGTATAAACGGATTGAAAGAAACCAATTGAAAGAGGGGTTCAAGCTTGGTGGCTGAAGGTAGTCTTGGATGCTGAGGGTGGTGATGATTGAGTTGAATTCCAATCTCGATAACCTAGAGACAGCCAAAGAGATACATCAAACTAGATAAGATCACACTCACACACCACTTTGAGTGATGTAAGCCAGTTGAGTTGAATTTAAATTAAATTTCAAACCAAATCATCAGCATCATCATCATCATCATCATCGTCATACCACTTCATCCTTCATCATCACCATTTCACTTTAAAGTACCATCAACACATTCTCTTCATGTTTCATTAAACTCACTCTCACTACAAAATCAATAAACTTGCAGATCAGCTCTCAATGTAAGCTCTTCTCATTCAACAAGCTTAGGTATCACATCGGAATACTAACTTAATCTTATCAGGCCTCTACCCATCGAAACTCCCGCACCCAAGGCATCTTCTCTCATCAAGCGCTTTCAACAAAACATTGATCAATCCGATGAGAAACCCGTACCACTCGTTCCTAAAGCACGTCTCAGCATCGGTCCAGATGACCCAGCCTATCGTCGTAAATCTTGGGCTGTAGGTAGTGGTGGAGCTGCTTTACCCCAGACAGAAGTCCTTTGGAGAGGTCGACAAGCTAGCTATGGTTCAGGAAGCGGTTATAGCAATACCAGTAGTCCTCAACTCAACGCTAGTCCGTCATCACGGCTTCCCAGTGGATTACATCAAGATGGCTCTCCTTCTCAAACCCCTGGATCTCAGCTGGGAAAGAACCAAGTAGAATCAACCCAATCACTTCCTTTAGGTCCTCGATTAGAAACCATTCCACCCACTCCGATTGATCAATCTATTCCGATATCTAACAAACCAAATCTCTCAACTCAAACTTCGGGACATTCCTCAACTCATTCGAACTCTCAAAAATCTTCCGTACCTTCTACTGAAGATCTATCTCACACCCACTCTCCTACGAAGTCCAAACTAGTCAAGTCTTCTACCACACCCTCGGCTCTCGACCAACCTGACTTTAGACCCCGAGCTGCAGTCTTAGCCGAGATCCGGGCACCTCGTACTAGGAAAGTCACCAACGTCACTGCTCCTACTGCTGCTTCTCTGGCCAAAATTCGATCGGCCGATGGTAGCACTCCTCCTAGTGTTGTCCTTTCATCTCCTGTCCTTCGGGCCCGTACTGATTCCCTAACGCGCACTACGTCCAATGGCCAATCACTTCCCAAAGTCAAGCCTGAGTCAATCATCGGTCATCAATCCTCTCTCGGGCTCTCTCCATCGAAATCGCTCAGTCGAAAAGTGCATAGCCCCTTAGGTAAAGGTCCTCATCCAACAGCCCGCCGTCCTACCACAGCCCTACCTCAACAGCGTCTACCATCTTCGCCACCACGCCCAAGTAGCAATGAACGATTACGTGCTGCATCATCCGTTCCCAAGTCTCCCTCAAGAGTTGACAGAAGAGCTTCAGCCTCCACTAATCTCAATCCGGCTAAAAAAGTGGCTCCAGCTAGCGCGACCAGCACTGTGAAATCTAAACCTTCACCTCCCATTGGAATACCTCCTTTTGGAGCTGGACCAGGACTTCGGGCTCAAGCGAAAAGTCCTACTCCTCGTAAATCTCGTACCAACCTTTCACATCTCGCCGGTACAACACCTGTCACCAGACCTGCCAAGGCATCTGTTACGCCGACTTCACAAGCAACCAAACCTGAAACCCGGCCAGCTAGCCGTGCTAGAGTGGCAAGTATAGCTACTCCTATCAGTGTCAGACGGCCCATAGCAGCTGGAACAAAATCAGTCGGCACATCTGTAACACCCAAGACTGGGACAGCCAACAGAAAGGTGAGCGAGGGTGTAAAGACTCCGAAGACCTCTACTGTCGAAGGAGGAATGAAACCGGGAAGTGCTAGTAAACCTTTATCATCCAACAGTCGTCTTGGCACACCTTCAAAGATTCCGATGCCAAATATGAGCTCACCTAAAAGTTCAGTAGAGTCAAAAACACCTAAAGGATCGAAAGGTGTAATAGAAATCGATGAACGCAGTCCATTAGAATCAAATGAGGCTGCGATCAACACACTTGAATTCCCAACCATTCCAGATGAGATCGAATCAAACGAATCAACCCCATCCGTGATAGAAGACCCATCACAAGCATCCCAACTCGAACTGATCAATGCAGTCGAAAGTTTGAAAATCTCTGATCGAGAAATCACAGAAGAAGTCACTTATCAATCAGAACAATTAGATATTATGGTCATCACCAGTGAGACATCCTCAACCGAAGATGGAAGTTGTAATACTCTTGATGACGAACCTATAAGGATTGAACCAACCGAAACTGAGACGAAGATGACGGAAGAAAAAGTGGGATCCAACCCAACCCAAGATGATTCGATTCATATTGCAGCTTCTTCTTCTACTGATTCGAATACTGAAAGTGTAGGAGAGAAAGAAGTGAAGAAGAAAACGAGTAAAAGACGTTCGGGAATTGCTGCTTGGTAAAATGATGATCATCATATGACCTATCTTTTGGGGGGTGAGGGTTTAGATTTGATGGGTTCTAGTTTAGTTACTTGGGTCAGATCAATTCAATTCAAGCTTGAAATCAATTCTCATCCTGGTCTTTTTTCCTTTACACATTCTTTCCTTTTTCTTCTTCTCTGATTTCTTTTTCATCTCAATTTAAACTCAATTTCCTTTGACCGATGATCATTTTCTTTCAATTTTAATTTTTTAATTTTCCATTTTTCCATTTGTTTGCTTGTTTTTTTTTCTCAATCTCAATTTCATTTGAACCTTTTGATTTTTTTTCCCTCTTTTTTTTCGAATTTTCTCGTTTCTTTTTTTTTTCTAACACAAAAAAAACCCATACAACCTTTTCTTTTTTGAAGAAAACCCATTGTTTTTTTTGTTTGCAAACCTTATCATTTTGAGTATTCAAGTAGCTAGTGTGAAGATCATTTAAAATACAAGATGTTAGGGCCTGTTTAATAGCTTTTTTGCCAATCCATTGTTACACAAAAACAATGATTCAATCTACCCCTATCTCAAGGGGCAGATTGAAATAGTGAATCTCTTTGCTTATACAGTCTACTAAACACTCAACCAAAAAAGGGTCATCAAATGCTCTCAATGAACATTGTTGACCTTCTTGATCACTGGTCAAATGTTTGGTGATGACTATAAGGGCTTCTTTGGCTTCCCTGCTCAGATAGTATCTTGTTAGAAATTCATCCAAATAGTGATTTTCAAATTGATGTTTGAATCAAATACCTCACATGATTCTCTGATCCAAAAAATTCAAATATTTGTCCAGATAGAGGTAGAGTCTCTGAAGGGAGGGGCAGATAGAGATAGAGCCTTTGAAGGCTCTTCAAATAGAGTTAAAGCTTCTAAAGGCTCTTTAGATAGAGATAGAACCTCTGAAGGCTCTATCTCTATGATCTACCCTGCTCCATCCACCTTTGTTGTCCATTTTGTTCTCCATAACTTGTTACCCATGCAACCTTTCAAAATTATTGTAATCCTCACCATCCCAGTTTAAATAAAATGAACTCATCCCAAAGATTGACTTTCATTCGCTCTCATGATCACCTCACAAAAACCCTTCTTCACAACTAAGACAAGTTCAACCTACCTTCATCCTTCTTCCACAAATCTCATTCTGTTTTCTTCGTAACCCAAATTGATCACTCTAGTGCTCATCTAAGAATGAATGGTAAGAAAGACTTCAAAGTGTTGGTCAAGATTCAACCAAGTTGGATTTGAAAGAGTCCAAGTTTGATTTGAACCAAGAAGCAGAATGGGTAGAGGTGATAACATTACTCAAGATTATATGCTACCAATTACAAACTAAACTAGTTGAACAAGAACAGAAACACGAAACAAAGAGCTCTAAGGAGTCGAATAAAGAAGAACGTCAAAGTTCAATGATCATAAATAAAGAAAGAACCTATGTTCAATCAATCAATCATATCTTTCAGACCCATCAAAAGTGTGAGATGTCTAAGGGATTGTTCTATGATGAAGGTGGTCTGGTAAAGGAAGGAGGAAGCATTTCTTCTCTTCTCATGATTCTACTACTACTACTGGATGTACTACTACTATTATTGGTGATCGGTGGAAGTCGAGCAAAGGATGATAATCGAGTCGGTCTCCCGTTCGGATTCGGCGTAAGAAAATGTTGTAGATAAGTCGAACCCATCGGATCAAGTAATGCAGATGAAGGTGGTAATGGTAAATCATGAGCCATAGCACGTCTACCCCAACTAAAGGACGTAGGCCGAAGATCTAATGATTCTCGAAAGGATGTATAACTTGTAGGCGGACCCCATTCTCCACTGGTAAGATAAAATGATCTGAGATGATGATTATCTGTAACACGACTCGTACTCGATTCTTCTGAATCTTCAGCTTGTTCACTCGTCTCTGTTGATGTCCGATCTCTTGGCTTATCACGAGGAGGGATGCTCAGATAATCAAAGCTAATCTGACCAATCTCTTCACCCACAAGACCGTCCTTGGAAGCTTCGTAGATCGCTTTCTGGGTCGCATCGTGCCATCGGATAGGACCGTGAGTGGAGTGATCGAGAATGATCTGACGGCGTGACATGGGGTCAGTGTCGATTGAGATGGTGATCTCCGGGGTGAGAATCTCTGGGTCCTGCGAATAGAATGCAGGTAATGCACGATATGGATTGGTGTTACGAGCTGCTTCTTCTGCAAGATCAGCGGTTGTTGGAATTGTTGTGAACGTAGAGCAGGGAGAGGAACTCGGATCTGTAAGAGGAAGGTCTTGGAAGACCAGAGGAGCTGTTCGACTACGTTTTCGACGGTTTTGATGAAAGCCTTGATGGATCATACTGGGATCTTCTTCTAAGGAACCGTATCAAGTGAGAGAATCAGATTCGAAAAGATGAAGATGAGATGAGTGAGGAGGAAGAGATAGGTTTTACCTGACTGAGGGGAATTGTGTTCAGGACTGATGGAACGCTCATGTGGTGATCGGAGTTGTGTGAGACGAGAGGTAAGACGAACCCTAGTGGCATGATCATCGAAATCACTGATCAGGCTTCGGCTTGGTGCTTCTGAGAGTGGTGAGTTAGGATTGACCAGACTCTGATCTAAGGTGACATGAAGTTCATCTGAGGAAGGTGATAAATGAGAGTGAACCGAATCAGCAAGGTGATCTAATCGTGAAGGTGTATCAGGGTTCTCTGTGGAGGTATCATTGAAGTGAAGGGTTAAATCTTCAGGTTGAGTGTTACTTGACATCTCGTGGTATAGACTTGGTTGGATGTGATCTTGAACGTAGATTAAGGATGGATGTAGATCAATGTGTTCATCCTCATCTTCACTTCTATGATGATATGATCCTTGTTCGATATGAGTCGAATCAGGATTGAGCTGTAGAGATGGATCTGATGAGTGTTGAAGGATAGATAGCTCGTTTGTTTGATTGGAGTGAGGAAGAGGTGAGGATGAATGATTAGAGTGAGAGAGAGGTGGATGAAGAGATTCGGAAGAGGTAGCTGATAGGATAGAGCTAAAGCCAGGTAAGGTGAGTGAGATCCTCTGAGTTCGAATTGGAAGGGGTGG
Source organism: Melampsora americana (assembly GCA_022264835.1). NCBI lineage: Eukaryota > Fungi > Basidiomycota > Pucciniomycetes > Pucciniales > Melampsoraceae > Melampsora > Melampsora americana. Next base: position 1,074,584 of record JAIFHY010000030.1, on the reverse strand, counting down.
ATCGAGGTTGAGGCTAGGATGAACTGGCTCGGTTGGAGATGGATGATGGTGAGATGAAGAAGTGAGAGTGGAGATTAGAGTTGGATTGGGATGAGATGGATGATGATACATCTGATGGATTGATGGATTGAGATTGATGGATTTGATTGATTGTTTGATAGTTGAATTGAAGTCTTGATGATGATGGTTTGCTAGTTTGAAGAGTGAGTTGGTATGAAGTTAGATTGGAGTGATAAGTTATGAGTCAGTGGTTTTGATGATGATGAGGATGAGTGATGAGTGATGAGTGATGAGTGAAGTGAAGTTGGATTGGATTGGATTTAAACAGAGAATGGATTACATACAGATCAGAAGACCTCATGTAATCCCATCAAATCACCCTGCACCCTTCATATCCCATACCCTTCACCTCATCATCACTTGTTAGCATCACTTCACTTCTTACAATCTCAACAACTGTGTTCAAGTCCACTTGGATTATTGTACTTCACTTTTCACTATCTTCCTACTTTCCATCTTCATTCCAATCTATCATCAGATCAGTATCACATTTTAAAAAACAACATCAGTCATATATCATCTAATCATCTCATGTTCTTTGGATCACATTCTTCTTTCTAATCTGTTACTACCTAAAACTTCAATCAGAATCAAGTTAGATTGAAGATCAACTTCTAACTAATGAACTTTCATCAAATTAATACTTTTGAAAGACTCAATCACAAAAGATCCCCGCATATATCTTCTGGTCAATCTAATGTACCAAGATCTTGGGTTAGAGAATGAATCTCTGAGTGGAATTTTGGAAACAAGCCATCAAGTCTGATCATCAAGAAGGGCTTTGTGAGTTGAGCTTTGTGAGTTGAGCTTTGATCACATCAGACTACTTGGTGTATGATCTTTGCTTTACATAATTGACACCTACTCAATCCCACTCCTCAATCATCCCAAACTCAAGCTAACCCTTGTGAGCTATCAGTGATGGAGGAGAGTGAGGAGACTGGAGCTTATATCTTATGTCAAACAAAAAATTCATCAAGCTTTAGCAAATGGAAACTTTCAAGAAGATTGAGATCAGACTAGAGAATAGGTACCTTCAAATTCATTGATTCCCACAGCCAGCTATGTACTGAGACATTCAAGATGAGCTCAGTCTCTAGAAATGTGCAAGCCAGAAGGTAGGGATTGCAAATCTGATGTTGATCAACTGACTTTAATCCTAAGTTGAAGTTGGATGAGTTTGAGAATGAATAAGTTGGAAAAGTACTAGAGTCAGAGTGATTCACAAGTCTTCTTGAGAGTTGGATGGATTGTGATGGATCTTTTGTCTGGAGACACCATCCTTCAAAGTTTTCTCAACCGCTTCTTCATCAGAATTGGCTGAAACAACATTCAAATGAAGATTGCCCATTTTGAGTAGAATTTGAAACGCAAATTCGAATTTTTCAACTTTGATTTTTGATATTTGAAAACTTTGATGACTGCTTTATCATTCTGATCCAATCAAATCATGGAATAAGCTCAATCGAAAAGAAAAGGGAATCAAGGGAAATGTATCCTATCAAAAGATTATCAACTTACCCATTCAAATCTCAATCAAATCAAATTAAACACTTTAAGAATCTCAATCCAAGTTCATCTCAATTCAAATCACTTCAATACCATTCAATCAATCACTCATCATCATCATCATCATCATCGAAAGATAAAATCAAAATTGACACCAAGAACGTCCTTCCATCTGATCATGATAAACCACACCAGCCAACATTTGTTCAAGCTGTCATTGCTACCTATTTACCATCAATTCGTTCATTGGCGGCTAAATTACCACATCTAAGAAACCCTCCTACTCCCAAGGACTTACTCCCACTCACCAACTCATTCATCGATCGAGCTCAGATTCGATTCAAATGGCTTACCATTCGATCCTTTCGACCCTACCGACCGGATGATTACTCTGCTTTTGCTTCTCTCATCTTCATCCTAGCTCTCATCCTAGCTGCACTCACCACCACTTCGTTCCTTGGAGTTCTCCTTCTAATCTTTAACAAAGCTGGACTTGAAGATCTAGTTGCTCGCTGGTTGAGTGATTATCTTTCGAGGACGACTGGAGTACGGATTCTGTTTGCGTCTGCTCTTGTGCCTCGTTGGAGAGATGGCTTGATCAGATTCGAGAATGTGATTGTCTTACGAGGTACATTAGGAGACGAACCTAGTGGACTGTTCAATCAAATCTTACAGGCTCATCAAATTCAAAGTCTTGATCATGAACAAACTGAAGACGATCATTTCTCAGAAGTAGATAAAGACCTCTCTCACATCCTCAGATCTCATTCAAAGTCTTCCTCATCACCATCTCAATCAGAACATACTCTGTCTACCACATCCTCCAATTTCACTCACTTTCATCTCACCATAGCTACCATTGATGTGACTTTAAGTCTGAGAAGATGGCTCAATGGAAAGGGTCTCATCCGACAGGCTGCTGTCAGTGGAGTTAGAGGTGTCGTAGATCGATCACATCTGGAATCCACTCAAGCTAATCACCAAAACCCAACTCTGCTCGATCGGTCGAGCACGCGTCGGAAACCTAGTACAGGTGATTTCGATCTAGAGCAACTTTTGGTGGACGATCTGTTGGTAACGATTTATCAACCCAACTCATTCCGTCCGGTCCGTTTTCCCAATCAAACTCTTCTTCTCTATTCAAATCCATCAGACCTCACTGACTTTGACATAGTTTTCCGCGCCTCTCTCTCTCTCTCTCCTGTTCGACCATCATCTGGTGTTCGGCTTTGGCTTCACGGATGAGCACAACAGTATACGTTTTCAATCTTTAGTGCCCATGTCCGTCGATTAAGAAAACAATGGCTCTTCCTTGACTTGATCAGTGCAGAACAAGTCACCGGTCAAATCGATAATTGTCTTTTCTCTCTACATCGACCTCAATCCCTGACCCACTCAAATCTCTCACCCACCCCTCGTCCTTCTTCATCCAAGTATGAGACTCATTTCTCACGTTTCAGGATCGATGGTGTTCCGATCGATCATCTTCAATCAGCTGGTGATGAAGGTCCTCTGAGTTGGATCACCAGTGGAAAAGTCGATCTGGTGGCTGATATCAGCTTACCACGCGAATCTGAAAAACTAGATTTGAGAAGTGTGGTCAGAGAGATTGTGGATAATATCGAAAAGGAAATCGTTCAACCTCAAAAACGAATATCTGAACGACCTGAGCTTATCAAACCTGCGCTTGAAGCACCTTTGCTCACTACCGGTCCCACTCCGAGAGACGATGATGATGATGATGAAGTGAATGATAATCATCTGGGGGTGGTCATTGAGATGGATATCCGGTTCAAAGATGTCAAGGCCACTGTTCCAGTTGAGTGTGATGTTCTCTTTCTGAACTGAGCACGTCTAGACACGTCCTGCAAACGTTACTGATCTGGTACATGGCTCTTATTCTAGCTCTTCAGTCACAATCTCTCACATGTGAACCATGCCCTAGTTAGGCCGATTGTAGCCTTCATCAACTCTAATAAGACGTTGATTCCAATTCGATGTGCTCTGACCCTTCCGCTTGTAAGATTGTTTAAATTTTCTTTTTGTTTTTTTCTTCAAAACGAATCTCTCTTTTGAGTTGATGAAGAGTTTGAAACCGATTTTTTGTTGACAGACCGAGTTTGATGGAAGTTGGACAGCCTATGATCTTTGTTTAGTCGAAAAGATTGGATCTCAAGTTTATCATGCCTTGGCGTTTCATGTGACGAATTCGAATGGAAGAAGAGTGGGGATAGTGGGGATTTGGGGTGTTCAACTTGTAGCTAGAAGTATCTTGGGAGCTTTACGTGAACATTGGAAAGCGGCTCATTGATCAAGTGGGGAATGAATTGGTTAGATGAGGGATGAGGTAGATGAGGATGAGATATAATGAGAAACATTGATGAATTTGATGAGGATGTGGTTCATGAGGAATTCAGGGATGAGATGCCAAATTGAAATTGGTGGTAGGGAGAGCAGTTGATTGGTAAAAGGATTGAATCAGTTCACTTTGAATGAGACTTTATCATATGAATTTCTGATTTCTTTTGGGTTTTTAGATAGATGAGATGGATTGTTTTTTTTGGATAGGATGTTTTTGAGTGGAAAGGAGGTGATGAGAGTGAAAGTGATGAAGTGGTTTTTTAGATGATGGAATGCTTTAAGTTTAGATTGAGTGAGATGATGTGTCCGATGAGCTCATGTTGCCAGTTGATGGGTGTGAAGGATGACAAGAAGTTAAGTTAAGTTAAGTTAAGCTAAGGGTTATCCTAATATTTAACCTTCAGTTTTGTTTGATTTAGACTGTGATTGATTTGTTTGGTTTGATTGAATTGAATTGGTGAATACTTTCTGCAGATGTGCGTCATCGATCGATCGAATTGACCATCAAAAACTCAACAAAACCAAACTCATTCTTCTTCATCAAACCTTTTCATCTTCTCTCTCCTTTCCACTTCATCCTCACTCAACTCTCTTTAAGCCTATCTTCTCAACATCCTTCATCCTCACTAGAACCAGTCAAGATGGACCCACCTAAAGTAGCAGTCACTGATTCCAATGGTGGATTAGCTGCTCCAGGTGCTAATATTCAAGCTCATTCTGGAAAACGGATGAGGGGTCATTCACAAATGGTCAGTCTTTCATTCATCTCCATCTTCATCTTCATCTTCAAAATCAGGTTGTGATCTATTCCGAGTGTCTTGGTTTGAAGGCACTTGATTTGGCTGGGATCTGGTGTTCAGCTTCATCTGAAGATGCTTATTGTATGCCACCTTGATCGGCACTCCATCCTTCTTCCTGCGATTTTCCTTATGCAGTGTTTGATTTGAATGTTTCGACTGTGTTCTTCTCCAAACTTGGCTCATTTTCATCATCAAATCTTTTACTATGACTTTCATTTTCCTTTCAAGATCAATAGCTTTGAACATCTATCAAAATATCTTATCATCTGTTTTCTACCTTCTTTGGTCTTACCCTACCGCTCATAGGATTTCAAATCGGCTACTACAGGAGTAGCAGCAAAAGCCATGAGGAACGAATTAACGACCTTGGCGTCTGGTGTAGATGACTTGAATTACCGAAAGGCATTTGAAGCAGAGATGCAAGGATTCTTTTTACTCTTCAATCGATACTTACAAGAAAAAGCCAGAAACGTACCCCTGTAAGTTTGCTCGTACAACGGCCTTTTGCTATTCAGAATCAGAGACTCATTCAATCCTGTGTTAATCACTTTTAGACACTGGGATCGAATCCATCCTCCTGCAAAGGAACAAGTGGTGTCTTACGCCGATCTTCCTGAGGCCACCAATCATGCGATACTGGACAAAGTCAGTCTTAGCCAGCTTCAGGAGCGAGACTTTCCGCTGATCATCGCTTTGGTTTCATCAGCTAGCAGTCTTGAAATTGAATGGTGGGCTTGGGACCACCATGGGATGTGTGGGGCCCAAGTCTGCAATCGAAGTACGAGACGGGATGACGTTCTTGGACCTTTCGGTGCGACAAATCGAACACTTGAACTCTGCACACCGTGTCAATGTGCCCTTCATCTTGATGAACAGTTTCAACACTAATGAAGATACGGCTCGAATCATTCAAAAATGTGAGTGTTGATATGTAAGAATCGCGGTGTCTCACTCAAATCACTGATTCATCCTTCCTTTTTCATTTTGATCAGATGCCAATCATAACATTGAAATCATGACTTTTAATCAATCCCGTTACCCTCGTGTCAACCGAGAAAGTCTCTTACCTGCTCCACGCACTGCCACCGGTGACAAATCTGCCTGGTATCCGCCTGGACATGGTGATTTGTATGACGCCATCACCAACTCAGGCTTGTTAGACAAGCTTCTTGCAGCTGGGAAGGAATACATCTTTGTTTCTAACTCTGACAATCTAGGCGCAGTCTTGGATACAAAGATTATGCAACATATGATTGATAGTCAGGCTGAATTTATCATGGAGGTGACCGACAAGACGAAAGCTGATGTCAAGGGTGGAACCTTGATTGATTATGATGGAAAGGTGAGATTGTTGGAAATAGCTCAGGTTCCCAATGATCATGTGGAAGACTTTAAGTCTGTCCGTAAATTTAAAATCTTCAACACCAACAAGTCAGTCATCACACTTTACGTGTCCAAACAATCCACCTAATCAACTCAACCCCCGTTCTTACTCTTCCCTTGATCTTTTCCCGTAGCTTGTGGGTCAATCTCAAGGCCTTGAAGAACGTGATGGATAATGATGGCATGGAGCTAGACATCATTGTCAATAACAAGGTGGCTGACAATGGTGAAGCGGTGATCCAATTAGAAACCGCTGCTGGTGCGGCCATTCAACATTTCAAAAACGCACATGGGGTCAATGTACCTCGAAGCCGTTTCTTACCTGTCAAGAGTTGCTCTGATCTCTTGCTCGTCACTAGCGATCTCTATCAGCTTGAACATGGTCGATTGGTAATGAATGAAGCTAGGATGTTCCAGGTATGTCATTTTTATTTTATTCTGTTCAACACCTTCCGCGTTGACAGTTGACCAGTTGCGTGATTGCATATCTTGCCTTCAATAGTCCACGCCAGTCGTTAAATTAGGTGATCACTTTAAAAAGGTGGCTGCTTACCAAGCTCGTTTCAAGAGTATCCCTAGCATGCTTGAACTCGATCATCTCACAGTGAGTGGAGATGTCAAGTTTGGACGCAAGGTCACTCTTCGAGGTACTGTTATCATTGTGGCCAATGAGGGCAATCGGATTGAGATCCCAGACGGAACGGTCAGGAAATTTTTCCTTTGACATGCTTGATGCACGAAGACTGAGATATCTTTTAAATTCACAGATTCTGGAGAACAAATTACTGACCGGAAATTTGTCAATCATTGATCATTAAAAAAGATGGTATCCAACCTAGTTAGTTTTTCATTCTTCTCCTGCAAGCTCGCCTAGATTCCAAAAAGTGTTTTGCTTACATTCCTTTCCTACCAATCAGCCCAGGCTTTGTACCTCACATGCACTTCAGTTTCTGTCTTACAGAGTACACTAACAGCAAATACACTTTGTGCTGCATTTTTCGCTTTTTTTTTCTATCTTTATTTGAACTATGTAATGTTTCATCTTCCTTCAAATAGAACCCCCCCAAAAATGCTGTTTCCTAGGGGCTTTGTCAGAAGATGTTGTAAGCGTATTGTTTCCATACGGACGATGGTTCGAGAGGTTGAGAGCGATGATTTCAAATACGATGGACGCTTGTTTTGCACATGACCAATTCAGATTGAGTATGCTCTGAGATTAATTAGCTTAAAGCACTTTGCATCTGAGGCATTCCAATATGGAGAAAAAGAACAGAAGACCAATCTTGGTCGGCTTGTGAGAATAGTGAATGAGACAAAAGAGAATGGTGTCATACTCTGAGTCAAGCCCCGGCGAAGGGCGTGAGTCAGCCTTTGATAGCTTCTGTGCCTTGGTTATCGATATTGATCAGAGCTGCAGTCAGAACGTGTGGATTGTGGTGGTACTGTGGAGATGGTCTTACACCGCCTCTTCCAAACCAGAAACGGTTTGCAGAGCAGAGATCGATTTTCATATTGCCTCTGTAGGGTGAGGTTGTCTTTACCAGTCAAGTATAATTTTACAGCTGAGTCTTGAGGTGTGCTCTCATGAATCTTGAAAGTTCATCGAGGATATCATCTCGAACGTCTTACTGATGGCAGTGAAGAGTCGTCGAGATTTTGATATATGGCCTACCAACTGGTGATCGTCCTCGTTTCTCCACTCGATCACAGTTCGCATGTTACATGCCTAATGGTATCTTGCTCCACCGTGTGTATAGAGCGGTTTAACCATTGGATAGCCACAGACAGCCACCCAATAAATCATAATGGCTCACTTCCTTCGTCTCATCCATCCTATGATGCTCACCTCGATTTACCAACTCGTGGTATTGGATCATCAGATTGCCTCATCCATAGCAAATGTACTCGTCGACAGAAAATGGACTAGACTCATATTGAGGGCGGTTTGACAAAATGCGTCCGTGAACACGCGTGCTAGTATTTAAACTCACTACTAAAGCAAACATGAAAAAAGCCTTTATAAGGCACCGGTCCTACGCTCAGGTCCCTTTCTTATTTCCCATCTATTTTCAATATTTTCTATTCCATCATCATCTTGACTGCGTTCCGACCAAGAGCATCCCTTTCTTCATCTAACATCCATCTTCAATTTCTTTACGCTCATTGAACCCCAGAAAGACCAAAGAAGCTTTGATCACTTCATCATTGAAACCGACTCTGATTTTTCAAAACTTGAATTCTCCTTCACTCATTATCGATCACAACTTCATCGCCTTCGCTTTCTTGAATTTAATATCACTTTGTCCTTAATGCTACCCACTAACCAACCCGTAGCAAACTATGCTACCAAATACGAAGGAGCTTCACTTCCGAGTCTTCTTCGACACCCATCATTTTCACATTCTACCCGTTTAGCTTCTCGCTCTTCATCAATGTCCTCTAATAGCACCAATCAAGAAATTTCAAGACCATTCTTATTTGATGAAAAGATTAACAGTCCTAATCGAGTTTTACGAAATGATTCACTTCATCATCATCCGACGAATGGAAGGAGTCTTTTACCGATCAGTCATACATCAGAAGAACCACCCTCACGTACAAAAGTGATTGGAACGGTTTTCTTTTATCTTGTAGCTGCCATCGTCATGGTCTTCTCGAATAAAGTGAGCAATTGTTTTTTTTTCGGATTTCCATATCCGAATTCAAGTTGAGAAAGACAACCAGAAAGTTTACGGTTCAACTTTTTCTTTCTTTTTTTTGCTTCTCTTCAAAGTGGGTCTTGAATGCCACCTCTATTCCTCTCACGTTTCTCTTCTTTCAATTAATCTTAGCGGTCATCTTACTACAATTATGCGCTCTATCGGGTTATCTGAAGATTCCTACGTTTAGTTGGAGTACTACTTACTCCTTGTTACCCCTCATCCTTGTCAACGTCTCTGGACTGGTCTTTAACACTTTCTGTCTTCAATATGTCGATGCATCATTCTATCAGGTTGCTCGTGGTTTGATCTTACCCTTCACAGTCTTGGCCTCTTACCTTTTCCTCGACTCTAAACCTAGCCCAAACACGCTTTCAGCTGTCTTGGTAGTTTGCGTAGGATTCTTTTGGGGCGTCAAATCTGAGCAACTCACTGTATCTTCTCTCGGAATCTTACTAGGTGTCTTTAGTAGTCTGACCACCTCGGTTCATGCGATCGTTGTAAAGAAATCATTGTCGATCACCAGTTCTCCTATAGAGCTTTCTTACTATAACAATCTTCTTTCGGCTATCTTATTGCTTCCTATCATCTGTACCACCTCCGAAGTCAACACTTTCGTTAGTCTTGTTCAAACTGGTGGTGATCACCTTCAGACATTCATCATTGGAGCACTCGTCACCGGTCTCTTTGGATTTCTCATATGTCTTGCTGGCTTCCTTTCTATCAAAGTGACCTCTCCGGTCACTCATATGGTTTCATCAGCTGTTCGAGGAGTGATTCAAACTTTCTTAGGAATCTTTCTTTTTGGAGAAGTTGTAAGTTCGGGAAGATGGATTGGGATTTTTTTTATTTTAGCTGGTTCAGCATTTTATACATTTGTGAAAGAAGCAGAACAGCGTGGTTTAGCTCAACGTGGATCGAATCGAGATCGAAAGGAGTCAATCGATACAAAACAGACTATTGTTCATATTCCCGTTTTTTCTTCTTCGCCAGTCAAGTCACATCATCAAACTGTTCATCAACTCTCACATAGCACTTACACCCCTACAAGACACCCTGGTCTACGAAGCGCCTCTGTTTCCAACAACAACTCACCTTCTTGCGATCGTATTGGAACTTATTCGCATGAAGTAGAAAAATACCATCAAGATGTGTTGATGAAGAAGACGTTGAGCTAAGGACGTTTGATGTGCTGTTGAACCTAAGCTCTATACACCGTGTTGTCGTAGTTTATTGTCTCTTTATCTTCCTACGCTCCTTAGCGCTTACGTTTGTAAAACGCTACATTGTTCATACACAATTCACATGAGTTTTACAAATAATTATTTGTGCTTCCTTAACATAACCGTTAAATTGATTCATTTGGATCCTTGTACCATCTTCATTTGTCTTTTGGTCCCATGATACCCACTCTTATCTTTCATTGATGCTCGTCCGAAGTTGAGGTTTCAGTGTAAACCCCCAAAGGGAAAAAAAGATGAGGTTGTACTTTGTGAACCAGTCCAATGCTTTCCATCTGGTCCTGGAACCTACGTCCGCCAGAAAGTTCTCGATGTCGAGAAGGATCCTGCTGGATGCGTTGGGACTGGAACTTTTCATGGGTGTTGATGATGAATTTTTTGAATCACTACCAGCATCAGGTCATGAGAGATGGTCATACATATCCATTTTGATTTATTCAAGAGTGACGACATTCTTATTGATTTCAAGTCGGTCAATCCGTATTTGAATCTCAATGGACCCGTCTGGATTGAGTGCATATATTCAACAGACAATGTACCACTTTCTGGGTTTCAATCATGTGGAAGGCTTGCATGAGAGATTTCTGCATGAAGTAGTCATGAGCTCTGATATAGAGATGCGAGTGGAGTCGAGGTGAGATCAACTTATAATATTTGTGTTCAGTAAGCTAAGAGAAATCAAACAAAGTCAGATGTACCACATCTCCTCATCTCATCTTGTACAACCGAATCATGGAATGCTTGCCATTCTTCAGGTTTGATCTCTGTGATGAAATTCATTATGCTTAGTTCATCCTCATTGAAAAGAAGAAAGATTGTATTGTCCGGTTTCCGACTTTGGATCTGTTAGAAATCTTCATAAGCCTAATGTTCTATATAAACACATCAGATTTTAAAGATCTTATTACGAATCTTCTGCTAGTTTTCTCATTTTATCACATCTTTATTATCTCAATTTTCTTTGAATTGGGTTCTAACCTTTTACATTTCTTTTTCATATGCGGCGAGTCTCTTTTTTTTGTTCGGAGCTGCGTGTTACCATCCTGCACACTTGAACATCTTGGTTACAAGTCTTCGGTATTCCAAATGAAGTCATCCCATTTGCTTTCCAGCAAAGACTTGAACAGCCTCGCTTCGGTCGGAATGCAATCCGTCTGTTAGGAAGCAAGTCTCCATCTGCCCTACTAAAGCCAATATCTCTGCGACACACCTAGCTAATCCACCCCAATTTCAGGACCCGACAAGCATAGGGTCTCTGGTCTCGTTCGTTAGGTCTTCGGTAGATATATCTAGGGTTGATATGACTTCATGAATTCAACGGCAAAAGAACTATGTACACCATCATAAAAGCCTTTTCCATGACTACATTTCTTCGTGATTTAATATTACGTCAAGTCATCCTAGATAGTCAAGGTAAGAAGGCAATTCGCTAAGCGATGATTAGTGAACACTCCAATTGGATTGTATATAAAATGGGTGTGTTGGTTGACCAAATTTCCCGTGCTCACCAATCATCTTCAACTTCCCTTGATTAAGAGCGGATATTATCTATATATTAAACTCAACCTTATGTAAGGATTTTTGTATCAATAGACTCACTCTTATGATCAATCACATTTACAATTTTATTGTGAACCCTTTTTCTTCCCTTACAGCATTAAGTTTCGTCTTACAATCACACCAGCTTCAAAAAGACAGAGCTTTAATATTATCATTAACACAACAATATGGTCAGTTTTGGTTGAAAAATTTGAACTAAACAGATATTTTCTCAAGATGCGTTTATTGACATCCAATTTGACTTTTTCTTCCTCTAGAACATCAAAAAAAATTCTACACTTCTTACGGTCAGCTTGATCCTCTTAGGACTCATGTCAACCATGGTAGTTGGATCAGCAAAGAAATCCTGCGTCCCGTATTGCAATGCAGGCACCACAGTGAGGTGTATGAACAATTTGAGTAAAAAAACAGGGAACGCTATCTGTGTTAAGGATGGCATAGATGGTAATGGTCATCAGAAATGGAGAGTATCGTGTAGGGTGGGAAGTGCCGAAGGGTGTGCTATGAACGGTGGTGCTGGTGGATACCCTACTTGTAGTGGTTGTCCTAAACAAACGCAATTTCGTAAAAATCCTAAGTGAAACATTTGGATTCTACGCTACAGACTCAGTTGCACTATGTAGTTCAGATTGTAGTAGAAATCAAAAAATTAATAATTTGCAAGAAATCCACTCACATGAATCGTTTTAACTTGTAAGCGTTCTTGTCTTTTTCTTGGACACCTTCCTCCTTGGATTAGGGAGGCTATTCTCAATTTTACTTCTATGCCGCTTTCAAACATTCTCTACTAAGCTTAACAAAGTCTCACACCCGCTTTGCAAGTCAGCTGTGGTTGTGTACTACGTGTTGAATTCAAAATGTACTTTTACATACCTATTATCTTCAAAGTGATCTCCATAAAGAGATTGGCCCTTCAATTGATGTTTAGTAGTCAATGAAGGCAAGGCAATATGCAATTGACAGCTACTAATACTGATAAGAATGACCAGAGTTGTTTGGGTCCCTCACCATATGTTAGTCCCCAGAAATTGTTGAAGCAAGGGTTGTAGAGTACTTGGCAAGCCCAGTTGTGTACATAAGCGTACAATACTGATGTTCCAAAGTTGAGTCAATGTGCAATACCTTTGAAAAAATCTTTTTGTTGAGTAAATAGCATTAGTATTGGTCTTTGTAGGCATTCCTTTCCCAAAGCTGAGATCACAGCATTTGCAGGAACCCGCCTGGCGGTTGAGGTATCAAAACATGTCTAGGCTGCTAACGCTGAGCATCTCAGGCGCATGGTTGATAGTAAAGTGAAAAGAATTAGATACAGTAAAGCGCGCGCGTTCATTCCACCATAATCTTTTGTGCATGTCCCCACACCTAGCATTTGTAACCTTTTGGTTTGGACCAACACCCAACACCAAGATCCACCTCAAGCATTTCCACTAAAATCTGCCTATAGAGAAATCCCCGGTACCACTGCAGAACTGAGTGATTACAAAAACCACTTGTGGGGTACTCTACAGGCAACAGGGATTAGCAAGGATACAAAACCAATTGGGTATCAACCTTGGGTTTCACTGTTACACCCGTGGACTCACTGTCTACTCGGGAATAAGCCAAATCCCTGATAAAGCTCACAGCCTCAAGTTTAACTCACTCCACGCATCAGCATGTTGATAAAAGATAAGCATGAATTGAAGCTTTGATTACATATGAACACAGTTGTTGCCAAATGAGAAAAAAGGACAAAACGGGAGCGGACATACATGCATCATAAAGTGCATGCTGGCTTAAATTCACACAAACAGTGGAATTGAACAAATAGATTTTTAAGTGAGCAGAGAGACTAGGCAGTTTTAGCTGAGCAAAAATGTGAGAGGATTGAGATGTCTGAATAGCCATAACGTGATGTGAGCAAGGAATGAGAACGGGCTAAAAGAGGACCAAGTAAATAAGTTTGGGTAGTAATACACCCTACTGGCGTTTCTCAAGCCTCAGTAGTCAACAGAAAAAGAAAGAAGGGTGTTGACAGAAAAGCCTGTTCAATAGTGTAGCCACTCAAGATCCAATCCTTTGTGCCAAATTCACTGGTCAACAAGAACATGTGATCAACTTCTTTTATTGCTGTTGGTCACCTCAGCCTCAATTCAACATTGATAAAGGTTAGCTTAGAAGTACAATGGTTTGATAAACAAGAATCAGATTGAGTTGGAATTGGATCATAATTTAAAGGGTTTGAAATAATCAATTGACGTTCTTGATTTTGATGAGAAGCAGAAGAAGAAGAATTAAGAAAATGATCAAATTGATTTGAAGTGGATAGACATTTAGGTGGATGATCACTTAGTCTAGAAAATGATTGTTGTTTTTCAAATCAATTTCTTGAACCAGCATAAGAATGTTGTTTTTGATCAGATTGAAGTTGAGGTCTTTTTGAATGATTAAGAGTTTGATGATAAAAACTTAGTTGTGATTCAGGTGAAGTTAAAATGATATATTGTTGTTCTTGGGAGGAAATTAAAATAAATATAGAGCCAATACAACTTCTATTCTTTGGTTGATAATGATAAAACTGATGATAGGAAAGTAATACAAATGGGGTCTGGTCAAGGGTAGAAACTATCTCCTTGTCTGGCTTGTGTTATAAGTCATGGTGTTGCAGCTCTCTGATACTCACTCTATGTTCCTTCTTACCGTCAACCCTACTTCCCCTTATAAGGGTACTAGTCACATACACTTTGTCAGGCCTGAGCACATGTACATGTACTCAAGGGATGACTTGTAATATAATAAACCCCCTAAACCCATAATTACATATATGTACATACTGAAAACAATATGTAACATATATGTAAAAACCCATAAAACACAATAACACCTCATTGTAAGGTTTGTAATAACCTTCACTGGGGTCCGGAAACTATGTCCGGTACGACTCAACGCAAGAGCACTAACTATGAACTTCTCTATAAATTTCTAAGCTAGATCTAGCTCCAGAAAGTCCAACACAAGGCTCTCGGATGAGTGAGTAAAACAACCCAATGAAAAGAGATACAAGAAGTGATAGAAAGAAGAGAAATCTCACCTAGCTCCAGAAAGTCCAACACAAGGCTCTCGGATGAGTGAGGACTTTCCAAAGCCGGGCGTTGAGGAGAAAGGTAACGTGGAGTCTAGCTAATCCGATGATCCTAACCCTATGACCTCCTGTCTACATGTGTAACCCTTAGAGCAACCACACTCGTTTGCGGTTGTTAACTTGGCCCTGTGCGGTAACAACCGCAACATTAAGTCAAAAATTAGTTAACACATGTAAATTTCACACCCGTGTTGAGTTATATGTACGGTAGTTAACTAACTTCAAGGGATAATTTGAGTTTCCACACTGAAACAAAGTTTACAAACTCAAATTATCCATCATCCACGCGTCAGCACGATCCACCACCCACCAACGCTACTTCCTTCGAATAAACCACCATGGCACAGAGCACATTCCTCTCGAGATACCTCAAGAGAGCACTAGATTTTATTCAAGAAGACCTTGATGAATGGGATGAAGAGCTTGCTCTCGAAAATATGTTTGATAAACCAAAGAAGAAAAAAAAAATGGTATATAGAAATCGAGAAGAAGCCCATGCGCACCTTTACAGAGACTACCTCTCTGAAAATCCAAGATACAACGAGGAGACCTTCCAGCGTCGATTTAGAATGCCCAGTAATATGTTCAAAGGCATCTGCACCCGGCTAGTACAGCATGATAAGTACTGGGAACAAAGACCTGTGAGCTTGACCCAGGTTTTTTTTTTATTCTCATTCATATCATTCATCTTCTTCATACTTTCTTCAAATAGGATTGTACCGGAAGATACGGCCTATCACCAGAGCAGAAGGTCACTTCTGCTCTCCGTCAGCTTGCCTATGGGGTACCTGCGGACGCAACAGACGAGTATCTCAAGATAGCTGAGAGTACGTCTCTGCAATCGCTGAAGAAGTTTTGCTCAGCGATCATTCAAATTTACGGTCCCGAATTTTTGAGACCCCCCAATGAGGAAGAGTTATTCACTATCACCAAGGAATATGAAGTACGAGGATTTCCTGGTTGTAAGGGATCCATTGATGGCATGCATTGGGCATGGGAGAACTGTCCCAGTGCTTGGCAAGGGAGGTATCAAGGCAAGGAGAAATCGCCGAGTATAGTATTAGAAGCAGTTGCTTCAAAAAGTTGCCGAATTTGGCACGCTTTTTTTGGTTCACCTGGGTCTCTCAATGATATCAATGTCCTTAATGCAAGCCCTTTGTTTGAAAGATATCTTTCAGGTATGGCTAAATCAATTCCTTTGCTCATAAGATATGGGCTTATATTTTTTTATGTATCTACACAGGAACTGAAGACAACATTCATTTCGAACTTAATGGAAATGAATACAGACAAGGATATTATCTCGCTGATGGTATCTACCCATCATGGCCGGTTCTGGTCAAATCCATTCGACATCCCGGTGATGCTGCCACGTCTCTATTTGCCAAAAGACAAGAATCGGCCAGGAAAGACATAGAACGAACTTTCGGAATCCTTCAGGTTCGATGGTCAATTATCAAGCAACCAGGTCGTCTTTGGAGGATGTGTGATCTCAGGCAGATCATGTACTGCTGCATCGTCCTGCACAACATGGTTGTCGAGGAACGTTTGGAAAAGGACCCCATAATCATTGATTACGATAGTCAGGTACAAGTAGTGCCCAATGTACGGGATCCACGACTTGCACCTTCTCTTGCCACTATCATTAGGGCATCTCAAGAGCTTCGAGATAGTGAAGTTCATTTAAGACTAACTCACGATCTCATCACATCTGGATGGTTGGCACAGGGAGGTTTGTAGACGAAAAGGTTTTTTTTATTTCTAAATATGATGAAGTTTTTTTTTTCATTTCTAAATATGATGAAATAATTTTTTTCATTTCTAAATATGTTGTAGAGATTGAAAACAAACGTAGATAACTTTGCATAGTTCCCCACCAAGTTAGAATGAAATATAACAATAAATGTTTATATATAAACTTGAGCCAAAAATTTAAAACAATCCATGTGGGTTAATCTAAATAATCCAAAACTCAAAACCAATCCCAGGATTAGAAATCCATCTCAATTAAAACCAATCCCCAGATAAGAAATCCACTTCGATCGATCTGAAATTGACTGAAAATCAGAATCGATAAAATCATCAACCATGGATAAAGAAGATTTGTTCGAGTGTAAGAAACAAACTTACCCAACTACACATCACTGGAGCCTTCTGCTTCTTGTTCCTCATACTTGAGGAGTATCTGTGCCTGCATCCTCTTCAACACTCTTTTAGACACCTCATTCATCTTTGATTCGTCCTGATTCAAGATTTCCACCTCTTTGGCCATCATCTCGGTGGTCAGCATTTCTTTGGCCAATTGATTGGCTTCTTCCATAGCAGACACTCTTCTTTCTTGAATGGATCGAACTTGCGCCTTTGCTTCAGCTAAGCTCTCGTCGTCATCTTCACGTGCACGCTTAGCATCGCTGAGTCGGATGCGTTTGGCGCTTTTCTTCCCCAAAGGACGAGTCGGGCTAGACGCACAAGTGGAGGATTGATCGGGATTGGCGTCGGCTACTGAGCTGGCATTTGAAAACGGAGGGACTGGGCACCACTTTGGTTTGTGACGTAGAACTTCCCATGCGAGTTCGCTCCGGAACTCGCGGTTTGATTTATGTTCAGCCTTGTATAAGGCTTTTGCATCCCGTATGATGTCGATGAGATTGCTCCCACTACGGGGAGCTTGCTTGATCCTAGCGTAGCAACCCAAAAACTTCAACGTTGTAGTTCGGAGTGCATTCCAACTATATAAAATCAAAATAAATATCAAGATCAGTATATGCAAGATCAGTATATGGTGAATACAAAGAATTCAGATCAACTTACCCATTTTGAACTTGGGTTGGCGTACGCCCAGGAGGATGAGTGCCGGGAGGATCAGTGCGGAGGTTGAAATGATTGGCAATCTTTTGAAAGAACACGTCGGACGATTGACCAGTTCCGATTTTGGCTTGAGACGAGACATGAAGGTAAGATTTTGCGAGCTGCTCGTGCTCTTTTGGACTCCAGTTTCCACCACGCTTGCGAGTTTGGGGATCTTCTGATTCTTGATTTGACATGATTAAATCTTGGTTCAGTCGAGAGACGTTTGAGTGAGCCGGAGTGGAGTAAAAATGTGAGTTGGAGTTCAAGGTGAGTTGGTGATACGGAGTATATACGATGAATCCGGGATAGCAAGTCAGTTACCGCATGCGTTAGCCATTTGGTTACTTTACCAATTGGGTAACACAAATTTATCAAAAATTAACTAACGCGGGGCTAATTTCTCACCAGTGTGGGAATGGCCCCGCGTTTGCGGTAATATTTAACTTACCGCACCCGAGATACCGCACCGCTGTGGATGCTCTTACACTCATAACTCAGTGTCAGAAGTTAAATATGCTTATATTACATAATGTACTCAATAACCTAAACCTTAATAACCAAAACCAATAACAATTGGCAATCACCATCCAAACCAAAAGAGTGATACAAACAGATGTCACAACAGTTAGGTCAAGACAGAGGAATATATAAACTCTCCCTGTCCACCTTCAAGGGAATTGCCCCAGAGATAATTTTATTACACAATACTTTTAAGAACTAATAAAGTTCTGTTGAAGTAAAATACCAAGAGTCTTATAAATATAAGACTAGTGATAAACTTCACCTACTCTAAAGTTCCCTGATTGAGAGTAAGTGATATGTTATTCCCTCCCTCTTGGATCCTCTACTTTCCTCAAGTAGAATATATATCAGGTTAGTGACCTCCAACAACTCTAGACTAGTGACCTTAAGAACAACTTTAGGCTGGTGACCTCCATAACAACCCTAAGTTGGTGACTTTAAGAACAACCAGATTAGTGACCTCAATTCACTCTGTGATCTGTACACTCCAAGATTAAGGGAAGGACTTGGATCCAAGCTTCATCAAGTTCTGTCTGGATATATTCAAACAGACCATTTTCCTCTATCTCCTTTGATTTTCTTTAATCATAATTGTATTTACATGTATCTGAAACATAAACATAATTATAACACATAAAACAAATAAATATTAATTGAAGTATGGTGGTTATCTGATCTATAGATGATCTCTTGATCCTTTCTTCTTATGATCATCTTCTTATGATCTTTATTCTTACTTACCTATTACTAATATGATCATAATGCTGTGAGCTGTGATGTTGTTATTGGTGCCTATAAGATGCTCTCTATTGTTCACTTTGTCTCTTTTCTTCACCGATTCTTATCATCACTTTGAGCAGGTTTGCTCTCTTCGGTCATTGTGATTAATATCACTTCTAGTTGCTAACTGGAACCTCTCCCTCAGGTTAATATATGTTTTCTCACTCATTGTTGTTCTTGTTATGATTAATAATATTTATACCGATTCTTATCATCACTTTGAGCAGGTTTGCTCTCTTTGGTCATTGTGATTAATATCACTTCTAGTTGCTAACTAGAACCTCTCCCTCAGGTTTGCTCTCTTCGGTCATTGTGATTAATATCACTTCTAGTTGCTAACTAGAACCTCTCCCTCAGGTTCTGATAACCAATCCGTGATTATATTAAATTCATTAGTGAGCACTTGAGTACTCAAAAGAGGAACCCAACTCTCACACACTTTTTAATGGCACATCCACATCTTCTGAATTACATCCCCCTGCTCACTTCCTCCTAGCTCCCTGCTGTATTGGCAAGAGCAATCGCGGCCCCCTTCAAAGGGCCAAAACTTTGTCCTTGGATTGCCAAGTCAACAGCCTCCGTCTTTCAAAGACTGAAATGTGTCATTTGAATTCACAAAAATTATTGACCATGCATTTCCATAATACAAATTTCTCAACCCCGCGGTCCAACCCAAATGTGTCACTTTCTAAGGAAAATTCACCTACGGCTTTGCGGAAACTCTTGTAAAGGTTATGGTGGAATAGCTCCAGACTAGCAGAGCTTGTAAGTGATTTGAAGCAAAAGTAGGTTTAGATTCTAGATTCCACATTTAATGTGGAATCGTGAGATCACGCCGGCTTTTATGCTTTGGCGTGTTTGTGTCGTCGTCGTGATCCATGAGAGTGACCTGTGAGATTATCTTCAGTGATCTGTGAAATGATCCACAAAAGATAGATCCGCGAGTCCATAGACACGGGCATGCTACCTCCTGCCTCGTCCGGGTGCCAATTCATTCTGGGACACGTTTCGGGAAATATAGGGACTCCGAGAAGAACCGGCCAATGTGTCGGCGAGCTTTTGGTGAGAATCTTTGAAATTAACCCAACTAATGACAATTGAAGACTCCGCCAGTCGTCACACGTGAAGGAAATGAATAGAGTAGTATCCATACCTGCATCCCTACACTGCGGCTGGAGTGCCAAAATTCCTCTGCGTCTCTCCTGGCCAGTTTGGTGAGAAGGATTCCCTTCATGTCGTGCTGAGCGATTCAGCTCTTCTTATAGAACCGGTCCTTGGTTACCCAACTTCGGAGTTTTTGTAGTTCTGTAGCCCTGCTGCACTTTGATGGATATAAACATCTATGCGATGTCCTTCACTCGATTCTCTATCAATTGTATCTACCCAAAGCGAGATAGCTATTTTGAATACTTCACGCGTGCAATATGGGAATCTTTTAAGTGACCAGTAGTGATTACATCCGTCCGGGTGTCTATAAAACGATGGTATTGGTAGACCAAAGTGCCCATTCTCGCCAATCATCCTTCACTCCCCTTGGCTGAGACCGGATCTCATCCATCTATCAAAATCAACCACATGTAAGGATTTCACAATTGTTTGACTTACTTTAAAAGTTATTCACATTCACAATCTGAGCGAGAATACCTTTTCTTTCCTTCAGATCATAATATTGACTTAAAACCTTGTCAGTTTCACAACAAACAAAGCTTTATCAATACTACGATAACATGGTCAGTTTTTTCAAGTCGCAGTACAGGATCCCATGTTAAGACGTACATTTTGATGTGAATTTTGGCTTGCTTTAGATCAACAAAAAAATATCTACACTCCTTGTGCTCGGTATGATCCTTCTGGTCGCCGTTGCACAAGGATGTTCTCCATTCTGCACGGGTGGCGCCGTAGTATACTGCGCAAACAATAGAAACCAAAAGACTGGTGAAGCCGTATGTAGCAGGTCGGGCAATGACTGGGTAGTAGGGTGTGGTGCTAGTGGTGGAAGTCCCCAATCATGTGAGACCAACGGTGGCCGCGGAGGACAGCCTTATTGCAAAGGGTGCTGAAAACGCTATGTACCATCATGCTTGTTACATTCACCTCTTGCATGTCATTTGATTACTTGGATACTAGTCATCTTCATGATTCCTAAGTTGTGTCACCATTTGCACTTATATTTGTATCTGACTTTGTCAGTCCTAGCCATCTCTATTTACCGCATGCAGCAAAAACGTTCTCAACATCGAGAAAGTCACTCACTGTAAAGGGGCAATTTTGATGTTGAGAACGCTTCTGGGCGACGCAGTGATTTTTCAATGACTTCCGGTTTTGCCCACTAGACTTTTAGATTCATCAAGCCAGCAGATCAAAGTGTCATGCCTCTGAAATTTACCCAAGTTAACAAAGTACCCTAGGAGCATCTCCACCAGAGCTAGTGAAATTTGCCTCAGTTAGGAGGCTTTCACAGGCTGTCAACCACTAGCTGCTGGAGATTGAGAGCATCTCCATAGCCAGGTAGATTTGGCTCAGCTGAGTGGCTTCCATAGGCTGTCACTTGCTACCTGTGGGTGATCAAGTGTGTGGCTGCCACCAGCACTATGTAGTTTATTTTCCTTTGCTTTGCCCAGGTCCCAATTGGATCCCAATCTGGGGATTGTGATAGGTTATGTTGATCAGAGTGGGTGGCCTGGGCAGATTGGGAACAAGAGTTTTCTGGATACTGCACAAAACGTGTCAGAATGGAGGTTGCTTTCTTTTGTATATGGGATGCTTCATGTAGCATCCCAAAGGTGATATATGGAACCTTTGTGGGAAGAAATTTCAGTTTACACGGCCCTGTGGCTCATGCCCGGACGGTAAAAAGGCAAAATCATGATGTTCTCCAACAGATACCTGTCCTTGGTGGAGATACTCTGAGTGTGTGGCCACCACCAGCACTGTGTAGCTTGCTTTCCCCAGGTCCCAATTGGGGTCCAATCTGTTGAGATAAGTACTTCTACATAAGGATGTTGTCCTTTTCTCTTGGGTACCTATAGGTCATGTGTGCTTTCCATCCCTATTGTAGATGATTGACTAGCTTATCTATCCACAGATCAAATGATCCTTATCCCATTACATCAATGTTAGATTATGCTATGTAATGACTTTTGTATATAAACTACCTAGAGCCACACTAGGAAATGATTCTTTTTCCTCATCCTTTCCATTTCTATCTTTGTGCGCTCTAGTTAATTGCAACACACTCTGGGGATTGTGGTAGGTTGTCTTGATCAGAATGGGTGGACTGGATCAATTGGGAAGACAAACTGTCCAAAAACTGTCAGAATTGATGTTACATTTTTTTGTCTATGGGACGCTACCTGCTGTTGGACTGAATCCAAACAAAAATAAATCTTAGTATAAGATAAAAGAGACAATAGATACTCTGACAAATCTCATAGTCAGATTGAAAGGCTGCAGTCAGATAGAGAAAAAGGAAAAGAGAGACATCAGACTGTAACCAGATTCAGGTTATAAGCAAAATCAGTGAACAAAGAGGTAAATGATGTCATACAATTTAATGATGTCATAATACAAATTGGTGCAAATGAAAAATAATGAAAGTAAAAACCAATTTGTGTAACCGAAATAATTGGATGTAAATACAAGTTTGAAATCATACATAAAAAGATTATTGTATAATCCAACACATGCAGCATTCCCAAGGTGGTGATATATGCAACTTTTGTGGGAAGAAATGACACTTGACATGGCCACGTGGCTCATTTCCAGATGGCAAAACATCAAAATGATGATGTTCTCCAACATGTACCTGGTTTGGGTGGCAATGCTCTAACCATGGTCCATTTGCATGTGCAATGGCCAGTAAATCACCCCAGCCAAATATGGTTACTTCCTATTATCTCAATGAAATCCATTTCCTGTCTTTAAATGAATTTCAAACGATGTACCTCATTTTAAGAATCTTGTTCAAGATTTTTACATAAGACACTCACATTACTTACCACATTCCACCAACTTATCAATCTCATTTACATGTTCACAAATGATAATTTACAATTTGTTTTACAAAGAAAGACTTCATCTTGATCTGAAATTAAAGAAACATACATAAGAGAAAAAAAAAGAAATGAATTATCAAGAAGCAAATTCAAGAAATCTTATAATTTACTCGATAACCCCAACGCAATCTTCATTTGTTGTCTAACTCCCAAATCTAACATAACCTCTTCACTACCACCAGGTATGGAGACACTTTTCACTTCACGCCAGATACGTTCAACCCTACAAAAACATGAGACATATCAATATGGACGTCAAGGTAAAGATTGTTGGAAATGAGATGAAGTAAGGAAAGTCTTCACTTACTTTTCACCCAGTCCTCCCCGAGTATATCCCAATCCACCAAAGATCTGTACTGCCTCCCTGGCCGCATATTCGAGTACGGTACTACAGTGAGCTTTTAGTAAGGCAGTTTGACCACCTAGCTTTTTGCTGCCTTCCTCTGGACTAAGATGGTCTAATTGATATACTAAAGCCTCTATCCATGCTTGCTGAGACTCTACCAGACGGGCCATATGACCAAGCTTATTTCTAATGACTCCTAATTCGATCAATGGTGCACCAAAGACTTGGCGTTTGGAAGCATATCCAATTGAGTCTTCGATACAAATTCTGGAGAGTCGGTTCGCCAGAAAAGCTAGATTGAGTCTGGGGACACAAATTGAAAACATTAGAAGGGTTCAGAGATCTGAACTGGAGCAGTCAAAGAAATAGAAGTGTTGGTAGGGGGTGAGACATACCTCTCATGATTAAAATTGGACATTATGTATTTGAACCCTTCGTTTTCTACCCCGACCAGATTTCTACGCAACAGGAAGAAACAAAAGTTATGCAAGGCAGCTGAGAACTATTGATATGACAGTGAGTGACTTACTCGATTGGAACTTCAACCTGATTGAAGATAACACGACTAGAGTTGATCCAACTGATTAGTCATCAATCTTGACGTCAAAATGATTGATCATACCCTTACCTCGTACCGCTCGCCCAACCACCGCCCACGAACATCTTGCTTACCTTCACACCTTGTATAAATGGGATGATAAGCACGCTAGCCAATGAGAAGTGGATAAATAAGTTGAGTTTACATATCACCATATATGGCTGATGAAGAAATAGTAAAGTACCTGATCCCACTTGGATCTCCGGGTTTGCCCCTGGTTCGCACGGCAGTGGCGAAATAATCGCTCCAAATTCCATTAGTGATCCCTGTTTTGAGTTAATTGCGAAGCCATCAGCACAGTCGATTAAAACAAGTGATTTGGAAACTCGATCTGGACGACTCACATTTCTTTGTACCTGAATGATTGGTAAAGAAAGATGAAAATCTTCAGGTATACCCACAAGGTTGACATAAAATGAATAGAAATGTAAAACACTTACCCGTCACGATCCAATGCTTTCCGTCCGGACTCCTTACGGCTGATGTTGACAGATTTTTCACATCACTGCCCGCATCAGGTTCAGTAATGGCAATGCAGATCCGTTTCGATCCATCCAAGAGTGATGGAAGAATTCTCTCTTTCAATTCTGTAGAAGCGTACTTCCATATTAATGGAGCCGCCTGAAGCGGGGATTTGATAGATGTAAATGGTCAATGTGACACTTTCGGAGCTTTTGATTGTCTGGCAGACATACATAAGAGATTCCTGCAAACAATCCTGCAATAGATCTGATATAGAGACGATGTGAGTTTGACATTTTGTGCGAAGCGATAGCAGCTCAAAGAGATCCAAACAAACCCTGATGCGCCACATCTCGTCATCTCATCTTGCACGATCAAATCATGAAATCCGTTCCATTCTTCAGGTTTGATATCTGCAATGATTTTACCATACTTCGTCCATTCTTTTGGGATTCTCGAGCCTCCGATTTGTGGCAACTGATCGGAAAATAAGTTGATTGGGTCAGAGCTCGGATGATGATCAAGAAAACAGAAGTATCAGACGAATAACTAACGAGAAGCCCATCAGTAGCCGCTTGTTGATAGGTCTCAGGATCAATTGAATAATCTGTTATTTACAGTGTGGAGAATAGTTTGAAAAATTAGCGATTCATATATATATGAATTGAAGTAAAATATCTCCTTGAATGAAGTTGATCCTAACTTTCTGCCCAATCATGAGCTTGATCGACTAAATATTTTTCTGTCCATTTTCTCACCGCAGCTCTTAATCTGATATGTGATTCTTGATAATAAGGCGAAGGAAGACCCGTATACCTAATGGGGTTTTTGTGAAATGATCTTAGTTATAATTGTCTTGAACCTAGGTTTTTTCTCTCAAATTAAATTTCTTTTTACCATGCTGGTTCAGCGAAAGCTGTTGAGCAATTACCATACGGTTTGAATGATGATGGGGCCATTTGATTTTGGGTTTTTTATGATTTCCTTTTGTATTTCAGTCATACATCAGAAAAGGTTTAAATGTTAATGATCTTCAATTGAGAATAATGAACTTTGAAAGAATGAATGAAGACTTACAATTCAATCTTCACTTTCAATTCTGATGGGTTCGATTTCGATGATGTTGTAAGTACAAATTGTTGGGTTGGAATTCGTATCAACTTATCTGGGCAGTGGGGAGTGACATCATATGTTACTGTATACTCGGCGTGACTCCGGACCCTCAGCGGAATCGGGTCATCGTCCGACTCAGAGGCGGTACCGAATTCTGAAAATCAGTCCATGAACAAGATCAACGACGATCCTCATTTCGACTTCACTTCATCATCCTTCGAATCAGTCAAACTACATCAAGACTTCATCTCAATCAATCCATTCATCATGGCCAGTGGTACCGGACAGGGTTATAATTATTATCCACCCTCTGAATTACAAGCTTATCAAGCATCTTATGCTGCTGGATCTCAACAAACTTATTCATCGGCTCCAAATCTTCACAACTCTACCTACTACGATCCAACTTCTTCAGCAGTCTCAGGTCCTGCTGCTTCCGGTTCAAGTCTCGATCCTGGCTTTGACGCAAACGTAGCTGCTCAACAATCTATCTATACCCCCGATGCGGTTCAAAACCCTCATATCGTTCAAAAAGCTAATAAGGGAAAGGCTAGAACCACGGTGATTCGTAAAGCAGGTGGTGAGACTTGGGAAGATCAGACTTTAATGGAATGGGATCCTTGTTGAGTTTCACTCTTGTTCATTCCATAAACTTTGATTTCAGTCAATCCTTCCCTCTTCATTCCTACAAGTGATCTCTTATACTCATCTCTCTCTCCATCATTTCCATCTCCCCTCCTTCAAACAGCTCATTTTCGACTCTTCGTTGGAGATTTAGCACCAGAAGTTTCGGACGATGGTCTAGCAGCTGCATTCTCAAAGTGGCCCTCTTTTGTTAAAGCTAGAGTAGTAAGAGATAAAGTCACCACCAAATCAAAAGGGTACGGGTTTGTATCTTATAAAGATCCAGAAGATTTTATGAAAGCTTGGAAGGAGATGAATGGAAAATATGTTGGTAGTCGACCAATCAAGATCTCAAAGGCTACTACTAAAGTCGGTGCTGTGAATATCGGTTCAAAGAAGGCTAGGTTATTGGAAACTCGTAAGAAAAAACCAATTCAGGGTGTTGAACGTCTCAGAACCGGTGCTGGGGCTGTTTGGAAGAACGATAACCGTCCGTATGCCAGAAGATAGTATCTTCATCGTTTGGTTTGTCTTGATGGTTAAGGAGTTACAAAATCACATCCAGTCTTCATCACTGTTAGAAGTCTCATTGTAGTATTTGCAACATGATTGGTTTGAGGCTGTTGTTATTCTTCCTCTTGCTCATTCTTGTGTCCTCCCCAATATATCATCATAGCCATCCCACGTTGTCTCTAGACTCATACTCAAAGTAACCAAGATTATACCACTTGGGAAGTCCTCGCTTTCAAACACTTTGTCTCTGGTGTGATGATACACTACTTATAGCAGGGCTATGTTTGCTTGAACCATGCTACTAGGCACAGACCTGGATTCTTTACATGGGCACAATAGTCTTGGGTACATATTTTCTATATAGGATTTAACCAAAGTGATTGAGATAAAAGGAAGATAAGCTAAGGATCTGATTGTGAAGGTTGATTTGAAGTAATCATTTAACTGACTTTGAGTTATAAACGCTCTTGCCAGCTTCCCAACCAGGTACGTCTTCCATAATCTGTTTCTCGCGTGCCAAGTTGGCTTGTTCCCTTCGAAATCGATCCCGATCTGATTCGGCCATCAAGAAAGGTACCAAATGAATCCTTGACCAAATGTCCTCACGCTTCAATTCCCTAAGATCGTACAAGATCCTATTCAGTTCCGTATCTTACGAGACCTTGAATTTCTCTATAAACGAAAGGGTAATCATACTTTAACTCTTTGTTTCCTTGAGCATATCGATAGAAACCCCATGAGCAGAGTAGGAAAGTTCCACCGAAGAGAACAGCACCGGATGGACCTTTGACAGGTAAGTTACGTTTAAACTTGATGGGTTCGTAGCCACCTGAATTTTGTCAAGTATCATGCTTGGTTCAGTTATAAAGCTTCATGAAGTTGATTGAGAAGGATATAGAGTGAGTCTGAAGGATTAACGGACCAACTGGTGGTAATTCCCTATCAAAGGTAATAAAACCTGATCAGACTCATCACTCAACCAATAGCAGTAAGATTGATGATGAGAATCTGATGAGCTTACTGTTTGTAGGGTACCGACATGAGTCTTGACTGTTCTTGTTGGTTTAATCTAAACTTTTGAATGAAGTCTGAAAAGGGTGAAGTTGAAGATCTCAAGCGGATGATTATCGAAGTCAGATTACAAGTCTATGTATGTGTTTAGGTGGAATGAAACTATACGATATAAGCATACTACACTCTTACCAATAATGAATCTGTACAATGTTCAATTGGAAATGTAGCATTGAACGCATCCAACCAACTGATGAACGCTTTGATGGATGAACAAAAAATTCAAAATATCAATCAGAAATTGAAGAATGACTAAACTCATCAGAGTCCCACGCCCGCCGAGCGAGGCTTAGCGAGCGCGGGACTCAGGACAAGTTTGCCACTTCTGGCCTGTGAGGGTCAACACTTTTTGATGGAGCGCCTCGCCTCTCTTATAAAACTTTTTCCCCTATTTGTGAAATTTCTTGGAGCAAAGAGATGATTTGTGCGCCTTCCTTAGACGCACAAATCTGTCGAAAAAAAAACCGAGGAACTCATTCCCCTCCCATTTTCTTTCCCTTCCAAAGTTTGAGATTTTGGCCCCTCCTCTCCCTGTATCTGTATGTAACACGTACTTGTAATTGCTGCGAGTATGACACATGCCACCGGCGCTTTTTGCCTATGTTTTGTCCAAACATGACCAACTATCTTGCTGAGAACTACAGTTCGGCAATCTCAACACCGTGTCATGCTGAGCGGGCTTCACATGACGCTTTCATCCGTGCATTTTGCAATTATTTGAGTTTTCTTTACACCTAAAAGGCCTTGATGAAATGAGCTCGATTGAGCTCCATTCCAAATGAGGTAAAAGAACTGCGGAGCACAGATATCAGCGCTCCCATTGCCTGGTAACGTGGTTGTTGCGTATTCCCAATACGCATTTTATACTACCCACACCTTTGGCAATCCGCTCTGATGACGAGTGGTGCCACCCCAATTACAAATAAATATATCAAATGGGACCAAATATGCTCAGTAAATGGCCATTCCTAGGCGAAATATTGTGGTCACAATGTGATCCCAGGCCTGTTTAATCACGTCGACCTACGCAGAACAGCCTGTCTGCTGCTTGTGTCACACCCAATATGATTCCACTATATAAGGTGAGTCTGCTTGATAATCTCCGAATCCAAGAACGTATAAGAACACTTTCTTACTCAATTTTTATACACATTCATTGCATTAACCAATTCTTTTCTTTGCACGAAAAACTTCAACATAATGCCGGCTCGCCGCCAAGTTGAGACTTTCAAACCTACTGCACGGATGATAGAAGAGGCAACATTTCTGTTGGATTACCTCCATGAAACTGATTTTGCTGTGAAAGATTTATTACTTACTTTGATCTTGGGAGTGGATTCAAATGACAGCCTCGCCACATTGCGTCGATACTGGGGTTTTGAAAGAGGGTGGCCATCCACTGTGACCATCCTTATGGCCTTCAAAAAGGTGGTCGTCACCAAGTCACTGAAAGGTCAACAGCACTGGGATCGATGGATATTATCTGAGGTAAAGAGACCGCTTTCTTGTCATTTCTGAAAATAAAATTACCTTAGTTATGTGTTCTTTTTTTTCATTCTATTTGAAAAGGCTATGAAGATAGTCGCCGCAGAGAGCAATCCACGCTCAGTTTTTGGTCCCCCAACACCAGCTCATAAAATCAGTCATTTTTTTTTTGGAATTGCTCGCACAGCTGAACGCTATGCCGCTCTTAAGAAAGGCACGGGCTTTCTATGGCATCTCATACGGGGAACTATTGCCCGCAATCAACAGCTGCCCGGTGCAGATGAGACTGGTTACCTCATGGACCCTCCTCCTACGTCCAAGCCGCTCGCCACCTCGAGCCTTCTGTCCGAACAATCACCAATTGTTGCTGATATGAGTGACCAAACGCCGGAGCTATCAAACACGCCTTCCGAAGAAAGGCATACTGTATCCAGTGGTTCATCAAGTTCTTCGAATGAACCACTTAATGAACCACTGCTTTCAATCGCGGGTTCCGATCTCCAGATGGAGATTGAAGTGAATGATATTGTAGAGGGTTCAGAATGGGGAGACGAAGAAAGTGGGGTAGTCTACGTGGACTCAGTGGATCGTAAACAAATGTGGACCACACGGGCTACCAATGTGAGAAACAGTCGTGAGGATGTGCTATGGGAAGCACCACCTGCTGACTTTGTATTCTTCAATATATATAGGTTGCAAACACTGTGTGTGCAATGGTAACATACGTGTGCAATCGAGGCCTCAACGGCTTGGCCCTTGAAAATTCTTTGACCATCATGGCGTCGGGGGCAAGCAGCAGGCTCCACGACTACTTGCATCACATTGGTCTGGCTGCGTCCCGCCGAAGTGCTGTCAGGATGGCAGCACGCCTCACTCAGGTATCTCTGGCGATCTTGCGTGACCGATTAGCCCGCACATATGTGATACGACCGTTCCTCACGATTGACAATTTTGATATCATGGAACGTGTCCATTATTGTCGGTTGGATGCGGCTTCACACATTTTTCATGGGACATGGGGATATTTTCACTTTCACTCGGATGACCTGGTTGCTGAAGCGAAACCCGAAGAGCTAACATTTGACTCTTTTGTGAAATCAATGCAGGAAGCTGAAACAGTCCCTATTGACGCCAAAAGTTTTTTATCTAGTGACACGCAATTGTTACATTGGGATTCTGTCATTCGGTCTCAACTGAATCAGGCATACCTTCACTACATGATAACCAAAAACAACACCTATGTGCCAAAGTCCATACCGGATCTCCCCACAAATCCACCATCAGTTGAACCTATCAGACCGACGGAGCCCAATGTGGTCATGCTGCAATTGATTGACGCACCGGATTCTTCAGCCGGTGGCATTGGCCAAATTCTTGAACAGGTGGCAAGGCAAACGGGGCGTTCGGTCAAGGATAACCTAGATGACCTCCAAATCATTGAGGGGGATGTAGGAACGTGTCTCAATCTAGAAAGTCTGCGACACAAGCGTAACCCTTCTGTAAAGCGGTATGATGGGCTTCATAATTTCCTTTCTATTCCGGGAGCGGCTCACACTATGTGGAACAACGCTCAAGCTCTGATTGGAGAAGGTTGGGGCAACCCTGACAGTATTGATGATACCGGTTTTGGGGCTATGTGGCAAACTCTGGGCGGGCGACCAGAGAAACCGGTCATCAAAAAAGACTTCGGAGTAATTATGAGAATAATATTTCATATTCACAGTGCTCTTTTGGTCCATTGTTTGAGGTCAGTCTTTGAAGAGGTCACAATTTACGGGTTCGGTTTGGACGCTTTTACTGACTGATCGTTGTGATTTGAGAAAAAAAAGCCAGGTTAGAGACCGGTTGTCCGAGCCAGTTGATCTCGAAAATACTGATACTGCAAAACTCATTATCAACACAGCTCATGAGGAGTTCATGACTCTGTCCAGCCTGCGAGCTGCTAAAAAAAAGGTGACATTCGTGGTTATAACTTGCGATTACAAATTCGGGACTTGGCTACCTGCGTAGAGGCCAATCAGGCGACAAAGAAAGGCGATATCGGCCGCTTGATGTTGATGTGGAAAAGGTGGTCTGTCATGGCCCACGGCATGTCTGGCCTGACACATTATCGAATGCACCTTCCGCGCCTCATCCTTCTACTCGAGCACTATCTACCACCTGGCCTTGCACATATCATCAGGCACTCAACGCTTCTATCTACTCGTGGGCGTGATGATCATTTTGTAGCTAAGGATTTGTATCTTGAGCATCAGAACTGGTGGCTCAAATATTTTTTTAATAGATCCGTGAGTTATGTATCAGTCTTTAGTATGCTTTGACTAATACGCGGTAGTGTCTGATGTTTTATAATCATATTTTGTAACCCATTTTGTAACTCAGGGTTCCGGGACTAAGATCAAGATCCTGTCGGACCAATACTCAGCAAACATCAACCTAGTAAGCACCTCGGTTGGGTGTGACACTCGCCCTCAGGCAGCTCATTCTTCTGATCTGCCTCTACAGTTCCGGCAATTGATCAGGAACCTCAAGATCCGGTCGGGCATGGTGGAAATGTTTCGAAATAAAAAAAATTTGATCAATTCTCGATCTCTTGCAAAATTCCTTACTTGGGCTAACAAAAATTTAACCGAGACAAATGGAACCAAACAGCCAGTGGAGAAGAAGGATCTAATGGAAGTGGGTTTCATAAATTTGCAGAAAGTCCTACACAAAGAGGTCATACACAATGAAAGTACAAGATTTCGGTGGGGCAGTCCTGATTCGTCATTCCCTGACATTGATGACTTTGATTTGGCTTCAGAAGGGTCAGGCGGAGAGGATGGTGCAGAGGTCTCAGGCCAGGCCAATTGTTCAGAAAGGTCCAGCGACGCCGATGCTGAAGGATCCATAGAGAGTGATGGGGCAGAGGAAGACACACACATGTGTGAGTTCAATCAATCTCTGTGAATTAAACCAACTAGAGCTGAAACAACTTACATGCTTAGATGGAATGCAAGAGCATTAGTGGCGTAAATGATTATCGACAATTGGGATCGTGTTGATTGAGTGGTGGCATCTGAGTGTAGTGTGGGTGGAGATGAACCAGGGGTCGTCTTTGATAGAGATTGCTCTTGGTTGTGGCATCGGTGTGGTGTGGCTCGTAGATATCATGCATTGTCCCTTTCGCATGTGCGTGTTGTTGTTGACTGACTTGTGGTGTATGAGTTTGATTGTAGTACATTCCTTGTTTGATAGGGGGTCTTTGATGGTTTAGATTGTGATTGGAGTAGACGTGAGGGTTTAATCGATGTGCATAATGGTGGTTTTGGGGGTGGTGTGCGTTTTGGTGACTTGGGTGATGTGGTTCGTGGTGACCGTAGGGTGTTTCTGGAAGTTGTGGTGATCTATCATCGTAATCGTAGTAATGAGGATAGTAGGACTCTCTGGATCCCTGCGCCTCGTCTCTCCAGTAATCATGATGATTTTGAGGGGTCTCTTGTAATTGGCGCTTTGGGGCTGGTTCATTTTCATCACGCTCCAGAGTCATTGGTCTCTTTAGTAGAGGGGGTTTGGGTGTTTTGGACGAAGTTCTGATGGAATCCAGGGGATAATCGTGGGGCAGCTTGCACGTGACCCCGTCGACATGTTCAAGAGTTGGTCTGGAACAATGTTGGATGTGGAAGTCGGCAGAGGGAGGCGGATGCTTTTGAAGCGTTTGACTGCCTTGTCGTAAAACGAGATCAAGCTCCTTTTGTTTGATCGCGGTTTCTTTGTTTGCCTTTTTAACCTCCTTCTTCCAAGCTGTATCAAAACGCATCTTTGTAATTGTTGAGATGTACTTTTGATTGGCTTGGTAGATAGACGAGCTCTTCCACTGCTTGATGGTATCCAATAAACATTGGAACTGCCCATCACAGCTTCACTTCCAAGAACCTTGCGTAATGAATTCTCGTTGATCATGATATCCGAATTTTTTGCCAACTCCCATGCGTGTTGGCCTGAAAGCATAGCTTCCCTTGAAATGAAATTATTGTCTCTAGGGAAGAGAGAGCTGTACAAAGAATCGAAATTTCTGAGGAGTTGTTCCTGTAGTTGGATAAAAGCCGGAGAGGTGCGACATCTGTCTTTTGCAGGACATGTTAGGACGAGGGAGTTGAGAGATGATGGCCGCTTTGGTTCAACAATCACATTGTCTTTGCGGATCGGCACAGGTACAGTGGAGGTGACTACGTCCGCGAAGGTGGCGTGAGTAACGTGCATTTGCGAGTCCATGAGGCCCACGAGCAGGTCAGGCTCGCAATTCGAGCAGAGACAGGGGGCCACCTTGCTTTGTCGATCGTATTCCTTGATGTATTCTTCATCGTCAAAATGCAAAGGAACATAGCCTAGTCTAACATATGGAGGTATATTAATTAATACACTCACTCAAGGCCTCGCTCCTTGTCAAGATCAAGAGGGATCAAACTTACTCATTATCTATTCCAAAAGCCACTCAAAGGCAAACAGGGGTAATAGCCAAGGCATCCATTCGGTCATCATCCGACATATTCTTGATGTTTTTGAAATCTTTAACCTGATTTTTGCCACCCCGGCGACTTGACTCCACTAGCATTACCCCTAGACCAGCCTGTCCATCTCGACCACAGCGGCCCAGCATTTGACAGATCGTCGAGGGGTCGGCCCGTCCCATCACAATCACACGTTGCACTATATCCCAGTTCTGCCCCAACCCTAGCGCCATGGTACAACAGATGACGGCAAATAAACCAGCAACAAAGTCGTCACCACGCTCCATTTTGTCGTCTGCTCCCGAATCAGCATGGTATCAACGAGCACACGAGCTATCGCCATTTCTCGTATCTCGAGGCCGTTTGCGAGCAACATTCACAGCCTTCATAGTTCTATAAGTATGATTCTGAGTGCCGGAGTATATCAAAGTGCGGGGCAGATCACAATCCGGTACACAGTTGGCCGGGGGGAAGAAGCGATTTAAATCTTTAGCAGACTTGAGTGAGTGGCTCATCGTCAGTCTGATTAGGCGTATCTTGTATCGAACTAAGTCGGCTCGTATTTCACTGATATCTTCTTGACGCCATTGCAGGTTTTTTAGGATTGCATTAAAGGCCTTTGGCCGGCATGTAGCTGACATGAGCAGAACAGGTGCGTCTTCAGTCGCCATCAAGCGACTAAAGAGATTTCCATACGAGGGCCGGAAAACACCTAGGTCTTGTATTTTCCCATAGCTCGCTGATCTACGTGCTAGGCCACTAGCAACAAGCCCCCATGTGTAAATCAAATGGGCCTCGTCCACCACTTTCAAGACGACACGCTTCTGAAAGGCCTTGTTGAAGTATAATTTCAAAAAAATTGGGCTGTTGAGGAATATCTCGGGACTCTACATGGAAAGCGTGATCAGTTGAAAGATTAGACAATATTATTCTATATTAAGAAGAACTCACAAAGTAAATAAACTGATATTTGCCGGCTAAGATATCTACAGCCACTGATGGGGTCATCGAGGCCTGCGTCAAGTTGATTGCAGTGAGGTGGTGCTTGACTTTGTCCCACACCTGGATAACTCGCATCAGCTAGTGTTGAGCGAAAATAAAAATGTTATCTTTGGCTGACCTGATTGTCTCCCAAAGCGTCTAATGGATTCAGAACCAATACAATAGGGTTCGCCACCTTGGCAAAGAGCAAGAGAAACAGCTCGGCCACTCGAGTCTTTCCAAAACCAGTTCCGGCCAACAAGAATGTATTGAGGCCGTTTATCAAGCTGACTACAGCATCGACTTGAATCCGGTGTGGGTCGTGGCCAAAGTTAGATACACATAGTTTTATCACATGATTACGCATGGTATCATCATCAGCAGTGGTCAGCCACAGTGGAAGTGTGACACGTTTGATGGAAGTAGGTCAGAGTCCCACGCCCGCCGAGCGAGGCTTAGCGAGCGCGGGACTCAGGACAAGTTTGCCACTTCTGGCCTGTGAGGGTCAACACTTTTTGGTGGAGCGCCTCGCCTCTCTTATAAAACTTTTTCCCCTATTTGTGAAATTTCTTGGAGCAAAGAGATGATTTGTGCGCCTTCCTTAGACGCACAAATCTGTCGAAAAAAAAACCGAGGAACTCATTCCCCTCCCATTTTCTTTCCCTTCCAAAGTTTGAGATTTCGTGAGGTGACTGTAGCACGACTGCGGAGACGAAACAGGGAAGAAACCCCTCTGACCTTAACCTATGTAACCCCAAACTGCATTTTAGTACTACGTAGGCACGCGGCACGCGTCCTCACCCACCTCGTTTCTCACTCACTCGTTGCTGAGCTCACTGCTTAAGCCAACACTACACAAGAATCAATTCTGTAAGACAGTCCGAAACGTCTTTCGAAATGACCAAAAACTGAGAATTCTTGAGATAAAAAGATAAAAAAAAATAGCAAAAAATTGAAGGACAGCAAGAATAGAAGCTAGTTGAAATTCTACAACCCTAACTTTATATAAAAAAAATTTAACACTCTAAAAAAAACGACTACTCGAAATACTCCCAATTTAGAGAAGAAACGCTGGAAACACTCTGCAGCTCTTTCACGATCACAACTTTCACGGACACAAATTTCACAATTTCTAAATTTAAAAAATAAAAAATAAAAAAAATACCCTTATAAAGGGTATAACACTTTTAAATCACTCGAAAAAAGACTTATAAAGGTTTATAAGACCCTTATATAAAAAATTAACTAAAAAAAAAAAAAAAAACTCTTGCTGAGCACTATACTCAGAACACTCAAACACAGATACCACACTAAAAAAAACACGCACAGAGACACAAGATAGGACACAAAGATAAGATAAGATCCCCTCCCTTTATACCTTTTCTTCACTTCTTCATTAATCTAATTTTTATTTTTTTTATTTTTTTTTCTCTTGTTCTAAATCACCTAATCAATCGGATCCGTTCTTCATTCAACATGTAAGTCTGATCTTTTTTTTATCTCCTCTTTCTTCCTTTTATTGACTGATCATTGGATCTAACTGATCCTTTGATCCCTTTTCTAATTGATTCTTTGTTCATTTTAATTTACTTTTACTCTTTAGTTCTCTTTTCTTTTAGTAGATTATGTAGTTTGGATCGATCGATCTGTTTTACTCTTCTTCCTCTTTCTTTCATATGTATTTAATTTAATTTAATTTTTGTTTTTTAATTTTAATTCTATTTAATTTTTTAGTTCTTTTAGCTCGGATGGATCAAACGACCGATCAAACAATCGTTTGATCATCTCCTCCACTCTGCATTCCCTTTCACTCGATCCAAATTTCAACCTTTTCACTCTACAGTAAGTTTTTTTTTTCTCTCTTTTAATTTGATTCCTTTCAATACAATAACTGATCATTTCATTTCTCTTTCATCTTTAATTGGTCTGATCTGATTTTAGATTATTTCTTTTGCTTCCTAGGTTTCTGGATCAATCAGTTTCTAATTTAGTAAGTTCTTTCTATCTTCTATTGGTTGTCTGCATAAACTAATAATTAATTAATTTTTTTTCTTTCTTTTCAACTTGATTCTAGTTTGATTTTAGCTCGGTCTCAGAGTCTCTAGATGTCTGAATTGATAAATCTTCATTTTTTTAATGTAAGTTCTTTTTATTCATCTCTTCATTCATTTAGTCTCACTATTCTTCTTTCTTCTCTGTTTATAAACTAATGATCATCTTCTTCTTTTCTTCCTTCATTGATTTCAATTGATTTTAGATCGGTCTCAAGTTTCTAGTATCTAGATTGATCAGTTCCAAGTTTCAAACTGGTAAGTCTTTCAAGTCTTCTTCTCTTTTTTCTTCTTTTGATTTGAAATCCATAAACTGATGAATCATTTGATTCTTCTTTCATTTAAATTTCATTTATCTGTTTTTTTATAATTGATTCTATTTGAATTGAACTTGGACTAGATAGATTGATTTTCATAAATTCAAATTTTGAAATTTTTGTAAGTTTTTCTATCCTTCTTTTCTTCCTTTTGAATTCAATTGGATTTTGAATTAATTTCTTTTGATTTATTTAACTGAGTTGTCTTATTAATTTGATCTAGTTTCTAGTTCCTTTGATTGGGTTTTTTCTTCTTGATTTAGGATAAATTAAAAAAAGTAATCATCTCCTGGAATAAAAAATAGAGATCATAGGTATTGTTATTGTAATGTTGATCTTGAATTGAATATACTGAAGAGGTCAATAATGAATGTTAATTGGAAATAAATAAATTCAAATGTATTTGAATTGATTTAAAGAGCTTTGAGATGTGAGTTTGTAGAGAAAAAAAAATGTTTCTTGAAATGATTTAAGAAATAAAATATGATTTTAAAAATTGATCCAATTAAAGTAAATCCTGAGTCAAAAAAGGAAAAAAAATGAAATGTATATATAAAAATGAATGGTGAAGTATTTTGCTTTCCACATCCTCCCCCAACTTCTAAGCTGTCCTCAGCGCTGCTGAAAAATATCTTGAAATAAATTTTGTACACTCTAAAACCATGACCAATGACCACCTCCCCCAACTTGAATGAAAATTGCCACAAATTGTGAGTCACCTCCCCCAACTTAAATTGAAAACCTCTACTTCATCTTCTACTCTATCTATCGATAACTTATATAAATTTATCCCTATCCTGCGTATCCAATAAAACTTCTCAACTTTCTTGTGTAATTGTAACCGTAACCCTTGAGATATTTTGATAACTATTTCTTATTCCCGTAATTCCACTAATATATATAAAAAACCCCAAGTAACCTCTATCTAGGCCTTGAAAATAATAAAATTCACACCCATTGGATTCCTTTCCAATTTAAACTTGTACTAATTCGCAAGAAATAAATATATCTTCATATCTTCAAAATTTTAATGTTATAACTAAACTCAAATGTTGTGTTGTTTGACTGAATGTACGTTCGAAGTAAAATAAGATATGAGTCTTTGACTTGTAAAATAAAATCTTCCGTAGTTGTAATCATAAATGTTGACGTAAACTATCCAATCTTTACCACCAGTCCTGCATCCTCAACACCCCATACCTTGTCCCCGTAAAAAGAATGAAAATTTGAAAAGAAAGAAATTAAAAAGAAAGAATTTTGCTGTAGTAGTAACCATTTTGTGTATGTAATTTATATGTAATTGTGATGTAATTGTTGTTGTTTGTTTGCTGCGTGATGTTCAGCCTATCCCCTAACCCCCTACTACAGACTTTGATTTGATATTTGATAATGTAAATTGTTTACATATTGAATTTGATTTGATTTTTGAAGTATAACATTGCCGCTCTAATTTGACTAAAGATCCAACACCCTCATCTAACCATTCCGTCCCCATAAAAGAAAAAAGAAAAAAAACATATCCGAACTTGAGTTGTATTAATTTGACTGTTGATAATTCATTTATTTGATTAATGATTTACTTTGTTGTTTATATTTGTTGTATTTTGACTTTATTTTGACTTGATTGTTTTGACTATTCATTCCTGCCTACTATCCACCATCCTCATCTAACAGTACCCGTCCACCATGAAAAGAAAGAAACATATCCAGAATAAGTTGTTTTAATATTTGTTGTCATAATTTTTGTAAATTGCTTTGATGATATTTATTATAATTTATATGTAATTTGATTTGTTTTATTTGACTTTGATTTGTAATTGATTTGTATTTGATTTTGTTGTAATTTTATTTTGCTTGCCGATCATTTCTTGCCAACTATCCACCATCCTTATCTACCCATATCCATCCACCAAAAAAAGAAAAAGAAGAAAAGAAGAAACATATCCAAAAAATTTAAGTAAAAGATTGAGAATGACGATAATTTGTTGTAATTGTTGTTTGATGATTTGAGTATTGTTTGATATATTTGATTTTGATTTGTTATTGATTTTGATTGTGATTTAACATGTAAAGTATCTGATTGAAATAAATTCGATTTGTAATTTTGGAAAAAAAATGAAAAAATGTGAAAGAAAAAAAAGTGTTATAGCAGTAATCCATTAATTGTTTTGATATTTGAAGTTTGATTTGTTGATAATTTTAATGTTGTAACTTGTACCCTTCCTGTGCCCCCTGCTAATGATTTGATGATATGAAGTAAATATATGAGAAAAAGAAAAAAGAGAAATGAAAAAGAGAAATGAAAAAAGAAAAAAGAAAAAAGAAAAAAATGATTTAAGTAGTTGTCCAATTATTCAGCTTGATTGATTTTAATGTTGAATATTTAATTTGATGATTTGTTGTGCCCACCCCGTACCCTACTACTTGTGTTGTCTGTTGTTGATTGTAATAACTATCCGTCCTGCCATCATCCTCCATCCTCAACATCCTATCCCACACCGCTAAAATAAGAGAGAAAATGATAACTCAAAAGATGAAAGAAAAAAAAAGAGAAGTAAAAAAAAGAAGATAGAAAAAGAAACCTAAAAACTGAAAACTGAAGAAAAAAAAGAAACTCTGAAAAAAAAACCTAATCAAATAATGAAATCAAAATTGAGAAACTGATTTGAAATTGAGCACCAAAATTATTCTTTATACACCACCAAGTCCCCATATTAACTCCAAGTTGGTGATAGACATCCAAGGTTACTTGGATTTTCTATATACTGAATGCCCATTGATTCACCAACACTGATTATAACACCATATACCCTTCACCGGAGACTTCTTCCACATAATCCGGAACCACACAACTATCTTCTTTTTGAACCTCATGTTGTAACCTTGCTAGCTGTACTTCCACCAAAGTTGTCCTCTTTTCTCCTAAATCCAATTCCCGCTCCCAATCACCATCATCTGGCTGACAAATTGTAAACCGAGTCCAAAGTCCCCTCTCATCACGCAAAGTCAACCGTTCCCCTATCACCTTCCCAAACTCAATTTGTGCTCTAAAGTCCATAAGGAAAGGTCGTCCCAGTAGAATTGGACACTTGTTGTCTTTAGCCACCCAGAAATGTGCCACACCTTGAACCTTGGTACCAACTACTATTTCCACCGCTTCTGCAATTCCAATCAACTCAGTTCTTTGCCCACCTATTCCCCTAACACCAGACTTGATAGATATTACTCCTGTTAGACCTAATTCCTCTGCCACAGATTCTGGTAAGATATTGATCTGGGAACCTGAATCCACCAAGGCCTTCACCCTTTTCTTCTTTCCTCCCAACATGATCTCCAAATACCCCAAAGGACACGAATACAACACGTCTTCTACATCACTCTCATCCTCTGAAGATGACTCATCCTCCTCTAATCCACCTGTAGCTGCTCTCAAAGGTTTGATAATCCTTGGAATTACTACCCGTCTTTTTGAAACCTGCTTCTTGACATGATCTGCTAATGCTGGTGAGATTGAGCACAGTTCTCTTACTTCCGCCTCTATCTTGGTCTTCATAATTTTAGTCACTACATTATCCATCACACCTTCATAAATTTTTTCTACCGGTCTCTCAAACCTTCCTTTAATTATATCCTTCTTGTCAATTTTTGGAGCCACAACAGTTGCCTTCTTCTTTTGTTTTAGTTCTGCCAAAGGTATATCTTCACTACTTTCTACATCCTCTGCCAAGTCCATCATTCCATATTCTTGATCCTCATCCTCTTCCTGTATTGTAACTTTCTTCTTCTTTGGCGCTTCAACCGGTTCAGCTGTTCCTCTGCCTCTTTTTATCTCCACATCATACACTTTAGTTCCCGCTCCTGCCATTGCAGCTTTGAATCCTCTACTAGTAATTCCAGGCACCTTCCAATCTTCTAATATTCCACAACTAGCTCTAAGTTCTTGAATTTGAGGTCCACCAGATTCATCTTTAGTCAATATCCCAGTAACAACAGTCTTTTCAGGTACTGCAGCTGCTTTAGCTGCCTCTGCTGGAGGTGTAATTTGATTAACTGCCGCAGCCTTTGCCGTAATTTTAGCTTGTTCTACTTGTAATGAATAATCTGCAACTACTGCTCTGATAGGCCTACTACTATCCCACCTGACTACTTCTCCATTTGATAATATGTAAGTATTATTATGTTCAGTAACAAATCCATCATTTATATCACGTTGCTTATCTGGGCATCTATTATGACCATGACCTTCTCT
The DNA here is from genome assembly GCA_022264835.1 of Melampsora americana. Classification (NCBI taxonomy): domain Eukaryota; kingdom Fungi; phylum Basidiomycota; class Pucciniomycetes; order Pucciniales; family Melampsoraceae; genus Melampsora; species Melampsora americana. The sequence goes on along the minus strand of JAIFHY010000030.1, from coordinate 1,033,343 downwards.
TGCACAATAGTAACACATCAACGGTCCATCTCGAAAGGTTGACTGCTGAAATTCTGCTCTAGGAGGACCATTGTTGGATGGTGGTCCATATGGTCCACTTGGTGGTTGTTGATTGCCATGATTTCCTTGATACTGGCCTGCTGAAGTATTCCATTGAGAATTAAAATTATAACCTTCTCTTCCTCCTCTATTTGCACCATATCCTCCTCTTCCTCTATTCATACCAAAGTTTCTATACTGTCCACTGTTGTTGTTGTTGTTGAAGCCCAGTCCGTTGTTGAAATCCTGGCCTGATGCACCCTGTCCTTGTTGTCCATTTCTAAAATAAGTACCAGAGTTGTAATGAGGTGCTGGTCCTCCTCCATTTTGAGGTGGTGGAACAAAATTGTTTTGTTGTCCAGCATAAGAATTGTTTTTAAATCCTCCATGGACTTGACTGTTTGGATTCAAAGCCAAAGGTCTGCTCACTCCTTGTCCACTCCATGCAGCAAACTGCCTGACTAATTCACTAATTGTTGCTTCATCAGCTGACTTTCCTCCAATCTTCTTGTTTAGTCCTTCCATTTTCATTCCCCGTCTCTCTTTATCCTTCTGCACCACCTTCTCCTTAATCTCTTCATCCTTCTTAGTCTCTACTTCCTTCTTTCCTCTTAACTCTTCAAACACTAATTCTACCTCGTCTTGTACTACCATATGTACTGTCTTCTTAAGTATCTTCCATCCTGGCAACCGGTGCCTTCCATCCTTTGTCCTCCGCAAATCTCCATCACTACGTAACCTTTCCTTAATCTTCTTTTGCATGTTATCTGAGAATGCCCGGTGATAGTAGTTGCACACTTCATCCTCTGAATCAATGTAATCATATTTCTTGAGGTAGACCAGAATACTATCAAACTTATGTCTAAAACCTTCAAATTCCAACTTTGAATCAATACCACCATTACTTTCAGAATCCAAAGCTAACTCCTTCAAATCCTCCACCGTGTATTTAGGCGCCTCCCGAATTGATGCATACCGGTCCTTCATTTCCATCTTCAACAATTTCCAGTCCCATTCTCCTTCACCCCAACCTTTGAGTTCCTTGATCTCCTCTTTCAAATCCTTCCCGTTCACAAATGCACAAACTTGCATTGCCATATCCACACCACTAGCTCCATCCACATTTGCTGCGACCTCAAAGTCCCGTAGAAACTTTTGAACGTCATCGCCACGACTAAATCGTAAATCTGAATCTTGAGGTTCAATCTTCACAACTTTTTTCTTTCTCTTAGTACTCTTTTTACTCCTCCTAATTTCCACCTCACTCTCATCCTCTGAACTTGAACTATCTTCACTACTACTACTGCTACTATCACTGTAATATTTCCTTCTTTTCCCCTTGCTTTTCTTCTTTGTTTTTTCCTTCATCACTTCCTTTGATTTTGAATACTTCAATGATTTCAACACCTGCTTCATATTCTCCGCTTGTAACTCCGCTTCTTTTAAATACTCCTCTGCATCCTGAATTGATATTCCACCATTTTTTATCATACCTTCCACATCATGAATTGTAAATACTTCATCCTTGTCCATTTCCTTGCCCTCCTTTCCTTTTGCTGTTAAATCATCCTCAGATTCTTCTCCGCTCTCTTCTTTCTCTCTATATAGCATCTTCCCTCCTGATTTTGACCCTTCTCTAACACCATCATTAGCATTACGGCCTCCAGCTTCCTCCAATGGGTTTGAGACTGACCCATGACTAAATTTATGTTGAGATGACATGTTGAGAATTGAGAATTATATGAATTGCGGATATGTAATGTTGAGATAAAGTTATTGTAATGAATTGATGACTTAAGTTAAATTATAAGATGAGATGATTTTGTAAATAAACCTTCAGAATGGATTGAGTTGTGGATGTTCGAGATATTGAGAGAAAAAACTTTGAAGGAAGAGCACCTGCGAAGCCGGGAAAAGTTGTTTCGAATTGCCCGGGCAGAGTCACCAGATGTAGAACTCCTACGCAGTGTAGCGTAGGCTGAGCCGGAGAGGGGATGAAGTACAACCAAAGAGGAAGGAAGTACAACAAATGCAGTTACGCTGCCCTCAACCTTTTTAAATCTCTAAGTTCAGAGCCAAAGTTGACAATTCTAAAACAAATTCTCCTGCTACACACAACCAATCACCTGTAATAATGTTGTCTTCCACTTTCTACTGATAAAATCAGTACCAAACTTGGTCCGAAACAGCTCAATACAAGTCTTCTGACTGTTTGAGTGGTCACCAAGTCCTTTAAACACTAAAAAATGTCTAAACTAGGGTTAAAGAGAGTTTAAGCCAACACTACACAAGAAATAATTATGTAAGACAGTCAAAAACGTCTTTCGAAATAACCAAAACTGAGAATTTTTGAGATAAAAAGATAAAAAAAGAAAAAATAGCAAAAAATTGAAGGACAGCAGGAATAGAAGCTAGTTAAACTTCTACAACCCTAACTTTATATAAAAAAAATCTAACACTCTAAAAAAAACGACTACTCGAAATACTCTCAATTTAGAGAAGAAACGCTGGAAACACTCTGCAGCCCTTTCACGATCACAACTTTCACGGACACAAATTTCACAACTTCTAAAATCAAAAAAAAATAAAAAATTACCCTTATAAGGGTATAACACTTTTAATTCACTCGAAATGCTTATTAAACACCCCCTTCGGCAACAAAACTCGCAAAAAGTTACATATGCAACTTTTGCATCACGGTGAGAAAATTTCTCACCGTGTGTGTATGTAAATGTCTTCCATATGAAAAGACATTCGGTAAAATCAATCCAACAATGAGGTTTTGAGTCAATCATTTGTTATCTATGAGTGAATCCAGTACAAATAACTTGATTCTCCTCTGCTTCTTTGTCTTTCTCACCGACATTCTTTTTGTAAACCCTTCAATTGAGATGCACCTGAATCACCTAGAAGACCAGCCAAGACACCCAAAGTGAAACCAATTCCACCAAAACCTGAGACTCCAGCTCCTGAATTGCAGAACAAGCTAGAATGTTGAAAGAGTATGAACAAAAACAAGCTTTACTTCAAGCAGAACGAGATGCAGAGACTAGAAGACAAGTGGAATTACAAGCTAAACAACAACAAGATTTTGAAGAGATGCAACAAATGCAAGCCAAAAGAGAAAGAATGGCATAAGAAGAATTAAAGGCCAATAGTGCTCAAGAAGCTATTGATCGAATGGAACGTATGGAACGTGACATTAAAGCTAAAAACTTGGAGCTTGCTGATACGATTCGGGAACGAGATTGTGCTAGGTTTGATCTTCATCGACTCAAAGCTGTGAGTGTGGAATCTTGAGGGTAGTTTTCTTTCTCGGATTGATTTGCTACTTGGCATCTTGATGAGGTTGATAAGTATTGAATTTGTTAAAAATGAATAATTTTTCGAATTGCAAGTGGCCGAATTAAATGAATAATCTTATATTTAGAAAGAAACAGAATTGTTTTAAATCGACGATGATTCGATTTGGATATAGATTGATAATTTTTTAAGTTGGACTGATCTGATATGAAGAAATAAGATTATAAAGTATATGACTCATTTTTGATTTTGAATGATCATGAATTGATTTGGAATGAATAACGGTTTCTTGAAGTCAAAATCGAATGAAAAATATAAAGTGAGTTGATCGAAGGGAGTCGAGTAGGGGTCGAAGAGAAATGAAAAGTGAACGTTAGAGAGGGGAAATTTGATTGTTGAGGAAAAAAAAGAAAGAAATGGACAAGTCAAAAAAAGACTCACCTTGATGGGTTGAGGTCCCATATGACCAAAAAAAATACGACTTTTTGGACTATTCAAGAATGGGACCGATTTTTGCCCATATGGGCAAAAATTGGTGTGGGACTTTTGACACATGCGGGTTTACCGAATGTCAAATCCCGGTCGCACATGGGACCAAGAATGTGTGGGACTTTTTGGTGGGTCCCACATGTCACATGTACGTTGCCGAAGGGGGTGAAAAATAAGACCTTTTAAAAAAAACTCTTTTAAAAAAATGCTGAGCTCCCAGACACGCTAAGACACTAAGACAACACACAGAACACACACACACACACACACAGACACAAACACACACGGACACACACACACAAAACAGACACTACACACGGACAGAAAACACACAAACACACACAAAAAGATAAGATCAGATCCTCCCTCTTCCATCTCCCAATCCCCCTCCTTTTATACCTTTTCTTTCTCTTAATCATCAAATTTATTTTTTATTTATTTTATTTTTTTTTTTATCCTTTTTATCACACCATCAAGCGGATCTTTCTTTTTCTAAATCACCTAATCAATCGGATCCGTTCTTCATTCAACATGTAAGTCCCCTTTTTTTTTTCCCCTCTCATTTTATTCAATCAGTCCTTTTCTGATCCGTCATTTCATCATCTGATCAAACTGATCTTGTGATCCTTTTCCTATTATCTTCAATTTATTTTTTTTAATCCCATTCAATTTCTAGTCCAGATCGATTGTTAGTACCATTTTAAACTACCTCGATATCTTCCTTTTTTCATATGTATATGTATTTTTTTTAATTTTTAATTTAATTTAATTTTAATTTTTTTAGTTTTGGTTCCCATCGAGCGAACAATTGGTTGATCGGTCGTTCCATTGATCCGTTTGTTCTTGGCTATCTAGATCAATCAATTGGATTTGATCTAGAATCTCAATTGTAATTTTTTTTTTTGTTCTTCTTTCTTTCTTCTAATTCAAATTCAACTTTGATTTTAGCTCGGTCTTGAAAGTCTCTAGATGTCTGAATTGATCAATCTTTAATTTTAACATTTGATTGTAAGTTCTTTTCTTTTCATCTTTCTTTTGAATTCAATCTCATCTTTTGATTGTTTCATGTACTAATTGATAATTTGATCTTTTTCTTTCTCCTTCTTGATCCAATTAGTTTGTTTTAGATCGCTCTTAGGACTTTCTAGCTTTCTGAATCATTCATTCATTTTTTTTAATTCAATTTTCAAATTTGAACATGTAAGTCTTGCTGGTTTCTACTTGCTCCTTTAATTTGAATTTCGCTTCTTTTGATTCATTTCATATACTAACTTATCCTTATCTTCTTTCTTAATTTTTTTCATCTTGATTTTAGCTCAATCTCCCAAGTCTCTAGCTGTCTAAATTGATTGATCTTCAAGTTTAAGCTGGTAAGTCTCTATCTTCTTCTCTTTTTTTTCTTTTGATTTGAAATCCATAAACTGATGAATCATTCAATTCTTCTTTCATTTAAATTTTATTTATCTTTTTTTTTAACTGATTCTATTTGATTTGAACTTGGACTAGATTGATTGATTTTCATAAATTCAAAGTTTGAAATTTTTGTAAGTGTTTCTATCCTTCTTTTCTTCCTTTTGAATTCAATTGGATCATGAATTAATTTCTTTTGATTTATTTAACTGAGTTGTCTTATTGATTTGATCTAGTTTCTAGTTCCTTTGATTTAGTTTTTTCTTGATTTAGGATAGATTAAAGAAAAGTAATGATCTCATGGAATAAAATCAATAGAGATCATAGGTATTGTTTTTGTACTGTTGATCTTGAATTGAATATACTGGATAGATCAATAATGAATGTTATATTGAAATAAATAAATTGATATGTATTTGAATTGATTTGAAGAGCTTGAGATGTGAGTTTGTAGAGAAAAAAATATGGTTCTTGAAATGATTTAGGATAAAATATGATTTTTTAAAAAGTGATCTGATTAAAGTAAATCATGAGTCAAAAGGGAAAAAAAATGAAATGTATATATAAAAATGAATGGTGAAATATTTTGCTTTCCACACCGGGCAGCTGTTGATTGCGGGCAATAGTTCCCCGTATGAGATGCCATAGAAAGCCCGTGCCTTTCTTAAGAGCGGCATAGCGTTCAGCTGTGCGAGCAATTCCAAAAAAAAAATGACTGATTTTATGAGCTGGTGTTGGGGGACCAAAAACTGAGCGTGGACTGCTCTCTGCGGCGACTATCTTCATAGCCTTTTCAAATAGAATGAAAAAAAAGAACACATAACTAAGGTAATTTTATTTTCAGAAATGACAAGAAAGCGGTCTCTTTACCTCAGATAATATCCATCGATCCCAGTGCTGTTGACCTTTCAGTGACTTGGTGACGACCACCTTTTTGAAGGCCATAAGGATGGTCACAGTGGATGGCCACCCTCTTTCAAAACCCCAGTATCGACGCAATGTGGCGAGGCTGTCATTTGAATCCACTCCCAAGATCAAAGTAAGTAATAAATCTTTCACAGCAAAATCAGTTTCATGGAGGTAATCCAACAGAAATGTTGCCTCTTCTATCATCCGTGCAGTAGGTTTGAAAGTCTCAACTTGGCGGCGAGCCGGCATTATGTTGAAGTTTTTCGTGCAAAGAAAAGAATTGGTTAATGCAATGAATGTGTATAAAAATTGAGTAAGAAAGTGTTCTTATACGTTCTTGGATTCGGAGATTATCAAGCAGACTCACCTTATATAGTGGAATCATATTGGGTGTGACACAAGCAGCAGACAGGCTGTTCTGCGTAGGTCGACGTGATTAAACAGGCCTGGGATCACATTGTGACCACAATATTTCGCCTAGGAATGGCCATTTACTGAGCATATTTGGTCCCATTTGATATATTTATTTGTAATTGGGGTGGCACCACTCGTCATCAGAGCGGATTGCCAAAGGTGTGGGTAGTATAAAATGCGTATTGGGAATACGCAACAACCACATTACCAGGCAATGGGAGCGCTGATATCTGTGCTCCGCAGTTCTTTTACCTCATTTGGAATGGAGCTCAATCGAGCTCATTTCATCAAGGCCTTTTAGGTGTAAAGAAAACTCAAATAATTGCAAAATGCACGGATGAAAGCGTCATGTGAAGCCCGCTCAGCATGACACGGTGTTGAGATCGCCGAACAGTAGTTCTCAGCAAGATAGTTGGTCATGTTTGGACAAAACATAGGCAAAAAGCGCCGGTGGCATGTGTCATACTCGCAGCAATTACAAGTACGTGTTACATACAGATACAGGGAGAGGAGGGGCCAAAATCTCAAACTTTGGAAGGGAAAGAAAATGGGAGGGGAATGAGTTCCTCGGTTTTTTTTTCGACAGATTTGTGCGTCTAAGGAAGGCGCACAAATCATCTCTTTGCTCCAAGAAATTTCACAAATAGGGGAAAAAGTTTTATAAGAGAGGCGAGGCGCTCCACCAAAAAGTGTTGACCCTCACAGGCCAGAAGTGGCAAACTTGTCCTGAGTCCCGCGCTTGCTAAGCCTCGCTCGGCGGGCGTGGGACTCTGATGAGTTTAAAGAATGACAATTTTTGGGGTTCACCACAGATGAACAACGAGCATTTGATCATACAAGATGTTCAATTTGAAACCCTCATACTAGAACACTCCACAGTCATCTTTTGGTATTATGATTGTCGTAAAGGAGCGATAAAAATTCTTATTGATAATTGATCACCTTCCCGTGAGAATGATCCCAGCTCGGTTAATTGGTCACCTACTACGCCCATCCGAGCTTCAAGGGGTAACATACACACGCCAACTAGCAAGGTGTCTTCAACCCTTGTGACACAAAGCCTTGCCCTTTCCTCCGCTGGATCAAGTGTGGGATCAAGTATTAGCTCTTCGATCACGACACCAACTTCCACTCCATCATCATCAGCCAAAGTTCAATTGTTTGCTGGATCAAGCTTGATCACTCCAAGGTGGCCAATCACAAGGCACAAGAAGCAGATCAACAAGCTTCATACAATTCATGAAGCATTACTGTCGCCTATAGGAATCCCTTCCGCAGATTCTGGGACAGTTTATGGAGGAAAATCATATGATGAAATATTGGCTAGCTTAGGGTTACTGGATGATTTTTATGGGAAAGTATGAATGATTCAATAGAATTTGTCTAATTCCAAACTTGATCATCCTTTCCATTCGTTCTCTTGGTTTTCTTTGGAAGTTTTCTCTTACTCTTCTTCCTGCTAAGTTGTTTTTGTTCTCTTGGATTTCTTTTGAAGTTTTCTCTCACTCTTCCCCCTGCTAAGTTCTTTTTCTTCACCTTTGTAACGTCCTATCAATTTAATTCTCATTTTTCTACCTGATTATTTTCACTTATTGTTTGTAAAGAAAAAAAACTTAAAATTATACTTTCTTTGAGATTTTGAAAATCCTCAATTTAACAGGATCCATTTGGAATCTCACAATCCCTATCTTGAAGATTGAGATCTTACATATTTTTGAATGTTTAAGGTAAATGTAAGAAAATATTCTTATTGTGTGTATCCATCCAATACCTGGTCATTTAGGTCGAAGTTCCTTTGAGAGGGAGGATCTTCTGTCTGGTATCATTTTCTATTTGAGGATGCCAATTGAATTTAGCCACGTTTGGTCTGATTTGATTTTACTTGTCTTTCTCGTTTTGAGATATTTTAAAATCCAACACACCAGATACTTCTTGAAGAGTTGCGGTATAATAAAGTCTGGAATGCAAGACTGATAGAATCACGTGTACCGTGAGTTAGAAGGTGTTATAACCTGAGATCACGTATAAGTGATGAGAGAAAATGAAGCACCTGATAGAATCACGTGTACCGTGAGTTAGAAGGTGTTATAACCTGAGATCACGTATAAGTGATGAGAGAAAATGAAGCACCTGTTGGAAGGTGATGAATAAAAGGATAAAAGATGTTTGAGTATTAAATTCCATAGTATCTAAATATAAAAGATATAAAAGAGAGAAATAACAATTATAACTAGCAGACCTGATAGAATCACGTGTACCGTGAGTTAGAAGGTGTTATAACCTGAGATCACGTATAAGTGATGAGAGAAAATGAAGCACCTGTTGGAAGGTGATGAATAAAAGGATAAAAGATGTTTGAGTAAAGAAAACAACCGTGATGCTCAAACATGATACCTTTTATAGAACAACTTCTCTCAAATAGGTTATAACAAATATGAGTTAGATATAATTGTGCATCTCACAGTTAATGACGCGCAGGTCCTGCATTTGGTAAAGATTGAAACAGAAATGTTAAGATAGAAGAAAATGCTCTTTTAGAGCATGTGAAACGTATGAATGTGTGCTGAGCTTTTAGTGATTAATGTGAAGGTAAGTTGGGTGTTCCTAATGCGTACAAGGACCCTTATCGTATGTTGATAGGGTGTTGACCATTGCACTCATATCTCAATACGGTAAGTGTATTTATGACCTATAGAATATATAAGAAATCATTCCTTCCAACAAAAAATCATCTGATCCATGATATGAGGCCCAATATACGCAAATACAACATCTAGAGATTGTAAGGGATTTCAAATTATCAGTACTTGTACTTCAATGAACATGATTTTAGTCTCTTTGTGAGAGAGAAGGTTTTGGACAATGACATCATCCAGATATTGACACTATACTTTTAAAAATCAAGTGATCCATTTGTCTTTGATATTCTGATATTTTTTATCCACAGAAATTCTGCGGTCTATACTTGATAAGCTATTTCATTGTACCCTATCGATACAATGTCTGGAGTTTCGGTCTTCAGCACAAAGGCATTTGATAGAAACTTCTGGGTCCATATCATTTCATTTCGTGGTACTCGACTTACCAACCATGTAGTTAACCCTTGAGAAAAGTCTGCTTTGTCTTTAATTTTCCTCATCTTTTGTTCATTAAGTGGGACAAAAATCTTACAGTCTCATTTCCTTTGCAATGGGATGGAAAAGAAGTCTTCTCGATCTCCAAATTTTGATCACTCTCACACTATACTTGTCTCACCATTGAGACTCTTGATTTGTTTAGAATTCTTAACTTTTTCTTCAGTAGGTCTATAGAGTTATCCTTCGGTTTACAAACTCGATTTCTTATAACACCAGGCTGCCTGCTACTCTGAAAGAAACCCAAGCTTCTGAATAAGTAACTGTGTCTGTAACAAGAATCTTGTGATGGTATATAGTGGAGCCTTTGATTCATGCAATTCAATCAATGAGTGTTAGCTCGATCACATCATTCTTGTATGTAACTGATGAGGAAGGAAAAAAAGGTGTTGAAGGATATTCAAGAGCTTTATAAATTTGCATGGACATAGTACACGAGGTCTTTTGAAACAATACTTTGAAACTAGGTCTTTGGCAAGTGACTCTGTGGGCTATGGCGATTGAAAACACACATAGCTAGGTGAGTTCTTTCGATTCTGGAGACAGAAACCTGATGATGCGAGAGTTCTGGAAGAAAGAAAAGAGAGGAGAGAAGCAAACTCACTACATATGTAAGAGTATACAGGGAGTATCAACCGTTCAATTCGAAGACAAGGTCACGATGCAAAATGTCACTTGTCAGCGTTAGTCATCAAGATACCCGATCGGTCGAGCCTAGACCCCAACCCAGCCTTTCCTTTTTCAACACAGCTGGAGTTGTTCAACTAAGCTCATGTATACCACTCCTTTGCACTCGATTTCATTGCGTAAATTCACCATGGACATGATCATGTAGTGAAGACTTCGAACGATTGCCTCTATATAGGCAAACATACTGGAACCCGAGGATTTGTGATGCATGATCGATCGCTTTCCACCAATCCGGCACTCCTTCATGTCGAGTCTTCCAAAGGCCAGCCGAAAACGTGTTGAAGTGATTCACATACGTTGCACATATTTTACTTCCTGGCCAAAGGCTTTATATCCTACTGAAGTAAATTTCCAGTCCGCCTACCTGAAAATTATGATGACTTGCTACACACGAACGTGCTCGTCTACATGCAAAGATCACTCCGATTTTTGTGCCAATCTAGATGTCTCGTCGACTCATTGATTGAAGATGAATTTATATAAATGTTGCAATACAATCCTCACTTGTGTTTACATCTCGTTTTTTTTTGAAATCTTTCCGGATTCAATCAGATCTTAAGACCTTCCACAACAGGCCCATTGGGGTAGGTCCATCTCTCACAATCAGAAAATGGATCCTCAGACACTTTGAAGGTGATAGGAGGTTTTCATAGGGACATGAGTATGAACACAGCCTTGGGTATGTGATTGAATATGAAGGAATAATCTGACTCCCAAACTCGAGATAAGAGGCAAAAATTATCATTTATCAACAATAAGCTATTCTATTCTTGTGCAAAGAATCTATATTATAGGCCTACAAATTGAAAGTCAAGTCAAATAAAAGTCTGTAGTTCCTGAACCAAAAATCTATGTCGCAATGTTCAAGCTATGGTAATCAACAAATCTCCATTATCCGAGCAGATTCATCTATATTGCTAGAGAAAACATATCTATTTCATCAAAGCAAGCGCATCTATATTATTTAAGTAAAGCTATCTATATCTCAAAAAAATCCTATTTATATGACTAAAGCATAGGTATTTATACTAGTTAAGCACACCTATCTATTCAGAAGTCATACACATAAGTAAATAAATTTCCCCGGGTCCTTGCATATTTTCATCTCGAACGCATCGTTCATCATCATCATCAAGCCAGTTTAAATAATCAGAGCGTAAACGTTAACAACCGAGGGGACTAGAATCATTTAAATGATTTGAACCCAAAGCGGTAGTTGGTGAACCAGGTTCCTCTTCAAATGTCTGCAGATTCAGGGTATCGAGAAAGTAAGTCTTTTTCTTACGGAACCCATCTTTCTCTTTCATCTTAAACTGATTGATGTCTAAGTTAGGACGATCACGATTCCAAGACTCGAGTTGAGGTCGGTGAATACCCTCGCAATTTCCTTCTGAGCTCGTAACGTAGTTCTTGAAGCCCCCGTCTAAAACGTAAACTTCTGGATATACAAAGGGGTGATTGGTTTCGCGGTCTTTTTCTCGAAGATATAAAGCCCTGTTTCACCGACATTCAATATTTATTTCGAAATACGACTTGAATCAATAGCTGTAACATAGATTGAAGTGAAAGGAATAACTTCGAGTGAAAAGATTAGACAAAGAGACAAGCTAGATTCGACTTACATCGTGGGACCTCGAACAGACGAAAACTCGCAATAAAAAACCAAAACAAGTTTCTTTGATGTCGCCTTTTCTTTTCCTTTATTAAGACGATCATGGACCGGAACTCCCGATTGAATAGAGAAGAATAAATCATCGATCACCTCCTCACTTTCTGCATTGATAGCTGACTTGATATGACCACCCGTGAATTCATACGCAGATCTACAATCGATGATCTTTGTCTCTGAAACTTCTTCATCGTAGTCACCTTTCAGAAGACCATCCAACGTTTCAGCCTTGATCCTTTTTATCTTGTCGTACAGAAGTTTTGAACTAGGAAGGATATTGTCTAAAGCATTCTCTTTAAGATCACCTCGTGATTTGGTCTTGCTATTTTTGAGATATTTTGAAGAGCCCAGGATTATAGGGGTAGGAGCCGATGGATCGGGGTGAACAGATCTAGAGTAATTTGATTTGAGTATTTCTTTCTGTTTGTATCTTCTGTTGATATGGGTAGAGGTTGCGAATGGCTCATTGATTATATAATCTTTATGTTTTGATTTCAGTAATTGGGATGTTTCCGTATCTCGTTGAGCATAATCTTTTTTATTAAAATTGTTGATTTTAGCGGTCGGAGATGCGAAAGGATGATCGATCGAAACCGCCGAGTTTGAATACTTTTTACTTGACAAAATGTGGGATCTACTATTTGATTTGTTCACTTTTGGTTCGATCACGATTGGCACCTTCGGCTTCTTTGAGATATTCACATCATCTTTTAATTCTCGGTTCTGGATAGCTTTACTTGAGTTTAAAGACTGTAGCAGCGGTAGGGGAGGATCACAGAATATATGAGCAAGATTTTTGGAAGAGGATGTATTACTGAGGATGTATAGGAAGACATACCTTATCACCCATAGTGAGTAGCTCTGAAGCTAGTCCCGAGATATTCGTGGCAACCGGCTTATACTTCTTCGAAATACGGAAGCTAGATTGGCTACTAGATTCGCCGAGTTTTCGCTTCATAGGATCGGGGTGAGGGACCGATGATTCAACTAGTTTAGAAGGAATACATGTTAAAGAAGGAGATGAATCGGATTGTTCAATAACAATGGGCAGTCTTGTGTTAGCCAAAGATCCTAGAGAGGCTTGGAGGGTGCCGTTGCGTCTAGGTCGAGCTGTACCCTTGATGAGTGGAAGAGCTTTTTTCTTATCTTTCCTGACCATTATATCAACAGTGATAAAGGAGAAGAGAGGAATAAAGGAAACCAAAATGGGCGTGGGATAATAAGTGAAGTAGTTGAATTGAAGAATAGGGATGATGTTGGTTGTGATAAGATATGAGGAGATTGAGTGAGTGGTGGTGGTGTGAGTTGAAGAACCGAACAAATTTGGGCGGATGTGGATGCATGATTTGCTGATCTGCTGATCTGCTGAGTGTAAAGATTTATGTCTGTAAATGTAGATGACAGACCTACTAGCTGAACATTTTTGAGATTTCTCATAGGTTTGGGTCGCATTTTCAATAATGACAATCATTTCTGATTTGATCATTAGGTGCACAAGTAAGGCGCAACAATAGCGAAATAAAAGAGACCATATACATACCGACTAACAAGGTGGCTTGAATCTTAGTAACACCAAAGCTTCCCATTCCCATTCCCTTTGCTACATCAAGTATGGGATCAAGTATTGACTCTTCTATTACAACGCCAACTTCCACTTTATCATCATCAACCAAATTTCAACTCGTCACTGGATCAAGTTTGACTCCTCCATTGTCAAGGTGGTCAAGTGATAAACAAAAAAAGCAGATCAACAAGCTTTGTTCAATTTATGAGGCATTACTCTCTCCTATAGAAGTACCATCTCCGCCTCCTGGGACAATTCACGGAGGCAAATCATATGATGAAATATTGGCTGGCTTAGAGTCTCTGAACAAGTTTTATGGTGAAATATGAATGGATTTAATAGAATTTGTCTCATTTCAGACTTCATTCACCTTTTGACCGGCTTCTCAATTTGTTTTCTCGACTTCTTTTCAGACTGAACTCTTTACTATCACATTTATCTTTCCATTGCTTCAACTCATCATCAGTTTCATTTACATTTATTCACGTAATCCTTTTTACTTATTTTTAATGAAGCGAAAAACGACTTTATATCTTACCTTTCTTGGATTTTTGAAGATCCTCAGTTTAGTAGGATTTACTTGGGATCACAAGCTTATCTATTTCATGACATGAAAATGTCAAAAATGTCGCTCTTGATAATCTTCAATGGCTGCTAACGTAGGTTCAAGCTTTTTGAAGAAGGTGAACTTTGATTTTGAGCACCAATTTTTGCACTTGGTTTTTTCTGTGTCAGTGGGTAAAGTAGATCAAGTACATAAAAGATTTGTATCGGATTCATTGGACTTTACTTTTTTTTCTATTCTTAAGAATTGTTGAAGCTCAACACATCAGAAAGTTCAAGGGTAAACGTAAATTAGAAAAGATATTCAAATCATTATTTGGAGTAAACAATGATTAGGCCTATTACTTTGAATTCAAGATCCAATATTGCTTGAATTCTATTCCCAAGCTTGATCCATATTTTTCCTTGACTTGAGACCTTCCTTGCAATCTTTTTATCACCCAACAAGACGGTAGTAAATTATAGATTAACGAGCAGATGTAATGCTTCAGATCCAACTCGACTCAGCCATAGCCTTGGCACGCCCTTTTGGGCAATTATGATGAATTGTCTTACAAGTTCTAATGTAGTCTCTTATGGTGTATTGGATGTTTCTATCGGATATTTCTAAACGTCCATCAGCCATTTCCTGTTTAGCTGATATGTTTGTGACCTGATCTACAAAACCTGGGAAAGAAATCTTCAGCTCATAGTATATCAGGCGCTTTGCAGAGGAATGTCGTAAATTGAATTCCATTAAGAACTAACTAAAACTAGATATCGTTATGCTCGTTGTCCTTGTTGACTTCGACTCCCAGTATCTTCCTTTACATTGGTTAAGAAACCACTGCCGAGCTCATGATTAAAAGATGGCGAGGAATGTAATCAGGACAACGTAGATAATAAGGTAGATAGAACTCGGTACCTGCCTAATAAATCGAGGCCTACCTCATCCATGCGATGATTCCGGTATGAGCACAGAGAGCCTTATCAGCAAGAGTGGTCGCACAATATTTGGTATAAATACTCATTCTTTTTGTCACCATGACACATCTCTTCCCAGCATTCCATTGATATCATTCGGTTCATTCTAACATCCAATAACACATTTAACACCACCGTTTTTGCTATTTTTTGAGCCTACCGTTATTCTCCTCTCTTGACTACTTATTCACCAGCCATATACAATTTTATTTCCCTATTTTTACCCATTCCCCTCAACAATCATTCTCCATCATGCATTCTCATTCCAACCAACAATGTCGTCGTGCGCGATTGTTATCAGCACTGAAGTTATCAGACAAGCCTAACAAGGATTTGGGCATATCATCCGTGAATTTTAAAGTGAGTTTTCTTGTTCTCTTTCGAATTAATCGTTGTACTTTGCTGACTTTGATGTTTTTGACTTTAGCGTGCAAAAGCTTATCTGATGCCTCATCCGAAACCGGCTGTGAAGCCCACACTGGTAAGCGTTGAGATCATTGGATTTCCGTTTAACGTTTCATTATTGATTTTGATCTTGTTCCTTAAACAGGACCAATGTGACCCACTGTTGGTAGCTTTGTCTCAATCGGTTAACACCTCGACTTCCCAACGATACGAATGCCAAAGATCAGTAAGCGAATTTCTCACTATGTACCCTTCTGATATTATATGTCTCCATTTGATCTGACATACATCTTTTTACATAGACAAAGGTTCCTGTTCGTGTCCCCGCCGGATTCCCTGTTAATCAAAACTTCAGTCAAAGGATCATTCATACCTTTGAAAACGTAAAGGACGAGTCGGAGCTTGAGGAATCTGATGAGGATGAGGATGTCAGTGGATTTGTTCAAATTTACACATTGATCCTCAAGACTCATCTTGGTTCATCTTGTTTCTTTGACAGGACCAACGCGATCCGTTTTTGGCAGCTTTGGCTCGATCGGCCAAGACCTCAACATCGCAGCGTTACGCATCTCAAAGATCGGTGTGTGATTTTGCCAGTAACCTTTTGACATTTTTCATCTGTTTTAACATACATCCTTTCTTCGCATTGTAGGAAAAGGTTCCTCTCCGTGTTCCCGCCGGTTTCCCAACCAACAGGAACTTCAGTCAAACGGTGATCCACACTTTTGATGTAAAGGAGGCGAAAGTCCGTAGTACGATGGTCAAATGGACACCTGCTACACCCGTCCGAGGTCCAAGGGGGACCATATCCACACCAACCAGAATGGTGTCTTCAACCCTTGAAACCCCGGGGCTTACAATTTCATCTTCTTCCACAACATCAAGTGTGGGATCAACGATTGGCTCTTCTTTGACGACGCCAACTTACACCTCTTCTCCATCAAGAAGGACTCAACTGTCGGTTGGATCAAGTGTGACCACTCCAAGTTGCTCCAGTACGCAACAACCAAAGCAGATCACCAAGCTTTACACAATCCATGAGGCATTACTTTCCCCGTCAGGATTACCCTCCCCGTCTCCTGTGGTGATTCACCGCAGTAAATCATATGCTGAAATCATGGCGGGTTTGGAGTTTTTGAATAAGTTTTATGGTGAAATGGGATTGATTTGAAGATAATTTGTCTAATTCAAAACTTGATTATCTTTTCAATGGTTCTCTTGACTTTCTGTTGAATTTTCCTTTTGTTTCTTTTTTTATTAATTTAATTCTCATGTTTTCCTCGTCTAATCAATTCCACTTATCTCTAGTAAAGCAACACGAAACCTTGGATCATACTTTGTTGAAATTTTGAAAATCCTCCATTTTGCAGGATGTATCGTGAACATCACATTGATCATCCTCAAGATAAAGATTTTGGTAACACACTTTCTTGAAGGGCCAAAAGATTTGTATGAAAACCATGTGGTTAATGGGTTCAGTTATTTGATGACTGGCTATGTAGGTTGGTTTCTTGAGGAGGGACTTTCTGTTTGGTATCATTATCTGGGATTCAAGCATGTGATAGGATCCACGCTACAGATAATTTAAATTCACTTTTCTTTCTTTTTTGTGAGTTTGTTTTGAAATTCAAGACATCAGGAAGTCCTTGAAGGATGTCAGTTAAACAAAAGCATAACTGTGAGCTAAATTATATTGTAATACATCATACCTTTGAACAGTCAGTAGAGCCATGATCTGAGGCCCTCAGGATGAGCCCTGAGCCCCGCCAAATTGGGGATCCCTGCATTCCTCCTGGCAAGCTCGGGACTTGTTCTGGCCTCTGAGGGGTTCCAGCACCCCGGGGCATGGTCGGTCTTGGGGGTCATTCTGGGAGGCAAAATAAACTGATTCTCCTTGGGGGGCCCAAGGAATATGGGATTTTTTAAAGGCAGTGAAGATTTTGAATATTGACAAGAATAACCAGAAATGGAGTCAAGTTAAATCCAAAGAGACTGATATACAGAAGAAACATGGTCAAATTACTCTTTAAGTTGTTTAGATACAAAAGTCTGATGATATTACTTTTTTTTCAATGATTGTATTGAATTCCTTAAAGTGAAAAAAGAAGCTACATATCATAATAATTATCAAATTCCTCATCATCTTATAAGTTACAAGGAACAACCCTGGACCCAATACCCTATGGAAACATTAGTGCAGATAATAACATAGCTTTTGCATCATGTAGCACTCACATCTACCAATAGCTGGGATGATGTACACTACCTGAATGTGGCAAAGTATGTTAGTGTGATTCCACTACCTTTGTAGTGTTAATACGTATGTATGTACCGCTACGCTATGATGGACTAATCATCATGTTAAAGCACCCGCAATTGTTGGGTTAAGTCACAGGAATAGCTAATAAAGCTCTGACACACAATTTTTAGAGAGTTGACACTGTGATTGAGAGAAGTATGGTGTATAAGCATGAACCCCTTGCCAATGTCCAACTAGCAAGACCATGTACGTTTGTTTGTATTGAGGGAGACTCAAGTGAAAAAGGCAGTCATCTTGGTGATCTCCTACAAACCAGAGCTCCTCTATGCAATTCAATTCACTAGAACTATCAGAAAAAAGTAGGTATGCAGATTCAAGTCTTGCATGTTTACTTAAATCAACAATTGGTCTTTGTTCAAACAAGCCAAAGATCATATGTTTTATCACGCTGTATTGGCATCACACACTCTGGGAAAGTCAAGGCCAGAGAGGTTTTGACTGACCCCTTCAGGATGAAACTTCTATATAAGAACCCTGGAATACCCCTACAGAGGATACTAATGAAAGACCCAATCTTTTGGTGGTATACTTTCTCAAAAACCTTGAGATCTGCTCTTTTTTGTCAGTACCATTTTGGTATAAGAAATCAGTGGAGCACAGGCAGTGGTCATTGACATCAAATATTACATAGAGGGGTCTGAAAGGCTCTATGGAACTATATTTTGTTGTGAAAACAACAGGTCTGTTGGTCCATGAACATTATGAAAAATTGATGAATATTCTATCACAATACACAAAAACACAATCATTTATTAGAAGGAAGAAAATCCATTCTTTGTACTCTTGATTTCTGAGTCTTCTCTTTGAGCACACATTGATGTTGAGAGGAGGTAACCATTGGCAAAGAATTTGTACGTAACATCCAATAGGAGACCACCAGCTTAGATTCCACCATGTTTGTCACGTGCTACCAGTTGGTCTTGCATCCACTTTGTCTGAAAAGTCATGTGCATATTGTGACACTTCATAGAAACGCAGATCACTCTCGAACCTTGTCTTGCAAGGGAGGGAAAGAAAAAAATAAAAATGAATATGAAAAATGAATTTAAATATTTTGTGAAGATCACTTACTTGCCCCATTTCTCCATGTCTAAAAGGAAGCAATCAGCGGCTCCTGGTGTCTTGTTTTCAGGTATCACCCCAGCTTTAAAAAGGAGAATCCGTTGATAGTAGCCAGTTCAATGGATGTTACCAAATGCAGGATGGATAGAAGTCACTGTGACAATATCCTTGGTGTCTGCTGGAGCTCTTCCAACCTTTGATGCTCTCATTAGTGAAACAAACATTAAGGAGGTGATGATTTGACACCTACATTGTGTTGTAACGGCCCAACATCAGCATTGGCCGCAACCTTTTTGCTGAATGATTCAACAGAGAGCTTGTCTGGTTTAGAACGCCGTGGCCATCAATGTTGGTGGATGCCGGAATGGTGTATTCTTCCCCATCCACTGGGTATATGCTTGTCTCACCAGCATATGGTGTCGTGACACTTGAGGTGGCGAAGGTACTCACGGAAATGTGCTGCTGGGCACTTCTGAGGTCTGAGAAGAATGAAAGATAAGATGAAAAATAAGCACAATGAAGAAAATATGATTTGCAAACATAAATTGCAAACACGCTTGCTTGCCCATTCAGTTCTCCTAGCAGTAGAAGTATGTGGTGAAGCAAGGTAGTCGCATTGCATGTTGATGCAGACGATTACCCCCAAACATGAGTACCTAATGGTTCCCCACTCACATCCTTCTTTGATTCCGCCACCAGAAGACGTATCGTCGCCGTCTGACTCATAGCAGCTGCTCATGTCTGGTGCTTTGGTGGATGAGATTAAAAAGGAAATTGAAATAATTAAATGAAGGATTTGAAAGGATTTAGCAAAATAGAAACAATCTTTCTTGACACAGATGCTGTTAATAGGCAATCTTAGAGCCTTTCCCAGGCATTGCTTCAATCCTTTTTGGGTTGGTATCTTTGAATAAGCTTCAATTCCAAACCAATCATTTGGGATTGGAATTAAATTGTCAGAAAGAGAACATAAGACTCATTCTCTTTCTCAGACGTCCGCTTCGACCCTTTTTGGATCGGAATACTTCAAAAAAAGTCTATTCCAAAATGGAATTGGAAATACACATCGGAAATATCAATATCTTCCGGAAAGAGTTGAAATTTGCAATTGTACAAATTGCGTCAGTTTGCGTAGTCTGCGTTTAATGAGCCGCAAATGTAGAGAAAGTTGGTACTTCTTCTACTTTTGCAAGGAAAAATGTTTGCGACTCTGATGTGTCGGATTTCTTTGTATGTAATTTTCAAAAAAAATGGACGTGTATACAAATTTACAACCAAAGTATTACAACTATATTTTTTGAGTACATTAGGGGGGCTCAAGTCAAAAAAATTTGCTGCTATGAGCGTAAAAAACTTTTCCCAATTTCATAAAATTTTGCGTAAATTTTATGGATTTGGGAAAAGCTTTACAACATCCCAAATTTTTTTGAGCAGCAAATTTACGCAAACTTACAGCAGCGAGAAAACCCAAATGACTACAAAACAAAACAAAGTACACAAACAGCGTGAGGTTAATAAGCAAGGAAATGTGTTAAGACTGACATGATAATCAGCAAACACTGACAGAAGAAAATGAATTATGGATTGATGGCTTTCAAGAAGCCATTGATTGTTGTTGACCGCTGTTGACCTGCTCAATTTAAAAATTGGGAAAACTCTTTACAGCACAGTGCTGTAAAAAACTTTTCCCAATTTTTTAAGAGAACACCGTAAAAGTTTTGACCTGAGCCCCCTTATTAAAAAATACATTTTGAATGTAAAATTAAATCATATGTACCAAAAATGGACTTTTACAAACAATACAATTTGCAATCATTATTGTTTGTAAATTGTAGTTTGTAACATTCTATGGATCCATTTTTTAATTGGGCTTCAAATGCACTGATAAGTTTTGGCTTATTGATAAAAAGGATGAAGGGACATAGAACAGAAGGTACAGAGTAAGAACTCTCACCAACATCAGAAAAGGTAGAGCCTTGTGATGGTAAGAAGATATATACTATATGAGATGACTCTACACAAGAAAACATTCACCTATCTGCAGTCATTGTCTGATTGGAAATCTGATGTTCTTTTGACCATTTTTGAGGATAGATACAGAAGAAAAAAGACAATTATCTGAAGAGAATTGAACAAGTAAAATAAATTTCCAGAGTCCAGAACTCTTGAGGGTAACAAGAAACATACATAAAACAGATAGAATAAAATAGTTAGACTCTGGCATCCTAAATAAAGGTTGGCCTCTGCCCTTGGTGGGTAGAATATCTTTCTTATCTTGTCTATGCATCTTCCTGAGAGTGATAAAGGTGAAGAGAAAAATAGATAATTGAAAACCGGCGAGGTATAGGAAGTGATGTGGTCGAATTGAAGAGGTAGGCTGATTTTGTTTGTGATAAGATATGATATGACTAGGTGGATGGTGGTGGTTTGAGTTGAAGGACAGAAGATAGGATAATTTTGTTTGTGATAAGATATGATACGACTAAGTGGATGGTGGTGGGTCGAGTTGAAGGACAGAATAAATTTGTGTGGATGTGTACAAAGAAATTTGCTGATCAGCTGAGTGTAAAAATTTATATCTGTGAATGTAAATGAGGAATGTAACGGCTCAAACTTTTCGAAATTTCTTGTAGCAGTGAGTCTTGTTCTCAATAATGGCAATCATTTCTGGTCTAATCATGATGGTCACAAATAAATGACTATCAGAGTGGAAGACCTCTCAATATTTCTGCTGAAATCATATCTAGTGCGAAAGACGAACAGCGTATGATGGAAAACTATGAATGTGCCGCACTGATGGCTTCAATCAAAAGCTCTCAGCCACTCGAGCCAAGATGTGGGTTGCCTCATGCATTCGGGTTTTTTTGGTGGATCGATCCCTTCAGCGTGTGTGCGCAATATCATGAGGCTTATCCTAGTGACATCTCAATTTTGAGGGCAAACCTAAGTAAAACCAGAAAAAGATCACTGAACAGGTGCGTGGGTGGACCAACTTACCAAAGCCAATACTCATTTTGAAAGAAGCCACCTTACTTCATCGCATGGGTGATTACAAAAGCAAAGATGCAGAATGGTATGGCTAAGTTTTGGCACCTTGATA
Organism: Melampsora americana; assembly: GCA_022264835.1. Taxonomy (NCBI): domain Eukaryota; kingdom Fungi; phylum Basidiomycota; class Pucciniomycetes; order Pucciniales; family Melampsoraceae; genus Melampsora; species Melampsora americana. The sequence continues at coordinate 1,011,308 of JAIFHY010000030.1, read as the reverse complement.
ACAATTTGTGCCTTTTCCGACTTTCAGCTAAAGTTTTCAAGTGGGGATGTCAAGATTATTAGAGCACGAAAATCGAAGATTATAGTAGATCGATTTTTGATTGGACAAGAATTGGGAAAGTGATTAAATCGGTGAAGGAAATAGGCTCAATCAAAGCTTCCTCCTCCCTTGATACATTTAAGTCTTCATTATCGCTTTCTTAGAGACCCAAGCGCTTGATGAAAATTGAGCAAGAAGTAGGACTTGCTGATGAATTGAACTCCGTGACCTGTAGTGATCACAACGAGACTTAAGGTTTACAGCCTTTTGATTCATTTTAACCTTTTGAGAAAGATCAACATCTATCTGCAACAGAAGCACATCCTTCCTAGTGATGTTGAAGAAGTCCGAGCAGTTGTGTGAATGTATGGTTGCTGGACTATCAAATGTGTTGATTTTTCTTTTGACAACTCTTCAGATCTGTGACTCTCAAAGGTCACACCGAAATAACCAACGTTCTTCAATTCCAATTTTTCACAAAGCATTTGTTTGTCGCAATTCTTGAAAGAGATCTAATTAATTGGCTTTCAAAATACCAGAACCTGTCAATTATAAACAAAATAAATTCATTCATTCGAGCTTGCTGGCTCAAACTCGACCCAAAAGACCTCTAAACTCACATCAAAGACTTATATTTTTCTATCTAAATCAGTCACTAAAAAATCCTGCACAGAAGGCCAAAGTGATTCAAATTTCGAACTCGAAAACAGGCAAGAAGAGGTTTGATAGGGCTATGTGTAGAGAGCACATGATAAAGTGTCATGATGATTTTTTTGACAAGTGCAAGAGCTCCCTTTCATTAAAACGTGACACTTTCCAGCTGCTTTTCATACGTCTGTGGCGTTTGCCCCGTGTCCAGTAAACTTTCACTACTTGGAATCTTTACAGCCTTTTAAGATGCACCATTCGAGAAGAGTAAAGGTGGCAAAAAAATCCGTGTGATGGAAGATCACCTCATAGAGCTACAAGTGGATCCAAATAAGAATAGAGTTTTACAAAAACTACAAAAAATGATGATTCACTAGACTATATCTCAAGTAATATAAAAAGCTAAAAGATTGTGTAGAAGTACCAGGCCATTACAGACAAAAGACAAAAGAAAGATTCGAGCTAAATAGAGTTCAAAAACTCACGATCCTCGAGGGAATAGAAAGAGAAAAACCAAAAGTTACAAAATGAAAGTAAAAACAAATCAAAGCCATTATCATCTCCCCATTATACTTTTACTCACTCTTGTGCACGAGATTGAGAGGTTAAAAGTGACCATCTAGGCCGATCTCTAAGTAATTGAACTTGATGAGATTCAAGTCTAGAAAAAAACTTGGCATATAACTCTCTTTCAGTCTTTGGTTTTTGAGTAGGAGTGAAGATTTGAGTAAGACTATATCGATTGATTCGATTAGTTGGAGTTAAAGGTGTAAAAGTTGAATTGCAAATTGATGATTCAAGTCGAAACATAGGCGTTTGTGGTGATTTGAGCAACTCGTTTTCTGATGTCGATTTTGCGTGAGCTGTTGCAACCACAACCATGATATCCCTTTCAAGATGTTGCTTCTTTTTAAACAGACAAAGGATAGGAAAACACGTACATTTTCCGGCCATGAGTTGATTGTCGAGAGTCAAGCTGTCCATTTTATAGGGCATTGGTAGATTGATGGGCTTTACTTCAAACGGGGTATCCTCTGCAACTGGTGGTGTTCGTGTGAGACGTGATACAATTGAAGGACGAGCTTGACAGACACCAAGGAGGGAGAGGGGGAGTGTGATAAACGCAATACCTCCCGATACTTATAAATATTCTTCTCAAAGAAATAAAAGACCCCTTTGCAAGTTAAGAGCGAGTGAGCAAGTGCGAATCCGGTGAAGAATCCCCTGCGGTTCTAAAAAGTAGCGCATCTATACATTCTTTGTAAAAGCTGAGTCTGGGGATTATTACCCTTTTACGCTCAAAAAGTCTGAACGCTGAGGGTCAAAGACGCTTTGGACATCCAATCTCGTGTAGATTTTGACCACATAGCCTACCCTGCATTGCACAGTTATGCAGGTCTACATCCGAGTGCAGGGTTTGATGCGCGATTCAACATTTATCACCCAAGAGAATCGGTTTTTAAGACCTGATTGGTAGACGAAAAAAGTTAACTTTTAGAGCAATTTTGACAGCGGTGGCGAGTTCTGGACAGTCTGAGGGGCTGAGGAGATGAAATCATTTTGTTGAACCAAGGACTGATCGAGCTCAAGCGTCTCACTCAGATTACATAACTTCCTTTATTCAATCTTTCAGCAGTCAACTTGATCCGGTAGGCGATTGCAGATTGCCCCACCAAGCCAACCCGTAATAGTCTATGTACATCGAATGCTGATGAGCTTCGTAACTTTCAAACATGATTTTCGGTCCTGATTAAATGTGAGTATATATAGGAGCCGCAGGAGTGAAGCGGGGCAGCAAGCTGTATCAATTTTCAAACCGTTATCCAAAGAAATGGACGGCAATAAGCAAAACTGCAAACTATGTTGAGGGGAGAACCCCCAACCAGTCGAAGCAAAGGAACTGATATGAGGCTATGCTAAGTACATAACAAGTCTTTTACACATTTTAAATTGGATTTCTGACTCAAACTGTCTTCGTCTGTTTGATCGAGTTTCCAAGTTCAAGACTCAAAATTTCGAATTCATCAGAACAAGAAATCAGAATGACTGAAGAAATCAAATCAGAAAATTTAAAAGTAAATATCATTCTTTTCATCTAATCTCTTACCACAAAGTAATCCATCATCATAATAATCATAATCATAATCTTACATTCACATTCAGGATTTCACAGCTGAAGAGTTATCATCCTTATCAAAGCCATCTAATTTACACCTACTCATTCATGGAAAGGTTTACGCGATCGCAAAGTTTATCGATGAACATCCAGGTGGTGATGAAGTTTTGTTTGGTGAATCAGGTAAAGATGCAACAGAAGCTTTTGAAGATGTAGGTCATAGTGAAGAAGCTCGTCGTTTGATGGATCAATACCTTGTGGGAACTTGTAAAGAAGTAAGTGAATTTATCTTTGAGTTTATCTTACCAATTCATCTGGTTCACTTTTCAATCCATTTTCCTCATTTCCAACATTCTCTATCTTCAGCACGCAACCAAGGGTCCACCTACTGCTAAGAAATCAGCGCAATCGGTCACTAACCAAATTCATCAAGACCAATCTTCAGGTGGAATGGGTTACCTATTACCTTTGGCTCTTCTGGCGGGATATCTTTCATATAGTTAGTTCAATCCGTTTTATCGATTCAACCCTCGAAAATTCTTCTCCTCATCATACTTATACTCTTTCTTTCATTGTAGGATTCTACTTTGGTCAATAATCTCTTTTCATCCTTTACCTGATTGAGAGAAATCTCATCTTCATCATACCTCACTCTTTTTCTTTTCACTGATTGTGCAATATGAGAATTTCATCTTAAGTAAACATAAATACCTTAACTACATTAAAAATCATCTCTTTTCTTTTCTTGAGAAAGAACATACATCTCCATTTCATTGGATTTTGAAATAAAACAAGAGAGATGGCCCAAAAAAGCAATGTATTTTTTTCTACAAAAAGACTTGGTTTATTCAGGAAAATGAAGTTGATAAAGTGTCTGCTTTGAATGATCACTTTTGGTTTTGCTAATGTGTGGATAAAACAAGTTTAAAATAGCATTGGTTGAAAACTACAAACATACAAATCTTCCCATGAAAGTGAGAGGAGACTTCTTCCAAGTTATGTGCATTGCTTGGCTGCCAAACCTGAGTTTATTTCTTAACAAACCATATGATAAATGTGTTTTTTTCAAAATTCCAAATCCTGTTTTTTTTTTCTTAAACTTTGTCCATATGTGAAAAGCAAAACACAAAAAGTAAACACACAAACACTTAAACAAACCTCCTTTTTTCCCTTTTCAATAATAAAAAAAATCAAACCCCCTCACAAATCACTCATTTTGAATAGTGTTTTTTTTCTTTTTACCACCAAAACCAAAACCAAATCAATCCATAAACCAATCCAATCACCCAAATCACTTTCCAAAATTCATCAAAAGCTTTTCTAATTTCACTTTTTCTATCCTTAGCACTTTTACTTCTCACCTTCGTCACACCACTTCTTCTTTTCCATCTTTCAATCCTTTTCTTACCAACAAAAATCGAAAGGATTCTAAAGAAAAATCCAAGTGGAGGTTTTCTTGTATGTTGTTGAAAATGATAATAATCTGAATTACTTAGATTTGAATAACGACTTGGTAAAGTTGGACGCTGAATGAAATTCAATAAACAAATGAAAAATCAATCATTTTTCAATCAAAACGTTTAATGGTTAGTTTGATAAGACTTACTTTATTGCTAGTTCTTCTACCAGATTCATGTTGATCAACAATTGCTCCAGAAGGATAATTTTGATAATTAGGTAAAGGATGTGAAATCCGATCATCTTCATGACCCGAATCGACAGGCGAATGATAACTCATCGCACTAGTAGGCGAATTAAATCCATTATGGTTTCCTTCAAGAATCGAAACAGATTGATGAGCATCAGCTAAACTCAAACTAGCCGATTGTCTAGAATGTTGTGAGATCAATCGATGATGTCCTGATTCTTCATCAGATCGGTTTTCTTCTGAAGATGAATCCGATCCAGCTGTAATAGGTTTTTTAGTAAACATCAAGGTTCTCGAAATCGATTTCCGATGACGATGATGAATCGGTAATCCATTGGTTTTGGCTTGTTGTCGAATACCAGATCGATTACATTTGAATAAATTCCAAATCGGGATACCAAAGATCATGATCAAGGTCACCAAGAATAAAGGCACATAGAGATGTGTATATGTCTTGATTTGATTTGGTAAAATGCATGATGTATCAAAGGTTGTATCTTTTTCGGGTAATTTGTCGAATCGCGATGGATTTGAGAGTGACAAGAGTTGGTATCCTGGTCTTTGAATGCCCATTCCCATGGAAAACGATTTGACAGATATTTCATGTATTGATGAAGGAGACGGATTGGCATATGATGTTGATGGAATCGTGTGAATCACGTCACAGTAATCATGATCATCACCACTGAGCCAGAAAAAAGTAAGAAAGAAAATATATTAGTTCACATGTACTGCATTGATGGAGCATCGCTCAGAGATAATTTAAATAACTTAATCCGAAGAAGGATGATCTGTTTCTACTGACCTGAAAACGATCGTAGGCTGAATCTTTTCTAAAACGCTTTTCGATAACTCTTCCGTAATCTCATTTTGATAATTCTTACCTGATCCTTGATGAATCTCACGTCTTGATTCACGTAACGGACCGCAAGAAGTTCCTTCAGGTCTCCAAAGTGGAACATGAGTGAATAAAACTTTAGGTAAGAGTGTATCGGCTAGATTTTGATTGGAAGAATGTTGAAATTTTGGATTAAATGAAAGATATCAGTCTATATTCATTCAAATCGGTTGAAGTAGGTTAATAGCGATAAATCACCCAAACAAATCACAGAGACCTACGTCCATTAAGCTTTTCAATAAAGCCCTTCACAGGTGATTCAACTTTCTCATCCCCATTTTGCCTTCTTAATTTCTCTTCTTCAATCAATCCAATCGCATCAATCCAAATGATCGAATGATTTCCCCATTCAGTATGACCCGAAAGTTTTCCAGGTTGAAAGTTTTGAGTGAACCTTTCTCTTGCTAAATTAGAATTTGATGAGTTGGTCCATGGTGCTAAACCAAGATCATGATTACCTGCCAAGTGAATCACTCGATCCGATTCAGTTAATGAATCTGGAATTGGAAATGTATGTCGAAAAGTACGTAGATAGGCTTCATATCTATATTTTCAATGTAATTTTTTTAGTGATTGAGACAAGAGGTTCAAATTAATCCAATACACTCACTCAGATTGATCTACAGTAGCCACCCCACCATCTAAAAGATCACCTAAGAAGATGATCGCATCAGGTTTTCTAATTCGAATAAGAAGTCTCCAAGATTTTCTGATGAATTGATTGATGATTTGAATACTGATTGCTTGAAGTAAATAAGGTCTGGTCGGATAAGAATAAGGTATAGAAGGTAATTGAGGATCAGCAATGATAAGTAAATTAAATTGATTAGGAATCAAATCAGGTTGAGCTTCATCAGAGGGAATCGAAGGCCATTGACAAGATGAGATTTGATTATAAAATTGAAACCATTCAGCATAAAAGAGAGTGAGGATCCAAGTGAATCTCAAGATTAGAATTGTACGGTTTCTAGATCGATTATGAAAGATTGATGAGATCCTTCGATGTGATTTATTTCTTTTTTGATTTAAAAGTGGAAAGATGGTCATCGTTCAATGGTGATTCTTGGTGATGAAATGTTTGAATGCTGAGTAAAGAAAGTGATCGATCGATGCTTGACTTATGACTTATGTACTCTGGACGTAAGACATCCATCGCCTCAACGTCCACCAAACAGACCACTTCAAAGTCTTGATAAGCCATGATCCATGATTGATCAAATCAACCACCTCTCAATATTACGTAATACAGCTCTTTCAACAGTCATCAAATGATGCAAAAGCCATCGCGTCGCGTGAACTACTGCATCGCTTTTCCTGTGCTCTTTACCATTTCAAAGACCCCTGATGACCATCCTTATCCTAATGAGCTCTTCATTGCCCCTCAAGAGAATTCTAGATAATCTGTGAATGAGTCCAATCCTTTTTCTTCTCACATTGAATCATTCATCCTCAAATCATCACAAAATACTTCTCTCTAAAAGTATCCTCAAGATATTTCAAGATATGTTAAATAACAAGCAATCTAACAATGAGAATAGTCCTTTATCTGTTCTCATTCATTTGCTTTCATTCTACCTTTCGCCAATCCCACTCTACCCCCTTCAGCTTCGAACCTACCCATTTCGTTTTCTCACATCACAAATTCAAAAACAAAGACTCTACAAAGTACAAAAACAGACACCGCTTAACCTTTCATCGATGGACCCATTCTTAAGATCTCCATTATCAATTCAGCCTGAAGGTCTTCTAATCTGAAATCTTGAAACGGAATTCGATTTCCAAATCCAAACCCAATCACCAAAACCTTTCTTTTCCATTCTTCTCTTTGAACTTCACTTTCTTCTACATCCTTTCCAATCAATTCTTTGACATATCTAGGTAATCTATTATAATATTTCATTAATTCAGATCGTTTTAAATCTTTACCTTTACTTTCAATCTCAACTTCACTTTGACCTTCTCCAACTTGATCTGCTTCCCGTACCTCAATCCTCTTGAGTTCCTTCAATTTCTTCATCAACTCTTTTGTTTCTAATCCTTTCAACCAATCAATCATTCGAAGAGACCCCTTTCCCTTCACCAATCTTTCACCAATCCTAGTGATCTCAATACAGTTTCCTTCACCTCCCAAGTCTTTCAAACAATTCCTTTTGATCAATCCATCAATCCATTGATCAACTAGTCTAGAAACAGCTAATTCCTCTTTCTTAGGTTCGCTACTATCAATTCGCAATCCATAATACCATGGATTCATTCGAACTCGATTTCCAATATACAATTCACAAACAAATCTCATCACTTCATTCCTATCACGCATCTTTCTTTTTCCGATTTCTTGACCTTTATGATCTTCATATGACCGTCGATCACCTCCATCAACTAACCAATAAAGTAATTCATCAAGTCCTTCTAAATTCTTCTTCTCTTCTAACATCGATTCAATCGAAATTCCAACTTCCAAAGCCTTTTGATACCTTTCTAATTGTTCAATTCCACAAATCACCAAAAACTTTTCTTCATTTGTTTCCAGCATCAAATCTTTTCTATTGGTCAATTTACTTTCCACTTGACCCACAAAACTTTTCATTTGAATCAATTCTCCTAATCTAATCTCTTGAATCCACTTTTCCTTTTCTTTTTCAATATATTCTGTTCCAAAGACAATCACCATCTCAGATTTCATCATCTCATTTGATAATCTCCAACTCATCTCTCTTCCAATCATCATCATCTTCACTTTCTTACTTCTAAAGAGTTCAATTCCAATCTCTAATTCATTTCGTTTCATTCCTTCATTCAACACAATCAACCCATGTAAAATCAAATCTATCACTTCTTGATCTCTAAAAACTGATGTAACCATTGCTTCATCCTTTTCATTTAACCCTTCATTTCTTCCTCTTCCGTTTCCATCACTTTGAGTAATCAAACTTTGAATCAATGCTCTTCCAATAATCTTACAAGCAGGCGAGATGCCTAAAAAGATTAACACAGATGATGACGAATTCAAATTCCGAATCGATTTGGAGATCGATTTGACTGATGATCTCAATTCACTAATCAAATGTGTACCTTCAATCGGTTCAAAATCAATCGTCATAGGTTGAACTCGCACATGAGGTCCAAAATTATATACTTGTTTCTCCATCGGAATTCCAAGCCAATCTGATATAGACCTTACATCTGATAATGAACTTGAAAACCCAATCAAACGACTCGATTTGAAAGCTTTCACTTTTGAAATCAATCGTTCATAGACACCATCGAGTAGATGAAGTCCCATAAAGATTGAAAGAATGGTTTGATCAGTTGAAAGTGATTTTGTTACATGTTGACCCACTTCTGGTGTCATGATCATCACTTGACATCGATTGTGTTTTGGCAAGGGCTTTCTTGAATTGAGATCGGTGTTATCAACTATTAGATCAACTTTCACATCTCGTGATCCGAATGCTTTAGAAAAGTAATGAAACAGTTGTCTAGCCAATGATCTAGTAGGTGAGAATATCAATATCTGGTAATGTCCCTCTCGAGTCATTGCCAGTCTGATCGCTCGATCTGTCGCCACCATTGCCATCCTACGACCAACTTCTAGGTCAGAGGCGCATATCAATAAATCAGCTGGCGTGTGATTGATCGCATGAAAACATTGAGTTTCGACAGGGGCCAAGTGAGCTGGTAAGAATCGGGAGCAGTATGCCAACTCTAGAGATTTGGTCGATAAAAGTGGTAAATCTAATAGAGTAGTGAATGGCGGTGGTTCAGACGGTAAAATAATCCCCCTCAGATCAACTTCTGCAGAAGTATCTGATCCAACCCAGCGATCGGACATCACTCGAATTGCTAAAGCATCAGGTAAGATTCTTGTAGTAGGGTTAATAGGGATCACCATCTCGAGATTGAATTCTGGTTTGTTCGGGCGAAGGTAAACACGTCGGATCCTTAAGATCTCTCTTTGTTGATCATCTTCAATCCAAATCCAGAATGGTTCAGCTTGACCATGAAGTTGATTTGACCAATCAAACTCATGACTCAAATCGATCTTGATCCGTAGAAGCTCACTCGATAGAGGTTGCAGTGAATACCCAATTGATAATCGGGGAAATTGACGAGCTGCCTTGAGGATGACACCACCAAGCTTTTCGTTAAGGTGACACATCTTACCAATCTCTACTGCTGACATCTGTGCTAAGTCTTCAATCTCTACATCTCCAGCTCGTTGATCTAGATCATAAAGCAATTTATCTGATAGACCGCCTTGTAAAAGTGGATGAGCAAATGGCCACATCCTTTCTAAATGAAACCCACAATCCAAAACCAAAACCTAATCATCAGTTATAAAATTCGATTGGAGACGAGACAAATGATTCATTGTACTCAACTATCAATACACTTCCCGATATCAATCAAAACTCGAGATGTCTCTGCAAACCTTTTCGAAACTGCAATTTCAACCAAAGCCCTTGAAATCCTTGCTGCATTTTGAGCTACATAAGCCATATCTGAAACTAAAGCAAAATCATCTACATAACACCTTGTCACATGAGCTTGAAGTAAAATGTTCACTTTTCCCGAAGTAATCGTAGGGCCTCCTTTCACTTGACATGGTATCTCGGTTTGTAATCTATCTAATTCATCTGATTCTGATTCTCTTACTTTGATTTGATCAAATTCGACACTTTCACTTATCATGGCTAAAACCTAGGATGTCCCCAAAGAATTTCAACCCGGTCACATATGGAAAAAAATGTTGAATTATCTTCTGATATGAATTATCGATCTCCGGTTAAGAGAAAACAGTTGAAATACACTCACGTCAGCTTCAGACATCTTCTCTCTGAACGCCTTCACAAAGATCTCAATACTAGCATGTTTAATATAATATCTCGAAGCGATAATTCCTAATTGATTAGGTATCAATTTACCTAAATCTTCATCAAATCTGATCATTCCAATCGTTCGAAGTGTTTTAGCCGCATTCACGATTAACGAATGCCGTTTACTACCCAATAATGGATCGTTTTGAACATCCTCAATGGTCAGACCGTAGACCATCGGATTCTTGCGCATCCTGACAAATAGATACGTCCATCCTATCCATTGTACTCCTTCATCTATCGTTGTCACCGTTCCTAAGGCGATCTCTGCATTCAATGAATCCACAATTCCGCTAATAAACCTGAATGGAGTTTCATTTTCAATTCAAATCGAATCAGGAATCAACTTGAGGATTCTGAAAAAACGTGACTAACTGAGATTCGATTGGATGTTGTTGGGTGATAGCAGCAACATAATGATCAAGTCGGTCATGTGTCGTACAAATGTAACCAACTCCATGATCCTCATACTGTGGTCGACCTTATGAACCATGGACCGAGCGTCAAATTATGGTTTTGAAAGAAAAGGAAGACAGGAGTGACTTACCAGCTCGTCCAAAGATCTGAAGGACATCTAGAATTCCAAGATCGACAAATGATCCTTTTGAAGCATCATATATCTGGGTACCTTTGATCACTACTGCGTAGGCTGGCAAGTTCACTCCCCATGCAAGTGTTGCCGTACAACATAATACCTGTAGCGTGATGATAGTGGAGCAAAAACATCGACTTAGGACTATATTCATGGGAACACTTTGATGAAGGAGCAAAGACTTACCTTGGTGATACCACTTTCGAACAAACGTTCACTGAGGGTACGATCTGATCGTAACATTCCAGCATGATGAATACTGATCCCAACCAGAGTGAGGATGATCAGAAAGAGAATACCACCGTAGATGATTGATGAAAAGAAACAAACCTGTCACTCACCCAAGTCCATCTTTGATAAGTTCCTTCATTTCTTTGTTTCTCGAACCATTCAAATCACGTTTGAAAGCATCGTATTTTGGATGTTCACTTGGATCCAAATATTCAAGAAAACTTTCTTCCATAAACTTATCTCTTAACATTTGAGAAGTTTTGACAGTTTCTTTACGCGCATGTACAAAGACCATCACCTGATGACCTTCTTTAACCAAAGTCGAAACCTGTGAGAATCCCGATCAGTAAAAGGATGAGTGACCAAGAGATTGAAGGATCAAACCTTTTCAAACGTAGCTAAATCCAAATTTGTTCTAGAAGTACTAGAATTGGGTTTACCTCTGACTCCAATGAAATGTTGTTCTAATGGAACAGGACGAAAGCTTGAATCAAAATAGAACAAACCTTGCATTCGATTGACTCTTAAGAAATCGGACACATCGATATAATTCGGTAATGTAGCTGAAAGCCCAACGATTCGAATCAACGATTGTGATGATTCGACCTGTAATGAATGAAAAAATCTATCCGTGTTAAATTATCTCACCTGATGGGTTAATCAGGGTGAGTAGCAGTAGGATATCGACTTACTTGTCGCAACGTCCGTGCTACGATAGTCTCGATCACTGCACCTCGATCTTCATGCAAGAGATGGACTTCATCAATGATCAAGACCCTGACTTTCTAATAATTTGATTCGGAAAAAGGGACGATGAGAATGATGTAAGAAGAAGCATGGGAGGATTTCAAAAGGTATGAAATTACTGACAGACACAAGATCATCCTCGCCAGATGCTTTTCTCGTCACTACGTCCCACTTTTCAGGTGTAGTGACGATTAAATGGGTAGAATTAATCTCAGCCTTGGTGAGTTGCATATCACCTTAGGTTTGAACCCCGAATTTGAACAGTCAATGGCTATTATTAAGCAAATCGAGTGAGAAGAGCTTACCTGTTAATTCTTTGACCACCAAACCTAACCAACTCAATCGTTTCCCCATCTTTCTTACGATTTCAGCTGCTAGAGCTTTCATAGGGGCAACATAGATGATTTTGAAATCATTACGAATCTTGCCTATGTGTTGAATTGAATTGTGCTTATTGGTAAATGTAAGACCACTGTACTGAGAAATTGCTCTGAGGATCGTCAACATTGCAACGTCAGTTTTACCCTGTTAATATGTAAAATAGGAATAATCGAGGATCAGACATACGTAAAGTCATGCAGGGCAGAAAAAAAGGAGGATTGTAGAAGAAAGACTGAACTGCACCCGTCGGAGCACAAACCAACATATTCTCATTTGTTTTATATGCGATTGGGAATACAGCACTTTGCAATCTATTCAAAGATTTATAGCCCTATTTGAATTCAAAGTTGACCATCCAACCAAAAAAGAGCCAATGAATTGATTAGTAAGATCATCAGAAAGCAAATATTTCACAGAGTTGAATTGAGAGTTGGCTTACAGGAAAAGAAGCTCGAGCAATAGGATCTAGATCAGTGATTTCAATCAACTCTTCATCTGATCTCATGGGAATTTTTTGAGCTGGTGGAATTGAGATTTCTTCATAAAGCTGTAAACAGTGAACCAAAAAGAACGTATTAAAACCCAATTATTTCCAATGAGCTTAGTTTGAAAGCTAAAGGTTTTGCCAAGAAATCTGATTCACCTTTTCTGAAGTACGAGTAGTACCAATCGGTAAGGCATATTTGTGAGTAGTTGGGTTAAGATTTGTTGAAGCTGATGAAGAGAAGATGTGCGGATTGATTTCTGCTTCTTGTACAAACTGACAGGTTGGAATATTGATTTTTTTCAAAGAAACGACGCGATGAGTATGTGACGAAGTCAAATCAGGTATAAAACTTTGAAAAGCTTACGCCTTCATGAGTGAAAAGTGGACGATTAGATGCATCAAGGAGTGCTTTAGCTTTAAGTTGATTTAATTGATGTAAATCAAAGTTATGTTGTGATGGATCTTCTACTTTGATGAGATGACGATTGTTGTTAGTTTGATGATGGTTTTCTTGATGAGATGATCCTGCTTGTTGTTTGATTGATGATTGATTGGAAAGAATGGGTTCAATGAGAGACAAATGATGGTATCCTAATAAATCCAATAATTGGTTTGATTTTAAATCTTGAGATTGATCTGATTGGATGATATCTAAGATTTGATTAAGATTTAAAGGTTCTTCTCCTTGAGATTGAAGTTGAGATTGATATGATGAGATTGTGATTTTTAACCAATTTATAAACTCGTTTGGTGAGATTGAAACTGATGATAGATTTAGTTGAGATGATAAGTTTTGATTAGATTGGATTAAGTTGAATTGATAATCTTCATCGATTTGTAGATTTCTATATTCTTGATCTTCCTCAAATTCGAATTGAAGTTCAAGTTGAGATTCTTTTTGATGATGATGATCAGCTTGAATGTAATCTCGAATGGTTTCAATCAATTTTAAATGCATTTTACAAATCTCATTCAACAAGATTGGTCTCTTTTGATATTTCTTGTTCGATAACTTATTGTTTGTTTACTATTTCGTTGTTGACGGTCATTGTTGATCTTCAACTTGGATGAAATCATCGATCATCGCTATATGACCCGGCTCCTCTGACCCCGTCCATGTAGCCGGAATCGGATCCGCGTAACTCTTTTCTAAAATGTAAACATGCCCTGCTCACTTCAAGACATGCACAGTCGATTCAGGAAGCAGAAATGACCAAATGCTTCATCAGTAAACTCACTCCATCACTCAATGTGGTCGCAGCCCGTTACGAAAGTTTCTCCATCCGAAAGGATCAGAGGAATAAATGTGCAGTTTGCTAGAAATCAGTTCATTTTCTCACATATTTTAGAAGATATAACAAACAACAACAGAGATTTAGGAAACGATTGAAAAAAAGTCAAAGTCAAATATAAATACAGTATCAAGTTTTTTAAATACATGCCCTATATACATCTTTCCCGTACTTAGCACAGTTCATTCAAGCAAGAGGAGGATTTCCATATCTACAAAATTACTTCGAAAGTTAGTCTCAGTGTGGTCGCAAACTCATGTGCCTCTCTTTGGGCCAGCCTGTTTCTATATGAACCATGAGTTCAACAAGACAACATAAAGAGAAGGCAAAAGAAGAGCATCATTAGAGATCAAACAGAAATGTGAACAACGTGTTTGTAAAGGGAATTGGGAGCAGTGACATTTTGTCCACTTTCTGACATATGATAAAAGGTGTGCTTGTTTGGTTCAGTTCAGATGTATCCTTGACTAGTACTGAGCCCTTGCTCATACGATGAACTGCCTATCATTCCTGGTGGGTGTTTTCTTTCCAGATAATATACTCTGAAAACCTTTGTATCATATATCCAAATCTAAGATGACTCGCTGAAAAGCAGTAATTACAAAGCAGTCATTACTGCTGTTCAAGTTTGGGGCAGTCGAGATCAAGCCGCGTCGCAGCGTTTGAACGGGATGACTTTGTTGGACCGAGACCACAATGGTGCATAATTTTCAGGGTTTCATGAACCTCCTGGTATGTATGCAGATTTTTGCTCTGCTTTCAAATAATCTTGTAGGCGATCGAAGTTTCGCTAAGAGTACAAAGTTGAAGATGTTGATTTCACCTCTGTCTCCGGTACATGCTTTCTTCGTGAGTGCCTACACCTCCAGTGATCCACATACCGTGAATGGTCTGCTGTGTGAAATCCTATAATACCTTGGCATGCAGCTCAGTCACGTTGCATCGCTTGCGTGCACATGATCTCAAGGCCCTTCATATAGCGGCGCAGTATTCGAGTCCGACTCAAGTTTAAGAATCAAATTGTCAAAGTTGCTGGCTCGTTCTCAAGCAACCCGCGAGGTTCTGTAGGACTATATATTGATGACGCAGGCTAGGGATATATATGCCGGCGGCACCCGAAGATTGAACTACATATCTCGTTCTTGCCTTCATTATTTAATTTTCTAACAATCCTTTACATCCATCATTCGAGCAACTTGTCAAGACTTTCGCGCTGTGTTTTCGCGTGATTACAATATATTACCCAGTGCTCCCCGAAATCCAGAGCCTGGGACCTACGTTCTTTCCACCGGTGTTTCTTTCTGATACAACCAATCAACTCATCAGGGCTACTGGGAATTACCACAGTTGGCTTGAAAATGAAATATCTCCACATCTTGGCTACCTGCACTCTTCTGATTCTCTGTGGATTGGTTGACTGGAGCCTTTCTCATCCTACACCTGTCTTGAAAGAAGATATGGCAGATTCGTTGGCCAGAAACATAAGAGGCGATAGTGGCCAAAAATCTGTCATTGCGGACGTCAATAGTGGTCGCAACACCGATTCTTCATCCAAAACGCTGGAAGGTGTTGATACAGAAGAGACACAACAGATTTCAAAACCTAGCAAAGGTCTCAGATCATTGACTGGTGATGATGTGGGAACTAGTCAAACTGGCAAAGTCAGTGAATCCAAAACAGCAACTCAAGCAGACAAGAAGAAGTTTCTGAGAAAGATTGGTGGTTTCTTCTTGAGTTGGCCGGTCAAAATGTGGAAAAAAATCAAGCAATGGTTCTCAAAGTCATTCTTTAAATCCAATGAAAAGAAACCTAGCAACCCCTCAAAAGATTGGTTCAAGATTCAAACTGCCAGCCCCAAGAAATCAACAGCGTCAAATTTGGTCCCTACCAATGAAACACCAGATGAAGTCCACATGAAACAGGTTGGAAAGGAAATACCTCAAGAGAAGCCTGCACCTTCAAAAGAGGAAATGGTTCAGCAAGGTGGTTTGAGTGCCCAGTCTTTGCCTTCTTCTAGCCAATTAGACGTTATCAAAGATACTCCTGATGACTCACCTGATGGCTCACCCAAGGACCAACAATCAAATGACATTACTTGGGATGGTTTATTAAACATTAAAGACTTACATGCTAATTCAGAAAATTTGCCACCTGTGACCAAAGGAGCAGAGGAGCCTCCTAAAGTTCATGAGGAACATGAATTAACTCAGAAGACTCCTGAGGAACAACACCTTCAGCCAAGTGTTACTTTGGATCCCAAGGAAGAGACAACTAGCAAGACACATCCCGATGAGGGCAAATCATCAGTGGGTATTGAAAAGACAAAAGAAGAAGCTCAACAAGAAGAGCTGAAAGAAGTAGAAAAAGTAACTGAACCCATCACAGCATATAGTATGAATTTATCAGATGAGGAATATCAGAGATTACGGGAAGATGGATTAATCAACCTTTCTCTTTCCCCGGAAGAGTTTCATCAAGCATATATTGATGAAGCAGAAAGACTTCTGGCGGTAAAAAGAAAAACCTCAGGACCAGGGAACAAACCAGAACAACCAGAAATTCATCAAGCATATATTGATGAAGCAGAAAGATTTCTGGCACTAAAAAGAAAAACCTCAGGACCAGGGTACAAACTAGAACAACCAGAAATTGTAGCAGCCATGATTGACTCTAGCCATCAGATGAGATCAACTGAGAATATTAAAAAATTCTTAGACGATGGAAGATTCCATTCTTCTATCTATTTAACCGATGTAGACACACACAAGGAACTCAACTCCTTTATTGATGACCTCAGATCCCAAATTTTGACTAGCCAAAGACCAAAGCGGCTCTGATTCAATAGGAATCAAAAAGGAAAATAATAAACATAAAAATATATTTCATTTACAATTATTTCATGTTTTGAGACAAATACCTCTCAAGGAGTGCTTTAGCTTTAAGTTGAGTTGTTCGATGTAAATAAAAGCTATGTTGTTATGGATCTTGTACTTTGATGAGATGAAAATTGGTGTTAGTTTGATGATGGTTTTCTTGATGAGATGATCCTGCTTGTTGTTTGATTGATGATTGATTTGAAAGAATGGGTTCAATGAGAGATAAATGATGGTATCCTAATAAATCTAATATTTGGTCTGGTTTCAAATCTTGAGATTTATCTGATTGAATTATATCTAAGATTTGATTAAGATTTAAAGGTCCTTCTCCTTGAGATTGAAGTTGGGATTGATATGATGAGATTGTGATTTTTAATCAATTTGTAAACTCATTTGGTCGGATTGAAACTGATGATAGATTTAGTTGAGATGATAAGTTTTGATTAGATTGAAGAAGAAGATTTCCATATCTACAAAATCACTTCAAAAATTAGTCTCAGTGTGGTCGCAAACTCATGTGCCTCTCGTTATGCCAGCCTGTGTCTGTATGAACCACAAGTTGAACAAGACAACAGAAAGATAAGGGAAAAGAAGAAGATCATGAGAGATCAAACAGAAATTTGAAGAACATGTTTGTAAAAGAAATTGGGAGTAGTGACATTTTGTCCACTTTCTTATATATGATAAAAGGTGTGCTTGTTCGGTTCAGTCGAGATGTATCCTTGACTAGATGAACTGCCTATCTTTCCAGATGATGCACTCTGAAAACCTTTGTACCATATATTCAAATTTAAGATGACTCGCTGAAAAGCAGTCATTACCGCTGTACAAGTTTGGGGCAGTCGAGATCGAGCAGCGTCGCAGCGTTTGAACGGGATGACCTTGTTGGACTGAGATCACGATGGTACATGATTTTCAGGCTTTTAATGCCAATTTTCGAGCCACCGATTCATTAGAATGCGTGTGGGAAGATGATACGACGCTCCATGGCCACTAGGTACAATATACTACCAGTGAGGCGAATTGAAGTATTAGAATATAATATTATTTGGTTATCTATTCTATAAGATGTACTTCTCACTTTTATGTATGACATCATTCTCATTACTCATCTTATGATATCATTCAATGCTGTGTTTCTCTGTGTCCTCTCTATGGTATAAATTGGTGTTAGTTTCTCTCAATATTGTTCTCTTTCTTCACCGATTCATACCTTTACTTTGTGCAGGTATCTACTGCTCTTTTCGGTCACAGAGATCTTATTCTCTTCAATAGCTAATATTAGCTCTTATCAGGTTATTTCTATTTTATATTAAATAAATGTAAATTAGTAAAACCCCCCTTTCAAGCGAAACTCTCAGCACCTATGCTTATACCCTAAGGCTGTTAAGCATAAACGCTGAGGCTCCGCCTGAAAGCAGGATTCTAATACATTTACATTTTTGAAAGCTACACCACTTTATCTTCAGCCATCAGGAATCTTTTGGAAACCTTGACACGCTGATGTGGTGCGCTCGCTTCACCCTTTCCAGATACTTTGTCTAAGGAAGCTCTATTTATATTTACATCTTTCCTACAATCGCTTTGGGCTCCGCCTTCTACTCCCACTATTCCGGTATATAGTCCTCTATATTTTCCATTCTCGTAAGCGCTATCATTACCTTTTCACTTTTCTGTTAAAATCATGATTCTATTTTTATTTCTAAAATTATAATTTCAACTATTCTAATACCTCACCATCCCATTCATCTCTTACCAATTTTAAATTTCGGTGCTCGTTATCCTTAGCCATAATCCTTTTCCATCTATCTCAAGCCTTGGCTTCTTGCCATATATCCACCGCCTGATTCCATTTTGGCAGCCTGATTCCATTTTAGTAAATAATTATAATTCCACACTAACCATCGCTCCAACCTCTCTTCACGTCAACGTTTCGATTCCATTTTTAATACCATCTATGGATGCATTCAAATTTTTTAGGTCAATCATTCCATCTCCCTCACCCTCTACAAGTAACTAACCCATTTTTCACCTCCCCGGATCCTCATAATCACTGCCTTATCCATCTCCCTATGACGTATAACTCTACTTTAGGTATATGTCCAATTATATTGCATTCTACCTCTAATTTTCCCCCCCATACCCCTCCGTCTGCCCGTTCGCCCCTCGACTCGCATTCTATTCGTGGAATGTCTTATTCTACGTCCACTATCTTCTTTAATTGAGCCCTTCCCTGTCATTACAAATACACACTAAACATCTATGCAAGACCCCTTTCAGGACCGCACGTTCATCCTAACCCATGTGTTACCACTCGCGCTCATATGTTTTCAACGCAGTCCAAAAACTTATACAGCACTCTCTTGCCTTCACACGCGCCCAATGGATAGACTATTTGCTGATCGTAACATCCACCATTCCAACCACTTTATTTATTCCATCCTATATTTGAAGCAACCGCTTGGGTCAATCCATAAAACTAGACCTCTCTCTGATTCTCCTCGATGGCCTTCATCGACCATATATCAGATTCATATAGCCTCATCATACATCTGTTTTAATCTCCTCTGTTCCTTCCTTAAAGTAATATTCCGGACCCAATATTTCGTCGGTGATCCAAGCCTCTGTCTTATACTTCTTTTATACGTTCAAACTTTACATTCTTCATAATGTCAGATTACAAGTCATCGCCGTATTCACCTATACGTCAGTCTCAAGCTGGGTCTAATCAGCCCAAAAAACGTAATCACCCATTTATTATATCCGGTATTTTCGACGTTTTGGTCAAGGTCAGTCTTTATGCTCTCAATATCTTTGAGCATTGTACCTTAGTACTATGCTATTACTACAGCTCGAAGCCGTTGACAACAACCAATTTGGCACACGTGTATATCAAACCGCAATTTCCACCCTCAACGACGATTCCCCCGAGATAGTTGAATGGGTCATTAACGCCAATGGTTATGTTGGACCCGAAACTCAACTCAAAGCGGGTCACTCTTATTACCTTAAAGGTCGTCTTCTAGCTTTCAACACTAAAGAAACTCAGACTTTCTATTTCGAAGCCGATCGCCGAGTGTTGGTCAATACGTCAGACGCTCTTCCTGGCGGACTCGCTAACACTATCTCAGTCACAGGCGCTGGCCTCATTATCTCTCGATCTGTAGAAACCGTCAGCCCCGGGAAAGATAATGTTACAATCGTTGTAAAGCACAGTGATTACAATCCTAACGTAAGCGTCATCTTTCTACTTTCCGGCTATATGTGCTGACCTTCTTGTCTTAGACCCGTCTTCAAGAAACATTTGAAGTTCAGTATCGATGTTTTTGGTCAAAGCTAATGGAAAAACTACAAGTTCTTCTCGTTCCATCACGCGAAGTTGTCCTTACTGGGCACATCTCTGGATGGATTCCATCTACTCACACCTGGATTGTCGACGTCAGTCCTCGCAATTCCGCCCTCCGCCATTCAGTTTAAGTTGACCCTTATTTTTTAACAGTTAACCGGGGTCAATATCATGTCAGGGCCTGAAAACAATTACAATCCTTCAGGCAACCTGCCTATGCCATCCCTAACTACCCCAGGAGGCCGAAGCCGCGGTAAAATGTAAGCAGTTTTTATCTCTATATAAGATATTCTGAGCTGATTCCTATATAGTGCTTTCACTGGGACTTCTCTCGGTACCTCTGAGCCTACCCCCGAGCCCACTGAGACCCCTGAAACATCAACCATCAATGTCACTACACCGAGAGGCAGAGGTGGAGCTTCCGCAAAAGCCAGTCCTACGCCAAGTTCGTTGACCGACGCTAGCCCTATGGCGTCTACTTCTAAAGTTAAAGGAAAACCTATGCCTAGGTCACCTATTGCTCGCCTTCCTGCTAAGCGCGCCAAAGTTGTCCCTCAAAAACAAAATTTGTCTAACGCACAGGAAACTGGGACCTCGGTGGAATAAGTTGTATTTGTAAAAGTCTGGCTGTCCCTCACCTCCGCCTGCCTTCCAGTGTATCCAATATTTATCGCCCCGTAATCCCTCTGTTGGCCAATAGAAAGACACTCGCTATGATTCCCCTCGGTTTTTTACTCTGCGTTTATCTATTTTTCACACAAATTCCTAAACCTCATTCCGATATTGAACTGTTTATGTCTATACCATTTACATAATTTGAAACCTGCTCGAAATAAAGTTGTAACTCCTCCGACTCACCGTCTGGAACTGAAGAATTCAAACATGCAATCCCCAGAGTCCCAACTATAAGATCCTTATGCCAACATTTGAAGCTGTTTGTAAACATCATCTCTGCGGCTTCATTTCCCTATCGTACAACACTCATTCCATTTCCAAACTTTCCATAAAAGTATAACTCAATCATAAACGATCTCGATGCTATCCTCGACACTATAACAAGCAAACAACTTCTCGAGTTGAAATCGGCTTATGGCGTGAGCCCATCTGTCTAATTGCGGATATGATCCAGTGGAGACTTCCTTCTTCGGATCGTCATAGCCTTTCATTCTACCTATATCCCTGCGCCATCGCATATGTCAGTCTACTTACAATTGC
Source organism: Melampsora americana (assembly GCA_022264835.1). Classification (NCBI taxonomy): domain Eukaryota; kingdom Fungi; phylum Basidiomycota; class Pucciniomycetes; order Pucciniales; family Melampsoraceae; genus Melampsora; species Melampsora americana. Next base: position 989,915 of record JAIFHY010000030.1, on the reverse strand, counting down.
TTTTCTCGGTCTACGCATCATTTAAGTACCATATATACCTATGCCGCTCTTCTCTAAATTATATAAGACGCAAAATTATCCTCATGCACTCTTGGTACCCTCTTGAATTTTCCCCAAGCCTGATCCTCATTTATCAAATTTGACACTTAGTCTTACCTTCGACAACAGTCATCCTAACTATACTGCGATTCCGACATAATCTGATCTAAAGCTGTAAGCCTTATGCCTCCGTCAGAAAGGCCCACTTGCGGTAGTCTTACTTTCCTTTCGAGTATACTCTAACATCAGCTCTCAATTGAAATACTCATCCACATTTCAGCTTTCCGAGTCTTCAGTACGCCGACATATATAACCTCAATGGGTCTGCATATATCATCTAGGAGCGCAGTCGTTTCAGGATTTGGATTCATCAGATGGACGAATTTGAGTCCAAGGGACCATTCCATTCCAGATTGGGTTATAGCTCAATACATTGTGCTTTTCATACAAGGTGATATGCATATGTTTATGTTATCCTATACAACTCACTTACACCATTCCATAGACCGTCATACAGGTCCTCCACCCAAACATCAAACAACTAAGATTGCGTATGCTGACTGGGACAGCGAAATCTGGATTACGATCTCAATACCGCTGTCGAACGAGGTTGAGGTGATGATCATGTAGGGCCAAATGTCCGGAGGCGGCCTACACGCCTTCACCTTACCCCTTACATTCTCTCCTTCCTTCCCCTTTGTCATGTACTATTGTTCAATATCCTCTGCACCTAAGGCGCAACTCGAATGGGCTCAATATGTATATTATCATTGACATGTTCCATTACAATGCATACACTTAGATAAACATGGTTCATGTGCCTAGGCGTAATCACTATTGACAATCTACACCCTAGGCATTTAATCCTTTGCCATATCCTGCACATCGTTGCACTTCTTGAGCTTATTCTTCCCTGCGCTAACTACCCAATTGAACCTGAATCTTAATCATTATCATTTTCACGTTTTCCCGTTGCCTTCATCTTTTCTTTCATATTCAACTTAACTGTGTACAACTCCGTCTATGCCTGAGCCAGTGGGTTTAGCTGTACGCAATCAAGCGGAAAATACGGAGCGAAGCCTCCAACAACGCTTCTCCGGATGTCTTCCACACTACCTCGGGCCTCAAAATCGAGCTTGCCAACACTGCGGAGCGTTCAGATGGGGCCAAGAGAGGACTAAGCGCGACATCAAAAATGACGTGGACATTTACACAAATTGTTGTCAGAAAGGGGACGTTACACTTCCAATCGCCGACTTCGATGGAGATCCCCTTCCGCCTTACCTTCACGGCTTATATACCGAAGACACCGTGGGTGAGTGTTGGTATCGTCTGAGTATCATCTCGATTTTGAAGGTTTCCTAATCCGATGCTTTCTTCCAGAGGCACGAGAGTTTCAATCAAACACGGTCCGGTATAACAATGCGCTTGCATTCGCATCCATGTGTATTGACGTCGATGAGAGTATCAGCGGCTCCGATGGAGCTCATACTTTTCGAATGTCAGGAGAAATGAAACATCTCATCGGAGCAATGTACCCAGACAACTCCAACCGTCCCGCTTTCGCGCAGATATTTTTCCTCGGGGATGGCGGCGAAGAGGAATTAAACAAGCGTATGGCCTACCACGTCAAAAAATCTCGAAACGGTCCGTGCCGAGAGCTCATCAACCGACATACACTCCGGCGTTTGCAAGACCTGATGAATCAAGTCAACGTTTACGCGAAGTATTTCAAATTCGCCGCTACGGTACTCTCTTCCGGCAATGCTAAGCGAATCATGCTTAAAACCCTTGCGCCTGGACCTCGAGAATCTCGCACGTATAATCGTCCCAATATGAACGAAGTTGCAGCCTTAGTGGAAGAAACCGACGTGATAGATGATCGCCCCCAACAACTCATTATGCATTGTCACGGGACAGCCCTCAAACCCATTACCGATCTTCCTACGGCGTATTTCTCATTGAGGTATCCGTTACTTATGCCTTACGGGTCTCAGCAATGGGATGAGCATTATCGCTCTCCTACCGCTGGAACAAATCCTGGAAGTGAGTAGTTTCATATGTTCAACCGAGACACCTTGAGACTGACTTTTGGCTGAAAGGGAAACGAGAGTACTATACCGTTACCAGTCTCGAATGGGGGGCTTATTTATTATTCGAACGGCAGCATTATTTTCTGCCATATTTACATGCTCGACGCCTCACTCAACAATTTGTTGTCGATCTCTACCTTTGTGTGGAAAAGGACCGCATGCGTTTCTTCAAGAATCATCAGAAGAAAATTAAGGCGGACCTTTACAAAGGTATCACAGAAGCTTTTGACCGCAACGATAACCCTACGGGACGTCAATTTATCTTGCCTTCGAGCTTCAACCCTGGGCCGCGTCATATGAATGAATTGTACCACGACGCTATGGCCCTCGTACGCCATTTTGGAAATCCTACCTTCTTCATTACCATGACCACTAACTCAAATTGGCCCGAAATAAAAGAGAACTTATCGTACGGCGAGGCTTGGGAAGATCGACCTGATTTGGTTGCTCGGGTCTTTGATCTCAAGCTTGATTTGCTTCTGAAAGAAATAGTTGAAAATCGAAGGCTGGGTTTGACAGTGTCTGACCTAATGGTAGTTGAATTTCAGAAAAGAGGCTTACCCCATGCACATATTCTTATCATTGTCGACTCTGCTTCTAGGCCTACATGTCAGGAAGACATTGACCTATTGGTTTCGGCGAATATCCCGGATCCTGTTGACGAACCTAAACTACACCAGCTGGTAACTGATTTTATGCTACATGGGCCTTGTCGAGAAGGGATGGCCTGTTTCGCCGATGGACGTTGCAAGCTCAGGTATCCCAAGCCCTTCGCCGAAGAATCCTCTCTGTCGAATGAATCCTATCATACCTACCGCCGGCCGAACGACGGACGAACCATCAGGAAAAAGAATACATTATATCACAACGGACACGTCGTACCATATAATAGGTATCTCTTGCTTCTGCTAGAATGCCATATAAACATTGAGATTCCCGTCGGAACAAAACCCATAAGGTATTTATATAAATACTTGACAAAAGGAACAGACAAGACTAGGGTCCAGTTGGAAGCAGAAACCGACCCGGATAATCCTGATGGTATGTTGAGCCTATACATGTCTTTAGTCTCACTTGTACTTAACCCATCTTTTACTTGGCGTACAGCTCCGCCCATTCACAATGAAATTAAGGATTTTCAAACGTATCGCCATATCAGTGCTCCTGAAGGTGACGTGTAATTCTTCAACTCAATTCTGACTAAGTACTGACTTTCCCCTTTTCCAATAGCGGCTATGCGGCTGCTGAAACTCAAGATGAACTCTCATTCTCCCGGAGTCCTTGCGCTTCAGATTCACCTCGAAGATGAACAATTAGTGTTTTTCAGCGACGCCCGCGAAGCTCAACATTGGCTCCGAGTGAGACCACCACCTTCCTCTACCTTGACAGAATATTTTCGAATTTGTCGCGAAAATATATACAATAAGAAAGCAAATATTTACGCCCGTGACCTGCTATACGTCGAGGTACCTCAATATTTCACCTACAGTGAAGGCAAATTCCACCCACGCGTTGCTGACATTGTGGGTATCGGGAGGCTGCATTACGTCAATCTCGCTGATGGCGAACGATATTACTTGCGCTTATTATTAGCAAACGTGCGCGGCGCACAATCATTTCAACATCTCCGCACAGTTGACAATTTTATATATCCCACGTTCCGAGAAGCAGCGGATAAGCTCGGACTTCTGGCTTCCGACCGCCACCATGAGCAAGCGATGCAAGACGCGGCTCTCTGGGCGACATCACATCAGTTACGACTGCTCTTGGCCCTTATATTGGTGTACGGGGATGTTGCTTTGCCTGATTCCCTCTGGTCCAAGTTCAAAGGAGAAATGTCTGAAGATTGCGAGCGAAAACTTCAGCATCTAGGCTATCCAGACCCGATTACTGAAGAGATGCGCTGGGCTTACGCTTTGAAATTATTAGCTGACTTAGTAGAAGACATGGGAGTTAATTTTGAAAACAGTGGTTTAAGTCAGAGCTTAATTGGGACTATCGACGCGCTGCTAAAGATAGGTAATGGTGCCTCTGCCGATTATCCATCATTTACACCTATGATTAGTCTTCAAACATTTAATGAACAAAAGTCGACGTTGAATGATGAGCAGAATGAATTCCTAACGTACATCCGTAGGCAAAAGGAAATTGGGATGCAGAGTATTACCTTTCTGGACGGCCCGGGCGGGACAGGAAAAACCTACACGCTCAACACTGTCTTACACTATTTCAATGCTTTCCATGGCCAACCAATAGCGGTCTCGTCTTCTGGCGTATCTGCGATTTTGTTAGTGAACGGCTCGACAGCTCATTTTACGTTCAAGCTGCCTCTAAATATTGATAAAAACTCACCTGTGGCACTATATGTTGTCGACAAATTACCCGACGATAATGTGTGTGGCACCGTCGACCATCTACCCGACGTCCCGCGCCAGATCAACTCAGATGGGCTAGACCACTTATTTCATACCTCCACCAAGGTCTTTTCACAACTTCTCAAGTGTGGAAACAATTGATTTGGGTCTAAAAAAGTGTATCTGAGCTGCAATGGAGTAAATCTTGAAAAACAACGTGTGCACTTTGGGCTCCAAAATTGAGCCAAGTTCTCAGATCAGTCTGAGGATTTCAGATCAATCTGAGCACCGCAGATCACTCAGATTGGAGTCTCAGATAGATCTGAGCGGTCTCAGATCAATCTTGGCCTCTCTCACATCAACTAAGCTCAGATTGATCTGAGATCGATCTTGGCCTCTCTCACATCAACAAAGTCTCAGATTGATCTGAGATCGATCTTGGCCTCTCTCACATCAACAAAGTCTCAGATTGATCTGAGATCGATCTTGGCCTCTCACATCAACAAAGTCTCAGATAGATCTGAGAGGTTCCCAATCAATCTTTGCCTCAAACTCACGCACTCTCTGATCTGATAATAGATTGTATTAACTTCGCTCAATGCATTTCAATATCACAGATCACAACGTTCTCTGAATCATAGGAGCACTAATAAACAAAATGAATGCTATATTGAGGCCTAGTCGTGATATTCATCAGGCATGGCTCTGATGACTGGTGCTTGTACAATCTTCTCCCAGCGTCCTTTGTTATTTTCGACTAGAACGTTCCAATTCATTTGTAACATTGCTTCGTCAACAATAGGCAGATCATTATAATTCATGGACATTAATCGAATCGTTTCCAATTTACAGTTCCACCGCATCCACAAGCGAGTGTATGTTCGATTCAGATTTGAGCTGAGAGATCGTAATACCTCCTTGCTCTCACTTAGCTTTTCCTCTGGGTTTGTTTTCTTCGAACTTACCATCTCTACAATCCACCGATTATCAACTGTGTCGATGGAGTCGTCTGTTGATGATGTGTGATTCAGCATTATTCAGACAAGCCAAAGTTGGAAGCAGTGACATACCATCATTGAACACTGTTGTATGTAATTTGGTGATTTTATCATCCATGTGCACCGCCCATTTCATCAATTGTCGGCACTCGCGAGCTATCCTACGCAGCTCGTCTTCAGAGTGCGTCATCTCAAGATGGGCTGTAATTCCCTCTTGAGTTTTTATATCAGTAGCCCATGGCTCATTTGGATGAGTCAATGCACCAAAATCCCAGAAGGTGTCGGTGATTGGGATAGACTTGACTTCCTCAAGAGTGGGACATGCAATCGGGGTGTGCCTGGGAAAACTTCGAAGGTAGTTTACTACTTGTCGCTGAAAGGACTTATACTTTTTCCCAACCTCGGCAGTTTTACTTCTTAATATCTGCTGGTGCCTTTGGAGCTGGCGCGTACCTGGCATTTGAAAACAAACAAACAATCACTGGTATCAATGGTTTTCAGATGAAAATATGGGTAATTGAGCGGCATACCTGCCCTCTCATTTGCCTGTTTCTCTGCTTCCAACATGCCGACCCTTGCCTCGTATAGTTTGCCTTTTGTAACACGTACACAGATCAACAACCGTGCCTGTCGACCTGTATACATAAAACCATTTTAGTTTTCAAAACAACCTTATGAACAACAAACCATAGTACAATTGATACTGACTGGAAGCGGCAGGTACGTTTCGGAATTGATCACCACCAAGATCGTTGGCCAATTGAGAAACCTCCTCATTAAACATTGCTATTATTGCTGGAAGCTGTTGAAGCTGTTGGTCATCTACTCGGGTACGACTACGTCTCCTCTTCCTTCGGATGGAGTTTAACTCATTTCTTAAATCATTTTCATCAGTGGAAAAGCAAGAATAACGAATCCAATGTGTCGTGTCTGACTTACTGGGCATCATGCAGGTGTTCCTCTAGATCCACAAGGTGCGCAATCTTCTTAGTCAACTCTTTCGAACCTTCAGTAACTATGATATCAAGCTGACACTTTCTCTGCCTTTTCCACTGCGCCACTAAATATTCAGTCGTATACCGTGGATTCACTCGATACAACTCCTCAAGCTTGGCCTTGCTTGAACGATATAGTTTTTCCATCTCTTTCAGCCGTCGAAGCATAGAGTCGACTGTATAAGCTTGGTCAGTAAAGATGAAAATAGAAGACAATTCCCAAAGTGTATGACAAACCTGCTTTCTCTCGTAAGGATTCATTGTGATAGATGCCTCTGAGATTCAGGCTACATATGCGATGAAACTTTGTTGAATATCGTAGTGATGCTACCAGGTCGGTGAAGGCAGACCAAATCCTTTCCAGGCCTTCCCCGTCGGACATTCCCCAGTCATCATTCAACCGGGGATTATACAAAATTTGACAAGATCGTTCGTGGGCATAAGAATGCCATGCCCCAGTCCCAATGATCAACCTATCCTCACTCCGTTCCTTCTCGAAAAGGTTTCTCTGCGAACACAAGAAAAGGTGTCAATAAACAAAGCCTCTCAAAGACATATGTATTGATTACGTACCTTTTTGATTGATTTTGTCAAATTACAACCAATATCATACAGAACCCCCAACTTCTTTGGGTCGCCATCTGCTTCCTCAAGCTGCGTCAACATCCAGTCTATTGTTGCGACTGGGAAGTGACCACTTAAGTTGTGAAATGAATACATATGAGATTAAAATCTGAATCATCAATACCAATAAGACTTTTAGACTGACCGTTCACCGCTCTGTACTATGTTGATGAATTTTAGTATATGGTCGTGTCGGCAGGCCATCCCAAATATCCCTGTTTCATCGCAACCATTCCATGTATGGTGCCCTCTAACATCGTCTGCCGCTGTGTGGCGCTCAGTACAAGGGTCCTGGTAAGATGGGAAACGTGACAACAGATGTCAGGAATTCAGTTGATGAGATGGAATATTCAATAAAAAGAAATAGATTACATACCAATAATTCTTCGTCTCTTTGATCCACTTGGTTTCCTTGGGTGCCATTTTGACGAATACCTATTCTTGAATCCCATTCTTCAATAAAATCGGGCGGTAGAAATAGTGATGGTGTAACTGTAGTTTCACTTCGCCATTCAGCACTGGCAGCCTTATGGCGCCGATGTTGAAAGTTACCATCCAATGAAACAATAACATCGGGCTCAGAAGGCCGCTTGCCAGGGACTTCAGGTCCAAAGCATCGCGGGCAGTTTGAAGCCAGTTGTTCTAAGGCTGTCAGCTTTAGAACAACTATTGAAAGCTCCCCTTCTCTTCGAATCATTTCGCGATATGCATCTACTGCAGATGTAAAAGGCTTACGCCATTCACGAGGCTGGGTTTCATATGTTCATTCAACTTTGTATATTTAGTACAGCACGTACGTGAGATACAAAAACCTTCAAAAAAAAAAGGGTACGCACTTTATTTGCTTTTGCAACAAGAACCATAGCATTGAAAGCATCCAAAAATTCGTCTAAGGCCTGACAGAACGGAGCAAGTCCAATACTACAGAATTTCCATAGTAAGTGATATAATCGGATGAGTCGTATTGAGAATGCTGTTCGAGGTTGTTTTGCTGTTCCGCCGATTAACCCCATACTGACCAGCCTGCTTGCTTCTGATTGGCATGAACAGAAATCAACTGTAATCTCCTTTCGAACTAGCACCAAACAACAGTCGATACACAAAACGATTGAAAAAAGATGGTAGACAAAAGAAGAACCTACACAAGATGTCAAAAACAACGAGTTTTCGGGGGGGTTTCGGTGGACATTGGCAAGGTTCCTTCCAGTCGACATCCCACAGGTTTGGATTACCCCACTGAGACGTCTTTCGAGAGACCTGGATGAATTGATTGAACATCTCAGGGAACACCTTTTGCCACTGCTTTTCTTCTCTGAGGCATCGTTCCTGGTAAGTCTCCCCCTTGAAACTGTTTCCATCACCATCGTATTCGCTCTCATCGTCATCTGAGAAAGGATTGATTCCAGAGCTTGTATGATCGGTTTGACGGTATGCATCTTGTTGATTAAGATCTGGAAAGTCTGAAGGGAGCTCATCATCATCCGGGTCTTGATTGGGAGTTCGTACTGGTAGTAGGTTTTTGATTATTGCATTAGATGCATCATTTTCACGACCCTGAAGCTCAGCCAGTTGCTGACCTGTCCGAGTTTTTGGTTTTCTGATTCCAGGTTTGCGTTTACGTTTTGGACGAATGTTTTGGCCCGGTAGCGTCATCTTTGGATTAACTTGACTCGATAAAGGATTTTCTCGGTCTGCTCTGGAATTATTATTGGCTATCCCAAAAGACTGAACTCCAATTGCCTCTTTGGGAAATATGTGTATAACGTAAGCTAACGTAAGCCACTTTCTCAATTGGGGCAAATCCGACGGAGCCATAACCTGCCATGACTCATTCACTTGTGTCCTTGGCAGAGGGACAGCCGTGAACTAAGGTCCAAAATCAACTTGCTGACTGACTTTAATATTGATCAAACAGTAAGCGATGGTCTTTGGTTATTTGGCTCCGGTTTATCGATCATGGAATAGTATGTATGTAACTGTATCCCTTGTGACTGACCCTTTTCACCTTTGATCTTTGTTATGGTTTGTGTTCCTTCTCCCTTGGTCTTGCTTTCAGATCTCAATAATCTATGTAATTGGGACTGACTGGATGCGACCCATTGATCTGATTGGACTTGTAGTAACTGACTTCGACTATATATTTTGGTCACTTTGGTGAATTGGTTTGACTTGGTCCGATTTGATAAGCTGGAAATTCTGTGTCATCTAATAGCGAAAAGGAAGAGTTTGATGGTGGTTGTAGATTTGATTCAAGCTGTCCCCTCTAAGTAAAAACCCTTGTCATCTCATCTCATGCGCTTTGGTTGGCTCTTGCCAATTGAATTCCAGAGTACCAGTGTTATTAAGAACATATATTTTGACTTTCGGTCAATCTGGTGTTTCCATCTGTGCAATCATTTTTTGTAGTGAAGATGGAGGGGTGCCATCAGGGGCATGTTTGTGTTGGGTGTTTTGAGTGGGTGTGATTAACTTTTTTTTACTACATGGAAAGTAGGTGTACCAATCAATGGTGCTTTCTGAAAGCCTGAAAGACACTCCTTCATTTGGTACCACAGTCAACACTGTTTCACCAATGCTGCAGAAGTTGTGACAATTTTGAGTCTGGCTGACAATCAGTATTGCGGTAGGGGTGTGTATGGATGATTTATACCCTTTAAAATGTGATGTCAGGCGCTGTAATGAAAGGTCTGAAAGCCTGCAGCTTACTTAATAGTTTGATATTACCGTCAACTTTGACGTACTGCTATGTAAGAAGTTATTGACAATGTTGAATCTGAGCGGTAAATAGCCTTGCGGGAAGGTAATGAGTGGTCCTATAGACCTCTGAGTGAGTGATTAGAGCCCCATGATGGATTTTTCTGAAAGCCCTAACATGGGTGAAAAGATTGATACCATCACCACTGGATTTGTACACAGTTAGAAAAACTTATAAACCCTTGACTTGTCTTGGGACACATATAATATATAAGTGGTACCAAAACATGAGTGCACTTTTAGAAACAAAAATGAAACCATCATTATTGCCTCATGATGGGTTTTTCTGAAAGCCCTAGCTGACATGTGGGATACAAGAACCAGACAAAGGTTATAACTTTTTCAAACTGTGTACAAATCCAGCGGTGATGGTCTCAATTTTTTCACCCATGTTAGGGCTTTCAGAAAAATCCATCATGGTGCTCTAATCACTAATTGGAAAAAATTATAAAGTCTTGACTTGTCTTGGTACACATATAATATATAAGTGGTACCAAAACATGAGTGCACTTTTAGAAACAAAAAAGAAACCATCATTAGTGCCTCATGATGGGGTTTTCTGAAAGCCCTAGCATTGCTGAAAAGAATGATACCATCACTGATGGATTTGGACACAATTGAAGAAAGTTATAGACTTTGATGTGTCTGGGTACACACATATATGACATGTGGGATACAAGAACCAGACAAAGGTTTATAACTTTTTCCAACTGTGTACAAATCCAGTGGTGATGGTATCATTCTTTTCACCCATGTTAGGGCTTTCAGAAAAATCCATCGTGGGGCTCTAATCACTCACTCAGAGGTCTATAGGACCACTCATTACCTCCCCGCAAGGCTATTTACCGCTCAGATTCAACATTGTCAATAACTTCTTACATAGCAGTACGTCAAAGTTGACGGTAATATCAAACTATTAAGTAAGCTGCAGGCTTTCAGACCTTTCATTACAGCGCCTGACATCACATTTTAAAGGGTATAAATCATCCATACACACCCCTACCGCAATACTGATTGTCAGCCAGACTCAAAATTGTCACACCTTCTGCAGCATTGGTGAAACAGTGTTGACTGTGGTACCAAATGAAGGAGTGTCTTTCAGGCTTCCAGAAAGCACCATTTATTCAGATTGAGTGAACTTGGAAGTGGTCAAGTCTCAATTATTCCACATTCATTCTACACCCACAAATGACATTTGTATTTATAAACTTAGCAAATGCTGATTGAGATATTTATTGCTCTCATTTCATGATTTCAAGATCAATTATTTTGTTTTACTTAGAGAATTTTCAAGAACTTGTTCACTTGGCTCAGTTGTTTCTTTGGTTGTATATTACATGAGGTTACTACATGAGATTTACATTGATTCATATATGAAGCCGAACTATTGACTTCACTTGAGTTGTGGATTTGTTAGACCGGTTCTGAAGGATTTTATGTTTCTGATCAAGGTTTGTAATAAAAAAAGATCAGGAAAAGAAAAAGTAGAACAAGAACATCTATATAGGATACTAATCACGATGATTTTAATAAAAGATTAGACTTGAGGAAAAAGGATATCTGATGGTTTTTCATTGGTAAGTCTCTATTGAGCTCATCTCTCTTACTCATGTACTTCTCTTTTACTCATGTACTTAGATCCCAGAAGAAACAATCAAAAAAGGTGTAATGATCTATCCGATAATTAATCTGAAGGAAAAAGGAAGAAAGTCAGTGGACTGAAAACGGACAGGCAATGGTTTGGATTGGAGAGAAAAGAGAAAAGAGCAAACCTACAAGGACCAAACCATCCTCCATAATCACCAGCCTCGCCGATCGGAACACAACCCAGATGAGTACAAACCCCCAATATAATCAACCATTCGGGTTGTCTTGATTCGATTCGCTTCAGCTTGAGGATCAGGTAAAGAATTAATCTTGACCGAATTGGCCTCATCGATTTTGGATGAAGTTCAATGACGAATTGATGATGATGTGAATTGATGATCGGACAGATTTCGCTTTTGATGATGTTAGATTTCATTGATCAATTCTAAGGAAGAGATTGAAAGAAAGGATTGTATGAGTTTGAATTGGACAGTCGAAGGATTTTGATTTGAGATAGGGTAGCATGTCAATCCCCATCCTTGCTCAAGCTTTTGTGGATCTTGAGCTGCCTGAACCGGTCAGTCCTGCACCACGCAAAGTGAAAGAATGGAATAGATCGAATGAATCGAAAGAAAGGAAAAGGTATGCGTGAAGGGTAACCAAGAGAAGGAATTTGTAAAAAGAGGTGAACGTGGAACTTGACCCCGCGGGGAGACCGCGGGTTGGGGGTTTGGGGATTGGGCCGGACCACACCCCTGACCCTGCAGGGCTGCACGCATTTCCGAGTACCTAGAAGGTCACCCGAAAACCGAAACGAGTGGGTGTAGGGGCTTGGGGATCCCGCCCGGTTGATTTATTTTAGCTTGAAACAACTGGATTATCACACAGTTTTTTTGAACACATACTTTTCTCACGATTTTATTCTCACTACCTTTACATACATATAGTTTCATTATTTTTAATTCAGAGTTCCAATTGAATAGCATTGAATCATTTTTATTTAGATATTAGATTTCTATAAACAGCAGTGTCCATCTGAAAAAACACAACTCCAGTCTCGTATCGCCTCATCCTTTTATCCTCCCTCATCGACTTCCACTCCAAAGACCGAATCAACTCCACCATACATCCATTATCATGCGATCAGGTACTCGTCGCTCCAATGTTGTGGCCAGCATTCAAACCTCGACTAAACAAACCTCAACTAAACAAACCTCAACAAAACAAACTCAGAAAACAAAGACTCGGTCAAAGAGAACAAAATCAACCAACTCAGTCATCAATGAAACTACCGACTCACAGATAACATCAACACAGGAAGTTCAGCCGACTGAGAGTCTTCAGCCCGATCAGTCCTGCTTAGCTTCTACCACGCAACCCCAAGGTTCCAAAGGTGACTTTGTATCAAAATACCCAAGCCTGACTCCGGAGAACTTCGAAAGACAACTCGACAAATGGACCATTGCTGATCTGCGCCAAGAAATTATTAAACAGAAGTCTCCTTTCAGTCATAATCGTACTCGAGCACCTCAAGAGATTAGAGACCTGACCAGCCTAATTCGGATCGGATATGAGAAGAGGATACTAATGGCGGCACTAATGGGAGGTGTTCCTGAGACAGTGATATGGGATTTGGTGTATGTTTTCCTCCAGTTTTCCTTTTATTCTATTCTTGCTCCTTCCCTGATGATCATCTCTCTTTCATTTGACCACTCATCTTTTGAATACTGCCATCAATTTACAGAAACGAGGGCTCGAAGCAAGGAAAGCCAAACAAGTACACACGCTTCTTGGCCTTTTGTAAAGACGCACTCGCCGAGAAACGTAAGCCCATTGCTTTGAATCTGCCAATATTTGTAACACCTGACTTGGAACTCCCCATACTTACTCAAGAAATCATCACGTTTCTATTCAGTTCCTCCGCGTGCTGAAAAAGAAGCCTGGGGTGAAAGGAATCGCAAAATTCGAGACATTTGGGACAATATGACCATTGATGACAAGTTAATCTTTGAAGATCCCTATTTTTTCTCTTTAGCTAACCTACCCGATCATTCAAAGCAAGTGCTACATGACAATGAAGATGACGAGATCGAGGAAGACCAATCGGCTCAAGTATCAGCTACTCAAGTCCATCAACTCACTGAAGAAGAAAAATCCAAATATCAGCCAATATTTGATCGCTTGGTGGATATTGAAAAAGTCCATCTTATCCATGGTAAGCCTTCAACAACCAGCTCGATCGCTACATTACAATTGAAGTCTTTGGCAGCTTTTCAAAAAGCACATCATTCTGTGAGTCTTGGCCATTTCGATATCAAAGTCTCAATTGAAACTGACCAGTCTTTCAGTTTGCTGTCGAATGTCAAAGGTACCACATCCACTATTACCTAACGGCGGCGAGCTGTGACAGTATAAATGGCTGGTCCGAGGTGGCTTCAACAAACACCAAGTTTGCTGAATGGGCTTTGGAAACATCAAAGATTCCAGAGAAGTTTAAGGTATACGTACACGGTTTAGCAGCCGCAAAGGAGATTGAACAAAAAATCCCTCAACCAACCGATGCAAGGCGAGGCCTGCTCACTCGTAAACTGAATGATATGCTTAGTTTGTTTTTCCTTTTGTCTTTCAACTTTCATTTCATTGTTTTCATTACAATTGTTTTCATGACCGTTCTCAATCAATCTCGCAACTTCTTCCTTCTATGTTTGTGGGGTGTAGATAAAATCCATCCGGGATACGTCTTTCCAAAAGTGGCCAACCCTGCAACAAAAATGATCGACAAAGGTTGGCCAATAAAAATTGTACAGGATGAAGGCTCTGCACTTGAACCAACTCATCTGGCTCGGGGTTTTCGAGATTGTGATGATCGTATGAAGAAAAACTGGTTAAGTGATATAGATAATGGACTTTTTAAACTGGAAAAAATACCTGAGGCTGAATTTCTCGCACTGAGACGCGAGGCAAACAAAATCAAAAAATTAAATAAATCGAAACCCTCAAATAAACGACCGGCAAACCCTTCTACATCAAACCAGACTTCGAAAGCAAAGAAAAAAAGGAAAAAAAATGCTGGAGATCAAGATTCATCTAGTAATGATGATGATACTATAGAGGAAGACAAAGAACAAAGTAGTGATGGCGAAGATGGTGAAGATACACCGGAGGACAATTGATCCTTAATTACCATTTAAATATCTTAGTTCATTTTCTTCAACTTCTGTTCTATCTTTCACCTTGTACTCACTTGTTGTGGTGCGTGTCGAGCAATCAAAAAATACCTATCAATCTTGTTCTCAAAAATTTACTCCCCGTCTTGTTTTAAAAAACCTATCAATTGTGTTCTTTTGGCTTCTAAGTGGCTTGAAAATTACTCTCGATTTTGTTGTAAATGATAACTATCAATCTTGTGCTGTTCATTTATTGTCTTGAGGCAGTCACAATATAGATATCCAAGAGTAGAGTGGACAGAGTCGATATCAAGAGGTCTCTCGATCTTCTGTGCAAAGTCTCATAATGTACAAGATTGATCTGAGGGCTAATGGCACTACGAGACGAGGTCAAACTGAGGGCTTGGACAAACAATAGTTGATATATCGAGATAGATCCTGGTCTTATCTGTCTGGCAAAGAACTCGTTTGGTTAATGTA
The DNA here is from genome assembly GCA_022264835.1 of Melampsora americana. Classification (NCBI taxonomy): domain Eukaryota; kingdom Fungi; phylum Basidiomycota; class Pucciniomycetes; order Pucciniales; family Melampsoraceae; genus Melampsora; species Melampsora americana. Next base: position 974,824 of record JAIFHY010000030.1, on the reverse strand, counting down.
GTAGGTGAATTGGAGAGTCATCGAAATGATCGATCTGTTTGCACGGCGAGTCAGATTGATCTGACAACTTGTACTTGAATTGCAATCAATCTGGATTCTTCTGTATCGATCGGGGGGTTTTCAGATTGATCTGCCGGACCGGGAGATTGATCTGTGATGCTTCCAGATTGATCTGTGATGCTTCCAGATCCATCTGGGGGGAGGCTAGATTGATCTGAGGACTTATGAAATCTGAGGCTCAGATTTCAGATTGATCTGTCTGACCTGCAGATTGATCTGTGATTCTTCCAGATCCATCTGGGGAGAGGCTAGATCGATCTGAGGACTTATAAAATCTGAGGCTCAGTTTACATTTTTTTTTGAATCTCAATGTATTTAAACTTCAAATATATGCTTCAGATCCCCAAATCAATTGTTTCCACACTTGAGAAGTTGTGAAAAGACCTTGGTGGAGGTATGAAATAAGTGGTCTAGCCCATCTGAGTTGATCTGGCGCGGGACGTCGGGTAGATGGTCGACGGTGCCACACACATTATCGTCGGGTAATTTGTCGACAACATATAGTGCCACAGGTGTAAAAACTCCACATGCAACTTGAATGGAAGGGATAAGAGGAGTAGAGCTATCATTGAAGCGTCCATTATCGTGTGGGATGAAATCTCAATGCAGCATAAGTACTGCATTGAGGCCGTCGACCGGAGTTTAAGGCACATATGTAGCTATGATGCACCATTTGGCGGAAAAAGCATTATATTCGCGGGGGACTTTCGTCAAATCCTTCCGATTGTTCCAGGGGGTTCTCTTATTGATCAAAAGAAAGCCTCCTTCAAAGGTTCTCCCTTATGGTCCTTAGTTACAACATTCAAACTGAGAAAGAACCTTAGATTATGCGATGCCGCAGGAACAGTGTCAGAAGAATTAGCAACGTATGCTGAGTGGTTATTGTCTTTGGGAGACGGCGCCCTTCAAACTACGAATCGAAGTGTCATCGACTTACACCATATGAAGGTTGATATATTGCCGCCGTTCACCCCTGTACCTCAGAAGTTGATTAGTTGGGTTTACGACGATTTTCTTGCCGTCGCTACCTCGAATCGCTGGGCCGAGATGGTCAAATACTATGCCGCGCGTTGTATCATTACGCCTCTAAACGTTACCGTCGATGAAATCAATTGTGCAATGTTAAAACGAATCCCAGGTGAACCATTTCGCTCCATATCTGACGACGAGCCCGATCAACACTTTCGTGATCCAATATCTATCGAAGTATGTAACTCGATAGACTTCCAAGGGTTCCCCGAACATCGATTGCTTTTAAAAATCGGTCAACCAGTTATGCTAATTCGAAACTTGAGCTTAGCTTGCGGATTGTGTAATGGCACCAGGCTCTTGATCATGGCAATTAAACCCCGTACACTAAAGTGCAAGATCATCAATGGACCTAAATCTGGGCATACGATTGCACTGCCGCGAGTGAAGATGATCCACCAAGGGTCCATTGAGCAACCGATCCCTTTCTCTCGGAAGCAATTTCCCGTTGTCTCGGCCTTTTGTCTTACAATTAATAAATCGCAAGGCCAAACTTTAGACAAAGTGGGTGTATTTCTAGCAGCGCCTGTCTTCTCGCACGGGCAATTGTATGTGGCAATGTCCCGTTGTAGGGATGTGAAACAACTTCGTGTGGCCCTTGCGAGTGCTGGCAATAAGGCTAGCACTCCGAATGTGGTTTGCAAACAGATTCTGCAGGATTGAGACTTTAGGGTTAAGGTCTATGTGCGTAGAATTAGCCAAATGCCTCATTTGAATTGTTGACGAATAACTTCCCCTTGATCCAGGTTTTATTCTGAAGAAATTATAATAAAGTACGTTACAGTCCTGTGTGTCAGGGTATATCTTAAACCTACGCCTGAATAAGAATTTATGTGTAATTTCATGAGTGTTTCCTGTGTATTCAGATATATGTCTGGTATAGGAAGGGGCCTTCACCTCCTTCCAGCATCCATCTACAATTGGCTTAATGGACTATAGTCTAATCGTGAATGATTCTCTGACAATAAAATTAAACCCTTAATGATGTCATTCTGTCTGTGCTCACAAAGTGTTCATATTTTCTGATTTATTATTTTGAAACAAAGTACTGATTTCAACCGGTCATATTATTCTAAACCCTCAGAACATGGTGAGGTTTCAATTCATCCTTGCGAAGGTACGTTTCAACTCGCACGGCAGCCACTCCATTATGAAAATGTAGAGCGACCTTTATGATACGCTACGCTTGATGGTATAAATTTATGTCTTGTGGCCTTTCAGCTCAAGTTTGCTCTCGCGGGGTTCGATCTGCGCGCTACAAAACTGGTTCCAATGGCTTTGTATTCATTTAAAGGCTCCTGATCCCAGGAGACAAATTACATTTGAAATGCGTCGCCTACGTTATCGAGGGACAATGGATAGCCAGAGGTTCTACTAGACTATGCCAAAGCGTTCATGCGAGGAGATGCATGTACAGTTAAAGCGGAGTCTATCATCATAAAGCTGGTGGTTGGACTCATAGTCCAATGGACAGAGATTTTAGGTATATTTAGAGCATATAGTTTAAACGTTCTCGACTCCAAGCATGCTAGACCCTGATATTTATGCATGAGGCTAAATTATAGCTTGGTCTAACTGATTGGCTCGCGGCAGATTTTGGCACTCATTCCGTAGCAATCCTTAGCAAGAGTGCCAATGCGATGGCATATGCATCTGATGGTGTCATTTGTATTGCAGGTACTCCTTGCTGAAGAGGGGCAGAATTGAGCCTGCGTTGATTCAGCATCAAAATATTTGACGATTCTCGAAACACTTATATCAGCTCAATGGTCAATGTGACGCAAAATTGACAACGTCTCTCTTCATACTCATACGATACAGAATATAGACCTAGATGTCTTCTCAATTATCAGTACTCAAACATTACGATAAGTTCAAACAGGCTTTGAGGTTGATATACGCGAGAGTTGCCTCAAGTAGGTCTCGCCGTTCCTTTCTCTACTTGAAAATTCTAATCATCTGCCTATTTCACAGGCAGCGTAAACACCTTTATCTTGGCTTTCAACCATAGGCCTTGTGTCGAAGTGGAGTTGTATCATAACATCGCTTATGGACTGTGCGATAAAGGTTACTCGACGCCCTATTGTGTAATCATGTGGCTGGAGTGGGATGTTTCTAATGCGAAAGCTGAAGGTAAATGAACTCATTTGGCAAGTTATATTTTCAAATTCGCGACTGACATTTACGCTTAGATCGGGCTCAACTACTAACCATTGAATGTCAAAAACGAGGGCCTCCGCACCTTACGGCATGCAGTGTCCAAGTCATGAAGGAAATCAGATTATCGCTCAAGGAGATAGAACATATCTTAAGTGAAAGTTACGGTAGCTGTGGGCTTTAAACGTTCTTTTTTTCGCGGAGTCACTTCACATTTTTCTCCGCTTGTGAGCATAAGTATATATCGCCTTAGCCTGTTTAGTCTCTTAGTGCAGATATCTCAGCTACAATTTTCTGTGGATATCATGTTCCGCACGAGATTATATTACAATTGAGCATGTATACATGGTTCTAAGGGAGGTTAAAAGCCTCTCTGTTCTTACCTGAGATGGCGCAATGAACTTTAAGTTTGAACTTTGTGCAATGAATTGTGTTGACGCTCATCTTGAGTAGTGTTTGAGACTGACGCAGGTGGGAGTAGGAAGGTTCTAAGGTGGTTATACTTAAAATTTCATCGTCAGCGGGGTCTACACTTGAATGGCGGGCTGGCCCGCCGTAAGGTCTAGTTATATTGTATTTCCTTATTGATCTTAATACAATATTTACCGATTCATACCTTTACTTTGTGCAGGTATCTACTGCTCTTTTCGGTCACAGAGATCTTATTCTCTTCAATAGCTAATATTAGCTCTTATCAGGTATCTACTGCTCTTTTCGGTCACAGAGATCTTATTCTCTTCAATAGCTAATATTAGCTCTTATCAGTCTCATAATCAACTCGCAATTAGGCGAAATCAAAGACTTCTGAGGCTCCTATGTATGTAGGTTTTTGCTCCGCTTTCACATGATTATGGAGGATCGAACGTTCGCTGAGAGTAAAGTCTCAGATGTTAATTCTTTCGTGAGCGCCTACGCCTCCAGTAATCCGCATACCGTCAATGGTGTTGTGTGTGAAATCTTATGATTTGTTGGCATGCAGGTCAGTCTCCTTACTAAGTTACATCACTTGGATGGACATGATGCCAAGGCCCTTCGTATAGCGGCGCAGTATTTGAGTCCGACTCATGTACTTGAGAAATTGGACTACATATCTCATTCTTGCCTTCATTCACTGAAACATAAAGTCACAGTGGACATGAGCTATACGCGTACAACATTTGTCAGAGCGACATCGCTGGGTATATAAACAAGTTCCGTTTCACTTCCATTGGGCCAGCCTCGGCGAAGTTGAGTACGCAGCCCTTCTCATGTGTATACTAAGCGCCAGCTGTTCTTTTCTTTTTTATTTTTATCTTTATTCTGCTATATTATCTTCATACTTTCTTTGAGAATACTTCACTTTGCACTAGCGTACATCTGGTCATTTTGTTCTTTTTCCATCGCTTCAAGTCCAACATTTTTATTTATAATTTGCAAGTCGCATAAGCTTTCGAACTATCAACCAAGATCCTTAACTTCTTGCATTTCGAACTTGCTCAAATTCAAATTCATTGGATTTAATTTTCAAATACATTCATTTTACCTTTGCTCCAATTCATCTGAACCCAGTTGAGACTATCAGCCTGTAATACTTTTACCACATATTTGGTATATTTTTACTCAACCTTACCTCCAAGAAGCAAAACATTCCTGGGAAAACAAACACCTTTGATTCATTCATGATGAGCAAGTCTTCAAAGTCAAAGTTAACAAATGTATTCATTCTATGGGTCATTATTAATGTACATTTGTATGTTAAGGGAGACCCTGTGGTTGCTGTAGATGAGATGGCTAATGTTGCTGGACAAGCCAAAGGTGTTGGTGCTGCTACCCATGGAGAAAACGGTATGTACAGATGTGTTTTTTAAACTGTCTGTTTGGGACCATCAACTTATTTTCTATAAAGTTCATGATTCAAACAGGAAGCAATGGTTTTCAAGTAGCCAGCAGTTTCTCACATCAAACCTCAGATGGTGATGAAGCACTCATTGAATGATCCACCCTTTTTAATATGATAGCTGAAATCAAACCTATTTGACACCTCATAGGTAGAAACCTTGGAACCGCCGCCACTGCTAGCCGTCCAAAAACCGGCTCCGATGATGTGAAAATTGCTGATACTATGGGTGAAGGTCACCGTCATAGTATCAATGCACTCCGTGAGCAAAACAAGAACTTGGGATCAGATGGAACATCTTTGGCTGGTCAATTTGATGACTCTAAGTCAATTTCACTGCAAGTGACCAAGGGTGTGAAAGCCTCTGAACAAAACCCAACCGCTGAGGAACTTTCAATTGGACTTCTACGTAAAAAGGGTAATACTGCTAGTCAAAGTTTTCATGCAGAAGATGGACAAGGAGTCAAGACTCTTATTCAAAACGCAAAGCAGCCCAGATCACCCCATCAGATCTGGGAACAAGTCATGCTAAGTTACAAGACCATGGAAGATGATCTACTCAAAGATATTTCAAAAGGTCAACAAACAACATCAGAAGCTCCGGGTGCCCCTGATCTACCTCCAATCTTTGACAAAGGACCTGGCAAGACTTTTTATAAGAGTTTCAAATATCTCAAGCCAGCTGAAGTGCAAAAACTCTCTCCTGTTGATCTTATTCGATACATCTCAGAGAGGGATGTGGGCATTGGTCTCAAGACTGAAAACCTGGACAAGCTTGCAAACAATTACTATTCAATTGAAGTTGATGCTTTCTACAAGGCTGCAGGTCAGGATGTAACTCGTATTAAAAGAGAAATTCAAGATTTTCTAAAGGAGAAATATTATCCACTTGTATCAAAGGATAAGGTCTCCAAGAAAGATCCCAAAATGTCTTTCCTGAATCTAGAAATGTCTCTCCAAATAGATTTCATCAAGCAAGTGGCAGTATCAAAACTCAGCCCAGAACATCTAAAAAGAACCTACAAAGAACTTCAGGACGCCAAAGCTACATATGATCAAGTTTTCAACATTATCCATGCAGATGCTAGGCAGCTGATCTCAAGTGAAGCACTCACACCAGAAGCGCTCTCAAAGCTCACCAATAAGCAATATATGAGAAAGGCAGCGTTTTTTGATCAAAAGGTGGCTAAAAATTATCTCACTTGGTTGTCATTTGAAGGCGAAGCACGTAAGACAACAGCAAATATAATTTCAAGATTCAAGGAGATTCAGGGTGATGAGGCGTTCAATGCCAAGATGGATGACATAATTAAACAAGTAGAACCACAGGCAACAGGAAAGACAGCTGGTCCAAACACCATACAAGCAGCTGAGAGGCAATTTGTCACAGAAGCACAGGCTCTGAAAGATACAGAAATTTCAAGTGCTGCGGATCAGCTCTGGATGTATGAAACAATTGCACAAGATGCTAAGGGTAGCGCTTTAAGAGGTGCCGATAGAGTATTCAAAAGTAACAAACTTTTAGGATCTGCAGGTAAGAATGTACTTCTGTGTTTCAAAGAACATTTTCTGAATGATTGAAGCTAACTCATTTCAACCCCAAACCTCAAATCCTAAAGACTTGAGATATAAGCACACAGGTTGGCCATTCAAGAAGTTTATAAACAAGATCTTGAATTGGTTTTCTAGACTTCTAAGGAAAAAAAAACAGAACAAAGAAGCAACTACATCAATTAAGCCATCAATGTCATCTTGATATTCAAAGCTGATAGCTTCTATGATCAAAGATGAATGATTTTATACTTACTTTGTAAATAGTGCTAGGCGCTCAAAAATTGTATCTTAATTGGAGGTCTTCTATAGATGAGCTTTCTTTTGAAAGTGTCTATCCACTGGTAACCACTTCAGCATCACTTTCAGAGACGTAGCCACCACTTATTCAGACATTGTAATCATTAAGAATACATCAGACTACCTGAAGCATTTACGCGCACCATCAACCGGTGGGAGCGTGAAACAGGTGTTAAAGTCAAACATGTTTGAACAGATGGTGGTGGTGAGTATATTAAAACTACTTTCAGCAACTGGTTTAAATCAAAAGGGATAGTACATGAACATTCAAATCCGTACAAACCTGAACAGAACAGGATCGCTGAAAGACTGAACCAAACTATTAGAAATATGGGCAGGAAAATACTGGCAGCATCTCACCTCCCACAGACTTTTTGGTCATTCGCCTACACAACAGCGTGCTACGTACACAATTGACTTCCAAATACACTCACAGGCAATCATATGTTGGTGTTCAATTGACTCAAGAGTAATGATGAATAAAGTTAATGAAGAAGAACAAAATTATAAGGAAGCGGTTTGACAGAAGATTGAAATGACAGAAGAAGGAAACATTCGAATTAAGGATATACGAATATGATTGCCCCAACCAGTTGGGGTAATAGTGAATACTTATATTAAATTATCAATAATCGTACTAGTTCTCTTTCCTCATCTTTGGAAAGAGAACGTACGTAACTTTTCATTTAACATTTCCCTTATATCTATTTCACTCAACTTATGTGTCTGATAATAAATATGTTCTAGTTCTTAATTCCCATAGATCAGAGATAACTTATATTATCAATAATTGATTTAATCAACATCATCACAGGTACAGATAAATACTAATTAATACAATTTTCACTTGACTTACTATATTGTATGTTTCATAAATTTCTTTTCATTATGTTGTAGGTCAGCACAATCCTTAAGAAAAGGATAGAGGTAGTTGTACCTTTCTCACATAGAGCGCATATTATCAGGTAATAAATATATCTTTGGAAAGAGAACTTCTTAATTCCCATAGATCAGAGATAACTTATATTATCAATAATTGATCTAATCAACATCATCACAGGTCAGCACAATCCTTAAGAAAAGGATAGAGGTAGTTGTACCTTTCTCACATAGAGCGCATATTATCAGGTCAGCACAATCCTTAAGAAAAGGATAGAGGTAGTTGTACCTTTCTCACATAGAGCGCATATTATCAGGTCAGCACAATCCTTAAGAAAAGGATAGAGGTAGTTGTACCTTTCTCACATAGAGCGCATATTATCAGTTTGTTATAGTGATATTCCGAGTCACTCAGACATTTTCATCATACTCCGTATGGATTACTCCATGGGAGGAAACCTCAACTGGACATCATCAGGACTTTTGGTTCCTCAACAGCCTCCAGTCATTTTCATGAAGGTTAACGCCATGGAAAACCTGATGAGTGAGGTAGACACTGCATGATCATTGGTTACATCAATGGGGGGTAAGGGCTGGGTTTTCTACGACCCAAGCTCAAAGGTATTACTTAAAACCGTTATTGCCACATTCCCTTACAAAAATTAATCAATTCATTTGACACCAACATCACCTAAAGCTACTATGTTGGACTCCCTCAACAAAATCTTAAATGACCCACCAAAGAAAGGAGCTGTTGACTTCATTATCAATGCTCTGGCTCTAGGGGATTTCTCCAGAGAAGTGAAAGCCAATGAAGAGGATTTATTGACCAATAGTATGGCTTCTTGCATGAACCTGCAATTGTTTCTGAAAGAACCTAAGACATGGAAAGCAGCTATGAATGATCAATATGCTGGGGAATGGAGGAAAGCGGTGGACCATGAATTAAAACCAATGGAGGATATGGGTGTGTGGAAAGTTGTTGATAGACCTGATAATGTAAATAGAAATTAGACTCAGAAGGTAAACCAGTGAAACTCAAAGCTTGCTTAGTTGTCCAAGGTTTTAATCAACGTGAGGGAATCGACTACAACAAAACCTTTGCACCAACAGTGTGTGTGGCATCCCTTGGGTTCATACTGACTCTCACGGCTTAAATTGGCTGGCCTGTTCACTCCTTTGATGTGACAGCTGCACACTTGCATAGCAACATAACAAAAAAAGTTTATTTTAAACTGCCACTGGGGTGCATGGAAGAGGCTAGGAGGGCAAATAATATCTTAGAGGCGGTGAAGGCTCTTTATGGGACAAAGCAGGGTTCTGGTGCTGGTGGAAGCATGTCAAGGGGATCTTAAATTCATCAAAACTCACTTCATGATAGACATCTCAAGTATGAACAAGAATCCCCTCAATCGAAAAGTGAGAGAAGATTTCAGCAAGCAACTGAAGGATCAATTCACAACTGTTGAAAGTAAAGATCAAGGACCTCTCTAATTCAATTTGAGAGTCAAAAGACATGATTGACCTGAAGATTCATAATTGAGGACAAGAAGGTGAGGTACAGAATCAGGGCTATGTTAAATTCAAGACAAGGATAAAACTCCTCAAAGCACTAACGGAGGATAGAGGGATTTGTTGTGTGTGTGAATTGGTGGGAGTGGTAAGGGCCCATTTGGTACAACTTATATAAGTTTGTACCTTTTAAGAGGTACAAAATTTCTGGGGTTGGAAAGTTGACTTTTATTGAAAAGTCAACTTAAAAGTACAAGAAAATTGTAATTTGTTTGGCAGTCAACAGTGGAAAAGATTGTTGAGCATTTCAAATTCAACTTGATTTTTGCATTTGTTCATCTTCTCATCATCACAACTTAAACCATCACACATCAGCACTTATGTCTGATTCCTCGGACTCGTTGAGAGAGTCAGATGAACTTCTGGAATCTTCTACATCTGAAGAACAAAAGTTCACATTAAACTCATCATGTTGGACAAAAAAGAACAGTCTTAATTTCAGTCTGTTGCTGGCAAAGCTGAGTTATACTTTTTTTGTACAAATGAATGCAAGTTTCCAAGATAAGTGTATTTGTTTGAATCTCAAGGGATCTGTGATACATGAATCAAGTTGGGTTTCAAGAATTTACAAGTTTTGTTTTTGAGATTGAGTGATCTTGGTTTGAGTGGGAAGTTTGATTCCTACACACATTTTTCAGTAGTACTCTCTCTCTCTCTTGAAAGAAGTCAAAGAAGATGAGATTGAATGGAATCAATAGCAGTGAAGCTCAAGATTCAACTGAAGTTTTAATGAGTTCACATTTAATCAAATCATCTAAACTGAATCAAGAACATTCACCAGGTTTATCTGCTTGGTTATTAAACAAAGCAATCAATTCAAATCAAATTGAAGTCAAAAGAGTAGGACAATATGGAGAGGGAGAGGACGGAGAACAGAAATAGAAAGGAAAGTTGAGTGGAAGGTGTGAAGAATGTGGATTAGGTTGATTGAAACCAACTTGGATGGATAAGGAGCTGAAGTTCTTGATCATTTGTGATTTTTGTGATGATCAAGATTGGAAAAGAATTGATGAAAGACAAAAACAAAGGGAAAGGATTGAAAAGAGTAAAAGGAGAGAGGAAGAAAGACCAATTGAAGATTCAAGTTCAAATCAAAGACGTTTTCAGAAAAAAAGTGAATGGTGATTTTGGGTCAAATAAGTAGCTTATTTGAAAAATAAAGAGGTCATTGGCTCTTTATTTTAAGTAGCAAAATAAGCTACTTATGGGTACCATAAGTAGCTTTGAAAAGTCCCAAAATTTCCGTGCCAAATGGACTTTTTGAAATTTGACTTTTAAAAGTCAAATTTCAACAAAAGTAGCTTGAAGTAAGTTGTACCAGAATTTTCTAGGGAAGCTTTCAAGGGCAGTCCAGTCTGGTTTCAAGAGGTCTGCTGGATGGACAAAACCAACTTTCCTCTCTCTGATGGAGGTCTTGGACAATCACCTCAAAGATAGCATACATATTGATAGTAAGAAACAAGTTATCATGTTTCTTTACATTGTTGGAAACCACATGTCAAATCAAATGGCAGCCAAGAGGTTCCAACATTCTAAGGAGACCGTCAGTAGATATTCCGTTAAGGTAGCACATGAATCACATACAGTCTCTGAGCAATTTATCAGACAACCTGGTCCTCAAACTCCGGTGTAGAACTCCTACGCAGTGTAGCGTAGGCTGAGCCGGAGAGGGGACGAAGTACAACCAGAGAGAGCGGAAGTACAACAGGTGCAGTTAAGCTGCCCTCAACCTTTGAGAATCTCTAAGTTCAGAAGCAGCGCGGTACAATTCAAAAGAAACCTTCCTGCTACACACTACCAACACCTGTAATAATCTTGTTCTACTCTTTCCACTGATATAATCAGTACCGAGCCTGGTCCGAAAAACCTCTGACAAGTCTAAAGACTGTACCGAGTGGTCACCAACGGTCCCTAGACACTAATGTGACTAGGCAAGGGCTATAGAAATAATACACAACACTATACGGATAATTGATAAAGTTTCACAGGCCAATCTTTCAAGAATATTGTGCGAAATAGATGATTTTAATGAGATAAAAAAATAGAGAACTCCAGAGAGGGATGTTGAGGGATCAATAGCTTTTATATGAGCTTTTACTAGACTGCGATGAATTATACTAAAAAAAATCACTATAAAAACTCCTTTACTTGTAGCGGGAGAAGTCTTCAAGCAGAGTTTGCACTAAAAGAGCTTCTACGGCTAACCACTCTTGGTATACTGGCGATAAAAAAAACTAGACTGACTTAAAAGGACTTTAACACTTTAAATAACACTTATAACACCCCTTTTTTTTTAAAAGGAAGGCTAATACGCTAGAACACAGACTGACACTGTAAAACACTTTTTTAAAAAAAACAAAAAAAACTATAACACTTTATAATGCCAGGCTACACTGGACACGCGCTCCTAGACAGAGATTTTTGATGATAAAAAAAAAGAAAAAAGAAAATTTAAAAGAGAAAATAAAAAAGGCCCAAAAACCCCTCCTCTTTATACCCTCTTCAACCCGACTCCTATCCCCCATTACATCATTTTCCGTACAATTTGACTCCTGTCACCTTACATAAATCTTTCAACTATTTGTTTTAATATTAAATTTACAATTTGTGAATTTTCTATTTGGTTTGTTTGATTGATTACAAATTATATTGATTTGATTTTTTTTTTTTTTTCTTTAAACTTTATGTTTCCTTTCTTACTAATTTAGAACGGTCAATTTTGATTTAATCTTGAATATGTAGTCTCTTTTCTTGAATTAATTTAATTTCAATACTTTCTTGATGTAGATTTGAATCGGTCGGTTCGATTTCTTTCTTGATTCCAATTTGATTTTAATTTAATTTAATTTTTTTTTTTTTTTCTTTCTTTCATCAAATTCAAATCGCTCGGTTTGATTCCATTCGATTCGATCTCATTTGTAAGTTTACTCTTTTTTTTCTTTTAACTAACTTGATTTCTTTTTTTTTATTGATTTGATTTTTTTAAAACTAATAAAAAAATGATTTGAATATTTCCTTTCTTTTCATTGAGATCGATCGCTCGGTTTGGTTTTGATTATGATTTTTTTTTTTTTTCTTAAATTTGATTTTTTTATTTGAATTTTTTTTTTCTCTTTTCATCTCTAGGGGTCAAAATCGATCGATCCGATTTAAATTGCAATTGTAAGTCCTCTTTTCTCTTTCTTTCTTTTCTTCTTCTTTTGATTTGATTTGTTCAATTGATGTATTTGATTTAATCTCATTCTTTCAAATTTGAGTTAGATGGCTCGGTCATTGTCTAGTTTGCTAGATTGATCGTTTCTTGGCTTTCTAGATTGATCGATTGGATTTGACTCAAAATCTTAAGTTGTAAGTTTTTTTTTTTTTTTTCTTCATTCTTCTTTTTTCATTCGAGTTCATTTTCAAAACTGATTAAAAAGATGATTTGAATTCTTCTAATCTATTTAAATCGCTCGATTCGGTCTGATTGATCTTGATTTTCAATCTTCAATCTTGTAAGTTTCTCTTCTCGATCTTCTTTTAACTGATTTGATTCTTTTTTTTTTTCTTTAATGATTTGATTTTTGAAAACTGAAACTAATTAAATTGATTTAACTTCTTCTCTTGTTCGGTTTTAGATTGATCGATCCGAATCTGATTTTTCCCTTTTTTTTCATTTAATTTAATTTTCATTTTTTTTTAATTTGAATTGTATTTTAATTTAAGCTTGATTTATCTTTCAATGAGAATTTGTAAATATAAAAAATGATACGAAGTAAAATTAAGATGAAATTTTCATAAACTGAGAAAAAAGTGAGATAAGAAAAAAAGAAAAAACAGTGTTTTAAAAGCATGAGCATAAGTAAAAAAAGTAGGAGGATTTGATTACCACATCCTCCCCCAACTTGAAAGCTGTCCTCAGCGCCAAAATTCTCAAAGAAAATGAGGTAGTTTCCATCCGAGTTCAAACAATTTCAATTATCGAGTCTAATGTCTCAAAGTGATGAATTTGATTTTGGAATGTTTTAATGATGATCCTTCACATCGAAGATTGGCTTGAGTGATGAGAGGCTTGACTTCTGGAATGCGAGAAAAGATAAAAATTTGAAAAAGACTGAAATAAGAAAGGATTCCAAGTATAAAAGAGCGTTGTTGATCCCCAATCCTTCATCCATCATTACTCCTATCATCCATTTCATCGTACACATCATTCTAAGCCTGACTCTTGTCACTTTCCTTTCAACCTTTCAATTCACCCCAACCATCCTTTAGTTCAATCCAAGGTTAATTGGTAACTACCCTTTCACTCAATTCTCTTCTTCTCTGCTTTTAATTAATTAATTAATATTTATAAAAAAATACAAAGTAGTGTTATAATGTATTCTGAAGTAATTCATCCGGACTCCTGTATGAACTGTGTTGCCCGTGGTCTCTCTTGTTCCTGGAAAATTGTTGATTCCAACATCCTTAAAGGCCGGACCAAGTGTGACAGATGTGACAGATATAATCGTGATTGTGGTAAGTGATGTTTTACTAAGTACTACCAAGGCTGATGTCTTTTCTTGACTGACACCACACCAAATCTAATATTTTCCGGCTGGAAAATAATTATAATTTTGACACTAGGAAAATAATATAGAAAATGAATTAAGTAAGGACCCAAAAATATTAGAATGAACATCTTGATTGTAGCTGACACTATTCATAGTGTGATTGGTTCCCAAGCTCACAGCTGTCTCACAGTTGATCCCGCTGAATTGATTTTGAGCATACAGCTATGAAAAGTGGTGAAGAAATTGTTCACAGTATGTACTTGAATCTTTGTGTTCAGTACCGCGACAGAGATTTATCTCAGTGGGGAGGAGACTTTGTGAAGGATTGCATTTGTCATCTTTTTCACCCATTATACTGATGGTTGTAAGACATCACTGTTGACTATCATTGGTCTCTTCTTTGATGTGCAATGATAAAGGTTCGTGTTTTGTTGTGAATTCGATAGATTTGATACAATAATTACATCATTTGAATGCAGAATTTGTATGACAAAAGCTTATGTATCTTCAATTCAACTATCTTTCATTTATTGTTACAGTACGCCACATCATCCCCTGCCTTCAACCACACCATCTTCAAATCCGGAACACCCAAGAACAACCCCCATCCCCATGAAGACTTCAGCCCTTTCAAGTCAGATTGACCCCGTCGCATACTTGCAGGTAATTTGCACCCCTTCATAATCTCCAGACTCAACCACCGCCACTTACCTCTCTACTCTCGACTTCTACTTTTCTATGTTTTGAATTTGGTTAGGCAGTACTACAGTACTTCGTTTCATCTCTCCCTCTCCCTCTCCCTCCGTCTATTCCTCTGTTTTTTTTGGTTTGCTTACTGCTTTCTCTTCCTCTTCTACCGGTCGTCTTTCAAATCTAGCATCAAATATCAACACCTCTATCACTCATAGGATTTTTTGCACCTACGAAGTATTCCATGGCATCTACCCGTCGTGGCACTCTCAAAATCTCTATGGACCCAAGTGATATATCTAGCACAAAAGATGTGATGATCGACTGGCTTCGGATCCACTTCCCAAAAGTTTCAATCCCGTCGGGCGCCAAGATAGATGACGTTGCCAGGATCGTACGACAACAACAGCCGCACCGTATGTGTTTCAAATCTCATCATTCAATGTATCATACCGATAACAAAATCTCATCTTGATTGTGTGTCCAATAGTCTTTCCGGATCCAACCAGCAACAATCGGGCTTGTAACGGATTGAATGCCGGTCCTGCACAGGGTCTCTACCCTCCACTCCCAAGCCTCGAACACGAACCAGCACCCATTCACGGGCTCAAAACCAAGAGTGATTTCCAAGGAAAGCGGGCAGCATCCTGTGCGCTGATGAGTCCAACGCATCCAAAGAAAAAATTAGCATTTGCAAGCGGTGAGTACTTGCCTTCATTTTGTTCCGTCGCTTACATCAGCTCATATACCAACTCTAACCGTACATCATCCTCCACACTTACAGGCATCCCTAAGCTTCCCGCAAGCCAAGTCAAGAAAGAAATCCCGTCTCAAAAAAAGGTCAGGGCCCCTCATACTTTGATCTCCTTTTGTGCGTACGTACAAAAAAAACAACAAAAGAAGTTCTGAAGATGATTTGACCACGTTTCAAAAAAAAGCGCCCTAAATCAAACAACACGAAACAATCAGGATTGTCTCATGATACAAGCGAGAAACCCAGTACAAATGAGCTTGATGCTCTTCGAGAATCTCTCACCATTAACTCAGAGCATAGTAATTTGGACAACGTAAATCACAAAGAAGATCAAGCACAAGCGGCGGTTGTTATGAGCGGTGATGCTACTAAGAGTGAGATTGATGCTCTTCGAGATTCTCGTGCGGTGGATTCTATGGGGGCGCTAGAAGAGCGACCACCTTTGAGCTCGACGGGTGACCTGATCGACTTCTCTGTCTCGGATTGCTTTGAGGTCGGAAACCTAGGTTTGTAGCTTTGTGTATGTCATGTGTATACCTCATCAGGAAGAATACTGTGCTTACGTGAATTTTCAGTGATTGGGCAAGACATCCCACCCATTCAAATGTCGGGTAAGAAATCTGGGGTTGATGTTTTCATTGAAGGTAGAAATCAACAGCAAAAGAGTCAGTTTTTGTCCTGATCATTCCTTACCTTGCTATTGCCGCCAATTCCGAACTCTGACATCAAAATTCTATTGATGTAGTTTCTATGCTCGAAGAAACTGTGGCTCATCTTAAACAAAAGGTCGAGGCATCTGAAAGCGAGTCGTGCTCAAACATGTTTGAGGCCGAAAAAAGGAAGGAAGAGCAAAGTATGTATCATTCATTTGTACATGAAAGCGGCGAATATGAATATAATGCTGGTACCTTTTCTACTTACGGTAGATCACATGATTTCAACCCTTCGTGAAGCAATAGAGAAAGTTGAAGGGCAATTGAACGGTGTTGACTTGCTTAGGGAGAAAGTCATAAAACTGGAAACTGAAGTGACACACTTGAATTGCAAGTTGGATAGGGCTCATCATGAAATTTGCACCCATGAAGAGATTATTGTTAAGCTTATGAGTGCGGATGATTCAGAAGATGAAAGTACGGATGGTGATGATGATGAGCACAAAGAGGCTAACACTGATAGTTCGGGATCTGGTTATTTTTGACTCAAATTGTGTCTTTCGAATCAAGTTGTAGATTCAGACGTCTTGGGAGCTTTCTTTTCCATTTTTGATTGAATGGATTGTACTATGATTGGAACTCTGACTGTAAAAAAAGCAAGCTCTTAGGACTCGATTGAAATAAATCAAGAACACATTCAAAAGCATCAGCGTTCTTTGTGCAAACTTCAACACGAAAGTGTGGGTCTGACATCTTTGGCTCTCTATACATCCGTAAAATTGTGAATAAAATCTTATCATCAGATGTTTGCGCTTGAACAAAAAATCAGAGTGACGAACTCAAGCGTTCAGGCAGCAATTTATGTCCATTGTGCTGAAGAACATTTGCAGTCCTCTGTGTTGGACGCCAAAGCCAAGCAGAGACTTCACAAGTGCTCTGAGAATGATGATGGGGACTAACAATCACATCAATCACCGCATTTGGATGACATCCACTAGTCCTCCCAAGCCTCATCTCATTTCAAAACACCCAACCATCATCAATTACCGATTGATCATTCACCTATGTCTGACTCGTCTCTCTCAGCTTTGGTGACTTGAAAGCCTTCACATACACCTTATTGCACCCTAGACTGGACTACCGGTTGTTGATCTCACTGTTGTATTTTGAGAAGGTGTTGATCAAGCAACGAGTGCACATATACTATGTCGCAGCCAAACACAGGCTTACTACATCCCTATCATTGTTGTCAAGAGGAAAGGAAGGAAATTTGTAGTTGTCTTTTGGAAAGTCTAGAGATACCAACCAATCGTAGCAAACCAAGAGTGCCCTGTGTGACTGGATACCGGACAAAGAAATGCTCTATTTCATTTGACTTTGATCATCGAAAATTAGGACAATGAGCCTCGAGCAACTTCCGACCAACCGTAGCTATGAGGGTAGAAGTGCTGACCAGCTTCATTGAAAATAAGCAAACGGAACGAGCGTTCCGCCCTCTCATTCTTCTTCCATGCATCATCTCTGAATCCGCTACTTGGTCGTCTCATTCTGCTTATCCTTTTTATGTTTCAATTTTTGTTCTAAATCTAAATCTTATCTTTTTCTTTTCCAGACATTTTGTGCACTTTAACTTTAAAGCATTCAACAAATTCACATACATCGCATCTCATCATGCGTCCTCGTCGAAGCACCAGGCTTCACGAATCCAATACAGGAGTTCAAACAGATGTGCAAATGTCATCGAATACACTCTTGGAGACATCAGTGCCAGCGAAAAGAAAGAAACCGCCTGAAATCAATTCCACTGAAGGTAAACCAAATTTTGTTTGTTGCTGATACTGACCTCATACGTCTCTGTACCACATCATTCACTTGGCAATTTTGTCTGGTTTCTTCCAAGATGTGTCAAGAGGTGGTAAGGTTCGAGTGACAATTAATTCCAGAACCTCACGTGATCGACTGCTTGAGCTTCTCAACGAACACGTGTCCAGAAAGAAACCCAGGGTCAGAAAGTCTTCTACTAAAGTCAAAGGTCCCAGCAAAAGAATCAAGTCCCGTCCCCCTCTCAAGACTCCCGAAGACGATCTTGCAGTACCGGAATCCACTACCAATTTCACTCAATATCCAGACTCACAACTTCGAAATATGCTACTGTCTGTTGGCTTGGAAACTGAAGACCTCGACAGGGATGCACTGATCCAGAATTGTAAGACCTACGACGCTTTAAGTGAGTATTTGAATTTGGGATTGTGCTCTCCAATGATGTACGTCTTTAGCGAATGAATACTGAGATTGACATTCCTCTAGTTGTGCTTCCAAAGCCTTCATCACTTAGTCACAAACCAAACCGATCAACTTCTAAACTCAAAGCACAAGGAGAAGGGTCTAAGTTTGACTTTTCCTTCAGGGTGCTACGACAGGAGGCTGATCAACGTGGAAGTAAGCATTGGTTTGCATTCAGGATGGAGGTAGAGCACTGTGACTTGTTGTGCTAACAATGTTTCCGAAATTTTCTTTGTTCGAAAGTGTATCAAGTGGAACCCTCCACTTCAACTCTCGCACACCTGACTCAACAGCATGAACCGGTTTTGGGTGATAATGAATCACGGCATAATCTGAGAGCTTCATCATCGATGAACGAACCTACGATCACAGCTTCATCTTCCATGAACCAACCTACAATCTTAGCTTCATTTACTGTCAATCAACCTACTATAACGACTTCATCTTCATCGAACAGCCCTGTAGCTTCAACTTCTCGGCTCCCAAGCCTCGAAAACCCAAGGTGTGCTCATCCACGACCACGTCCAACTCGGCTTGCGCATGGTCAGTCTGCCAATCCACAAGGAAAGAAAACTCTACAGCCGAACGTTCATTCCGAAAGTGAGTACGAACCAGGTGAAGATGAGGCGATGAAAAACAAAGATGATAGGAGGAAGGGTAAAGACTTGGATACGGGGCTGATGGAAAGTGATCAACAAGAGGAGAGTGATGTAGGACTAGCTGAGGATGGTACTTCGGGGGGCGAAGAAGGTATTTATAAGTGACCTGTCGAACATTTTGTAGGGTCAAGGTCCGTTCTGATATTTTGATCAATACGCTTGGCCTCCCATAGTTCCACCCAAAGCTTGTACAACTGGAAGTTGCGGAGAACTAATGGCAAAGATGACGACTCAAATGTCACAGACCAACAGACGTGTTGATCAGCTGACAAGCGAACTCGAAAGCCTCACAGACCTGGTGAGGAGTTTGATCGGTAAGGAAAATAAATCTGCCAGCCCTCAGAAGACACTTGGGGGTCGAACATCAGTGAGTGCACTTTTTTCAGTGCAGTTGGTATGGCTGGCTCAGGATGAATAATTTTGGTCCGCCTCCAGGATCGCGTACACTTTCACATCAACACCATGTTAGGAATTAGCTCTGTCGAGGATCTTCTTCCAAACGGTGCTGGAGAGGATGAACAGGAGGGCTGGAACCTCGAGACCGATGTGACTTCCTTGAACATTGATGAAAACCGACCGCTTGAAACAAATGAGTCAGCTGATCGGTCCTTCCCTGGCCAAAATGGACCCAGTCATCCCAATGCTACCCCTCGACAGCTTCTGCTGATCCGGCAACTTATGAATCAAGTCAACGTGAAGAGTTTTCGTCCGGGCTTTGGTATCAGTCAAACAATAGGTCGCAATAAGTGGTTATGGAGCTTATGTCGTCACATTTTTATTAGACTAGTAGAATGTGGCGTGTATGGTGGTATTTCTTTAGAGAAAAAGAACTTAGATTACATTGATATCTGTTTCTCGAAATACATTGATACCCTTCAGAAAAGGTCAAGCCTATTTTTTCGTGTCCTTTCTTTTGATGTTGAACAAAACTGATTGTCCTTTTGTTTTTCAGATTTCGGACCCAGCGTTGGACTTCCGAGCGTCAGGTAGCGGCGGCAACACAGACACGACAAAAAACCAGATTATCATACACCAGAAGAACAAGGTCAGCCGTAGCGCAAATGTACCGCGAACTATGGCCTCTTCTTGAAGTGATCAAGGCAGCTGCTAGTGATGCGGAAACTGATCCCGAAGATGCTACAACACCACAAAAGGGGCGGCGATGTCTAGTTTGTGAGTTGCGTTGGCGTAGTCCGGAGCTTGAGGGTGTGTTCATCCGACTTGACAGTCTCAAGAACCGGCTGGATCAAAGTATTCCAAGCACATCCTCAAATGCTTCACCGCGTGGACGTCCATCTCGCCCGCGTATTCGATCAGAACCACGGCCCACCAGTAGGATCGCGGCCCCAGACGGTCTGTATGAAGACTGCTATTCGGAGGGGTTCCTGGCTGGTCTTTCAGCTGGAGAGAAGCAATTGAGGTGCATCAAACCAAAGCAAATTTTACCTACCATCATCGCAGTTTTAGATAAGCTCGAGCAGAATATGATGGGCCAGTAATTGATTGTCTGGTGAGTCCATCGTGTTAAACATAAAGACCGTGACAGTGATAATAATACCTCACCTAATCCTCAACGGATTTCGATGACGGATGAGATGACCAGTACTACTCCGACGTGATCTTGAGCTTTCGAGATAAGAATTTGCACTCTCAAGCTTCAAATGAGATCACCTTGCTTTCTTGTTGGATCTGTTGCTTGTTTGATTTGGTTGAGTGATTGTGTTCTGTTCTGTGGCTGTATAGGGGTTTACGATTACCCTTATCAGACTGATTGGTCACACCGGTTCTCTCCTGTGTGTGTGCGAGTGTATGTATGTGTTATTTTGAATCACGAATGAACATATAGATAGACAGTTGGTTTTTTTTCTCTCTCTTTGTATCTCTCTCTCTCGTTCACGTAGGTTTGCGTGTTTGTAAACAATTCAAGCTTTTCAATCACCTCATCCTCGATTTTTGAAATTTGTTCATACAAAAATAAAATGGAGATCTGAATTTGTTTTTACTCTTTCAAGAAAGAACATACAACAAAAATATATCGAAGAGATGCTTGTTGCTGTTACTTTTTCTCTTTTGTTTGATAATTGACAGGCAAATGTGAAGATGATTTGATATATATGTGTAATAAAGTACTGAAGTGGTGAATCGATAAAAACAAAGAACATTTTATACTTATTTCATTCGTTCATGTGTTGGAAGCACAGGTCAAGGGCTTGATGGATAGAGATTGAAATCATTGAACACAACTTACAAGAGCAATAGTAGGAATGTTGATCTCATGGATCTCACGTGGTTTATACATCACCCAGGCACAATGAGCCACAACTTCATCCAATCTCACAAGCTTGTCCTGTGTTGGTCCCCAAGAGCGTAAATAAAACCTAGCATCCGGCCATTCTGTTTCAATTCTTTTAAACGGATTGTAATTTGTCTTTGGAACTTCAGGGAAGCACTGAATATGAAACCAGGTCTCCAACACACTTTGAGATGATTTTGACGGTTGATGGTGTGTGAAGATTGAAAATATTCGACCAAACATCTTTACTCCGTCTTGTGATTTGAACATCACTATACAATTCTTTGGATTTTGAGTGAATGTTGAATATGTTGCATCATCTTGCCTAACTTGCTGGTGAAAGATAGCTTGGGGGTGGACTGGGGAGACTTCAATACTTTCACTTTCCGGGTACAAAGACCACTCTTCTGGTGTTACCCATTTACAGTTCTTAACACCCGGATTGTTCATACGTTCCACTAGCAGATCTAGAATATTGTCTCGGAGTGGAATTACCTTGGAGTTTGACAGGCGTTTTTCATGAGAATGTGATGAAGAAATCAAGGACCGTAGTCGTGATGTGTAAGGTCTTAGTGAATCAGGAAGCTTGTCATCTTCCAAAAGAGCGGCCAAATTTCCGGCACGTCCAAAATTTTTTAGGAATGTGATTTCAAGCTCGCCTTTGAACAGTAGAGAACCAATCGTCAGTGAGCTATCAGATCAGTTCAAAGATGTCCACAAGACCAAGCTTACCTATGTGATTGTTGTGATTTCCCAAAAGGGTACGTCCCATCAGTCGCTCGAAAGGAAAGGACCACCAAGTACGGACAGGACCGAACCTCTCCAATATCTCAGGCTCATGCATAGCCATGTGGTGATTGGGAGCTAGCCCGCAGTGCTGAAAAAGTTCGAGTGAACTTTCAAGATATAGTTGAATATGAGTTTGATATTTCTTGATGTCATCTGATGTTATGTCACGCTTCAGGGCAAGGTTTACCAGTGAAACCAAATGCAAGAAGTTCTTGAGTAGTGACGTTTTGACCGGATCCCGCCGAATCCATAGAGGTATCAAGATTAGAGGTAGCTGGATAGTTCCCAAATTCCTCCACTCATCAGCTTTTAGTTTTCCAAAAGACGCCTTTCCTAGATACGGGATTCCACGTTTGTACCGAGTTGGAATGTGGGCCCTTCCGTCAAGAATAGAGTTTATATATTTCAACATCTGAGCGTCAAATATGATTTCATCTACAGGGGGAGCATCCCATTTCCCATTCCATCCTATATCACCAAGCGGATCAAATGCTTCATCACTTGATGAATCATCATTAGCAGAGGAAGAAGGATCCGGGCTGTTGCTGGTACCTGTTATATCCTCAGTTGAGTATTTTGCGGGTGGTGATGGCGGATTGATATGTTCTTGTAAAAGACTGAATAGTTCACCCTTGGTGATTGGTGGTAAGGTATCCTCATCTCTATTTGTATCCTTCATTGACCAGAATCTACGAACGTGCCAAGCCATGAGCCCAAGGAGTAAGTTATGCATTGGATCCACCACGTGGTTGTCAATGATGTTCCAGTAATCAAGCTCAACCAGGACTGAGTATCGCACACCGTGGGCTTTGAAGATATCCTGCCGCTCCTTTGCAGTCTTTGCATCACGCGCTTGATACGCCCAATCTTTGTGCTGAGCACAAGTGCGGATGGGCCAGGACTCTTTGTCTAGCATGTCAATGCGTTTTTTTGTAAGGTGACAAATTGAGCAAAAGTAGGTGGCTGTTGCGCTTGGAAAACCCAGTGAACGTCTGACAGCAGGAATGTCGGCTATGAATGTCAGGAGCGCACACCTGACCATCCGTCCTCTTTTGTAGAGATGAGTTCGAGACAGTAAGAGCCCCGGATTCCACAAACTTTGAAGTTCGGTGACCACAGGACGTAATATCCAATTTGTTTGCTCTAGAGAGGGCTCGCGTGGACCCGGTGCAATTCCAACTAAAAAAACATTCTCCACGTTGAACCGAATACTGATTGGAAGTGTGAGGCACACCATCACAATGAATGTGATGGACACATGGTGACCGCTATTCTTATTTCCATAAGGGTTTATTGCATCAACAAACATGGCAAACATCAAGTTACCACTAGTTGCGGTGAATTGATGACCATCAGGACCGCGAAAGTCTTTCCAAGCCTTGGACTGATGAACATCGCTGATTGGTATATTTGGATTGAATGGCTTTTGGGATTCCTTGAGTGATTTATCCAACCAAAATTCAACTTTGGGGCGAGACAAGAGGCGTGCTATCCATTGTGATAGACTTTGGACGGCATACTTTCGAATCGGTACAAGTTTTCCGCGTATGTTTCTCAATAAAGGTTGACTACAGGTTCTCTCAGTGAACTCGGAGATATCGGGGGTATATTCAAGTGATGAAGATGTTATTTCAGAATTTGGATCTTCAGAATCTGGCGGTCCGCCTGGTACCTTGGTGAAACGATGGGTACAGCGGCTTGGTGTGCGATCAAGAGGATATAGTGCAAAACAAGTTGGACAGCAGTTCAATTCAATGAGGACCGGGTCAATGTTCAGCCACTTGATTGCTGTGATTATCGTCTTGGGTATGCGAAGCAACATAGATTGGTTCGATGGTGTGAGTGCCAAAGGTTGTTGAAAAATTCCTACCCCACGGGTCAAGCAAAGCTCAACAATCATCCGTAAACAGTCTAAGAGCCACGATGCGGTAGACATGGACAAGTGACCATATACTGTCAAGATGACTGCGACCAGGGTTATCAAAAGTAACATTGGATTTGTCTCGCGTAAGGTGAAATTCTGTAACTCGTCTTCAAGGCGCAATAAATCAAAGGCATCTGTCAGTCATACTACACGTATTGTGGAGTACATATCTTGTAATTGAATTGAACAATGACATTTAGGAACATACCACATTGAAAGGGTTCGACTCCATGCTCCCTTGCTGATATTGCGTGACTGCAAATCTGTCCCGCCGAAGATGGCTGATTGGCATGTGGGTGGTCATCACTAGGTGCGGCTTCAAAAGGATGTTGAGAGGATGGTTCAATAGAATCAAGCTCCGGAGCCGATTCCATCGAAAGACGCTCAAGCTCATCAGCCAGTGCATGGGCTTTTTTTGTATCGGGCCAGACTTCAACACCACTTTGTGTGTTTCCATATGCGTCTACAAACGAACCAAGGCAGCATTGATGTGTTCGACAGCGACAGGTGACTCGACGAGACTGATTTGCTGGTTTTCTGTGAGAAGACATTTTAGTTAGAATATCACGATTGTTGCGCTCCAAGCAAAAGACTCGCCAAGTAAGAGCTTGAATTTGAGGTGGTGCAAAAAAGCGCTTTATAGATGAGGATAACTGTAAAAATACAACAACAGACTTTTGGAAAAGACAAGGATAACAGTGGTCTGATACAGGACAAGAGGGGAAGTCTGCTATCACGTAGAGTGATGTATCGTCTGGAGCAGTGTAACACAGATTTGGGCAATAGTCAGAGCATAAGACCAGACACAACTTCAATACAACAGGGGACTAGCCTATACAATACAAGAGGGAAACGCGCTCATAGACGACTGCCCAATTGTCTGGAGCAGTACAATATCAATGTGTACCATAGCCGGAGCACAAGCCATGACACACAGACCCCCGTAAATAATAGGATGGCAGACTAGTGAGACCAAGAGAAGACAATCGATCAAAAAATGCATACCAGCCTTCACAGCAAGCGCGGAGGTCATTTCGCGATCTGTACTGATGGATAGATATTGAAACTCAGCAATTGTGTTTCAGTTGTGCGTTGGTCGATGGTGGTGAAGCAATACGGAAGGGTACAACCATGCTCGAGGCTATTGAGGAGGTGAAATATACCCAATGAAAGCCCAATCTCATGGCTCATCACGAAAGAGAGAGTAATGAAAACCTCGAACCGATTTTCCCTCGGGAATGGGTTCGTCAAGGATCTCAGAGAGATACAAATAGGAGAGAATTTTCGAAGTGAATCCAATCGAGTGAATGAAGACGTGAGGGGCGTGGTATTGTAAGGTCATTCGTATCTCGTCGATGTATAAACTATCAACTTGGCTCCCCGAGACAAGATTTGGTGGTCTGATGTACTCGGGGACTTTGATATCAAGATCTCTGTCAACAAACTCTTTGTACAGGACAAGCAAGTTCTCGACTGTTGCGTTTAGAGGGATATCGAAGTCGGGTTTGGCTTGTAGAATAGCCTCTTTGAGCTGTTTGCGAGTGGTTTTGCGACCAAGAGGTTTGAAATCTTGACAAGCTCGGTCGGATGGAATTGAGATCGGAGGTGGCGGTAACAAGAATGGCCTCAAGAGGGGCAGAACATCAGACAAGAAAACCGCCCACAACTTGTCCTTATTATGTGTCGCACGAGACTTGCTAGCCGGGTTGAAATGCATGATGATTCTATAAATCTTGATGTTCTGTATCTTCAGCTTTCTCTCTTCAACATTGTGCTCGAGGAACACTCTAAGATCATCGTCAAGAGTTTGTACTTTTAACCACATGGCATTCACAGGCTCGTGCTGGGGGGGGGTTGAATGTTGAATGTGAAAATTCATTGACGGTGGTGGTGGTTTCGTTGGTGGTGGTGGTTTCGTTGGTAATGGTGGTTTAGTTGGTGGTGATGGTGGTGGTGGTTGAGTTGGTGGTGGTGGTGGTGGTGGATGTGGCGAAGGTTTTGAATCAATGGTCATTGCATCCGGGTTGCTTGTGGGTGAGGTAGATTGACTTGCACCGGCTTGAGATATGCGCTTTTTGTTCTTTGCCATGATGATCTACCTTCATTTGAGAGTGTAAAGGCATATATGTAAGTATCGCATTTCAAATCTCTCGTCTTTCTTTGGAAAAACAAAACACTCAAATATGGTGGACTGACCGGATTCAGAAGAGCCTCTTATTGAGCGTTAAGTAGCTGAAACCCCGAGAGTGATAACAGTAGCGTGCTTGACAGGAGTCAATCAGGAAATCAAAATATGTGTTTGTCAAATCGAAAGGTAACCCAAAGAAAAGAAATTGATGGAGTTAAGCAAGCTGAAAGAAAGAAAGAGCTCGGTGAGAAAGAGGAAGAGAGAAAATGAGATATCGTACTAACCCAGCCCCAGGCAAATGGTGAGAAAACAGAAGTCGAGAGCACATAGGTAATAAGAAGGTGGATCAGTCGTGAGTTTATGAGGGCTGCAACTCAGCTTTGAGTGTGCGATCGGGGTCCATCCAAGATGAAAGGGTGGAATCTTCATGGGAATGGGGGTTTTTCACAGTTGTTCCGGATTGAAAGATACAGCAATGTGGTAGACAGCGGGCGTTGAAGGGGCATAGCATGGCATACAAATAAATGGAAGATTGATGAACTGACAACGATATTCTGTCTCCATTGAAGCTTTGCATGTCAAAATCAAACATCCCCTTTGATGAAAAAAGCACAAATTTTATTGGTGCATATAGAGATCGAAACCAATGGTGGTTGAGAACCAACACTACCACCGATGATCACTACATTACATGACAAAGCCAATCAACCTAATCCTTCTCAGAATGTACTCCATACACAGATAAATTTCTTACGCGGTTGTGAACTCAAATATTTGAAGACACACTGCGAACAATCTCTTCCCCACTTTTCCGAGCTGTATGCTTGAGATCAATCCAGTGGGATAACTTGTGAGCTATAATGAAACCCTCACACCATGAATAATGTCAGATATGATTGAGTGGTTGATCCTAATATTTTTCGGTCCTGGGTGTATTTATTTTCTGTAGTAATTTTCTAGTGTTAAAATTATAATTAAATCTCTGTCGCGTGTACATACTGTGAACAATTTCTTCACCACTTTTCATAGCTGTATGCTCAAAATCAATTCAGCGGGATCAACTGTGAGACAGCTGTGAGCTTGGGAACCAATCACACTATGAATAGTGTCAGCTACAATCAAGATGTTCATTCTAATATTTTTGGGTCCTTACTTAATTCATTTTCTATATTATTTTCCTAGTGTCAAAATTATAATTATTTTCCAGCCGGAAAATATTAGATTTGGTGTGGTGTGATATTCTATTTGTACTCTATGTAGCATGGACTGTTGGTTCTCCCCCACCTGAAATCCCTACCATTCCAACTCCAACTCCTTATGTTCCAGGTCCTGAGCAAGAATCTGAAGCTGACCGTCTCACACGTATCAAGGCTTGGGTATGTAAACCGGATAAACCCAGCACCCCTGGACTGCGGGCTGCCTGGTTTGCTGACTTGCTCATCTGGCGTAATGGTGGAAACACCCCTCTTCCTCCTCAACTATCCACCTTAACCCCTTCAACCAGTTCTAAACCTGAAAACATCATACCTTCTTCTCCAGATATTCCAATTTTAAATCCTGAACCTCCATCACCTCCTGCTATTCCTGTTGATCATAATTGCTCTCCTCCTAAAGCCCCTAAAAATTTTATTCATAAAACTGATAATAATAAAAATAAATATAAAAAACCCAAACTCCAAAAAAGCTTCCAAAATAAAAAATTCTTCTCAAATCAATCATCTCCCTTTGTAGTTCCTGATTCTCCTGTTGATGTCAAACCTGATCGAAAATCTACTGTTGAAGACTTGATTGAAACTCCTCCTCCGTCTCCTCTTCCCACCTCCAATGAACACTCCTTTTCTACTTCTACTAATACTGAAGATACCACTCCTGATCTTTCAACTTCAACTTCGACCGATCAACCCATCACTGAAAGTTATCCGTCAATTACTCGCGAAGGAATTGACGCATTTATTAGAGAGTATGGACCAGGTAGTGAAAGTATTTGGTTTGCTAAAAAGGTGTCTAAGGCTGAAGAATTGTTGCAAGTTGGTGGTATGCCTAAATTGGTTAGTCCTCGAGACCCAGTTATTGCTCTTACTGAAACCATTTTCAATCTCTTCTCTACCCACTGGAAACTTTTTCCTTCTAATGACCCAGCTGAACTTAATGCCAGAAGTAACCTTGTAACTGCTATGAAGAACGTGGTTGCTCTTGATGTTGTATACCGAGCTCATCCCCGTCCTGACCTACGTCCTCCTCATTATGATGGTATCACTACTGGTCTTCCTCCACATATTATCCCTTCTGCTGCCCATGCTTCTTTCTATGATGATGTAGCTAAGGATAACTTCAAGTTTTCTGCTGAAGAGAAGGGAAAGAAGCGTGCTCGTGAATGATTTCTTTTATAATTTCTTTTTGTTGTATTTGAATCTTATATCCTATTTCCACATTTGTTGTTTTTATTTCTTTCATTTTTCTTCTGTTTTGTAAAGAAAAAATTTGTTTCTATCTAAAAATTGTTTGATGACCACCTCCCCCAACTTCGATAAAAAATTGCCACAATCGTGATATGCCTCCCCCCAACTTAAATTAAAAATTCCTCTCCTTCAAACTTTAAATCTGAGTATATTCAATCTTCATAATAATTATCTACTTTGTACTAAACTTTAATTAACTTTCCACCATTTCTTCATTTTTAATATTTAACTTCTACATATGAATTTCCTTGATAATGATCCTTATTCCCATATTTCAACTAAAAAATTTCTAACTAAACAAGTAACCTCTATTCTAGGCCTTGACAAAAATAATAATTTTTACGCTCTCGCAAGAATCCATTCCTCTAAGTATTTTCCAAGTATGATTAAATTATAAGTTTTCTGTAAGTTTGCTTCTGTTGACCAAAGTTTGTCTTCTGCTTCAAGTTTAAAATTTCAATCTTCAATAATAAAATCCAAGTTATCAGTAATAGTAATTTTTAATTGTTGTTGGTCTTGCCAATCATCCAACACCCTCAAACTCCAGCCACGTCCCCAGAAAAGTAAAATATATATATAAAGAGAAAAGAAAGAAAAAAACTATTGAAAAAAGATATGTGCTGTAGTAGTAACCATTTAATTTTTATAATTTGTTTATGCCGCTTGATTGTGTTGTTTGATATGCAGCCGCTCCCCTAACCCCCTACTACAGACTTAATTGATGTAATTTAATTTTGATTTGATTTGATGTAATTGATAATATTTGATGTGATGTGATGTTTAATAATGTTTGATGTGATATACTCGTAACACTGCTATCCCAGTACCTGCCAACTTATCCACCATCCTCAACTAATCCTGAACCATCCCCATAAAAAAATGCAAAAATGAAAGAGAGAAAAAAAGAAACATATCCAAAACACTCCACGACTAATATATATATTTTATTCATTTATTTTAAGAATTTTATACCTATAATTTGAAAGATTGTAACTTGTAATGTAATTGTAAAAGAGTGTAACTTGTAATTGAAAAAAAGATTGTAAATGTTGTATGTAGTAGTAATTGTGTTATGCTATCCTACCAGCCCGCTAATCCTCCATCCTCAACTATCCTATCCATAATCCACCTGAAAAAAAGAAAAAGAAACAGGAAAAAAGAAACATATCCAGAAAGTTTTAACTAAAGATTAATGATGATAATTTGTATGTAATTTTGTTGATGCTTGATTATTGATTTAATTGTACTTGTTTATTTTGATATTTTGTGTTGCTGTAAGTTGATTTATGTAAGTTGTATTATGTATGACTGTAATTTATTGTTGACTATCCATGTGCCTACTATCCTCCATCCTCAGCTACCTATATCCATCCACCGTTAAAAAGAAAGAAGAAAAGAAAAAAAGAAAAACTGATAAAGTGATAAATTTGAGCTTTGAAATGAATTGTTAAAAGAGTGTGATGTAAAGAAATTGATGAAAGATATGTAAAAGAAAATAAGAAAGAGAAAAAAAGTTTTATAGCAGTAATCCATTTTATGTGTTGTTCAATATGCAAGTTTGATTGTTATTTCAATTCAATTTGATTTTGTAGCTTGTAAATTCTATGATTGTAATTAATTTTAATTTGATTGTTTTTAACTTGTACCCATCCCGTGCCCCCTGCTAATGATTTGATGATATGAAGTAAATATATGAGAAAAGAAAAAAGAGAAAAGAAAAAAGGAAAGAAAAAAGAGAAAAGAGAGAATGATTTAAGTAGTTGTCCAATTATTCAGCTTGGTTGATTTGAATGTTGAATATTTTAATTTAATGATTTGTTGTTCCCACCCCGTTACCCTACTACTTTTGTTGTTTTGTTATAAATACTACCCATTCCTGCCATCATCCACCATCCTCGTCTTCCTATCCCACACCGCCAAGATAAAAGAGAAAATGATAACTAGGAAATCCAACCAAACATACCCCACAGAACGCTAAATCCACCAATCCATTATAAAATACAGTCCTCCACCAGAAAACAGAAACGAAAAAAAAGAGAAAAAAAAAGAAACAATATACAAAACATGAAAGAAAGAAAGAGAAAAAAGAAATTGAGAATATGAGAGATATATATTTTTTTTATTTTTATTTTTATTTTCATTTTGAACTACCTGAACTACCTGATTCCTCCTCTTGAAAATTTTCCTGCCTTGACTCCTCTGGAACACCTCTTGGAAAAAATCTTTTGATATGTTCTGCCGCCACTCGTCTGTTTAGTACTGTCCCGTCCAACTCTTCTAATATATAAGACCCGCCTGGATATTGCTCCTTTACCCGGTAAGGTCCATTCCACCTGTCCTTAAATAACTTTCCCCATTGTGATTCCAAACTTTTGTTATAAACTAAAACTAGATCTCCAGCCTCCAAAGAACCTCTCCATCTATGTGAGTTTTTCTTGTCCCAATATATAATTCCTTCTGTCCTTGCTCTCATCATCTTTTCATAAGCCTTTTTTAACATTTCATCCCTTTGTTCCAACTGTTCCACTCTTGCCATTAATAATTCCTCCCTAGTAGTAATTTTATCCCAATCCACCCCAAGAAAAGTTCCTGCCTCGACGTCCACTGGTAATATTGCTTTCTGATTAAAGAGAACTTCATAAGGTGAGAAGCCAGTTGTTCGTTTGGTTGAGATTCTGTCAGAAAATAAAACTAAAGGTAACTTCTCTGCCCACTTTCTGCCGTCTTCACCACACATTTTCACCAAGGTATTCTTTAAGGGTTGATGTCCCCTTTCCACCATTCCTTCACCTTGCGGCCAATAGGCAGTAGCCTCCCCCAACTTTGATCCTGACATCCTCACTGCCTCCCTTAATTCCCCTCTGAATTCTGGTCCTCCATCTACGGTAAAACATTTTACTGCCCCATACCTCCAAATCCATTCTTTCAAAATGAAATCCGCCACTGCCTTTGCAGTTAATTTTTGTAAAGGTTTTGCTTCAACCCATCCTGAAAGATCATCCCTTGCCACAATCAAATACTTATATTTACTAGTTTTAATATGAACTGCATCTAAACTAACTCTTCCAAACACCGTTGATTCCCCTGTAGCATGCCCCCTTTCCTTCTGAGTATTGGGACTCCTTCTTTGACAAGGTTCACAAGACATAACCCATCTTCGTACATCCTCCTTCATCTCTGGCCACCAAAATCTAATTAAACACCTCCGATAAGTTTCTTCAACTCCCCTATGCCCCATTTCCTCATGTAATCTTTGTAAAATTATCTCTTGTCCTTCTTTTCTTGACACCACCAATCTTCCACAAGGTACTCCCCTCTTCTTCAACCTTCCTCGCTCCATAAAAAAAGTCTTTGACCTATGTAGTATCCATTGGAACTCCTCTTCTGAACAATCTCCTGGTCTACAAAAGGTTTTCAAATATTCTTCAAGTTTCTTCCATAATCCATCCTGAGTCCAAGGTAAAAAGTCATCCTTATCATTAATAGTAGAAACAGGAAATCCTTCATGTGGTGCAATGATATCTTGTTCTTCATCAAAATCTTCTCCCTCAGAAGTTGAATCTTCCCCGACTGGTCTTCGAGATAATCCATCTGGCATACCAAAGTTCTTCCCTGACTTGTGAACAATGTCAAAAGAAAACAATTGAATAAATGCCACCCATCTAGTCATTGGTGCATTTGGTAAGGTTGGTTGGTTAATCATTTCTACCAAGGATTTAGCATCAACTTGAAGCTCAAAGTGTTGTCCCCACAATTTACTTTGGAACTTCTTCAATATTCTTGCTACCCCACATAATTCTAACTTTGGTTGGGAGTATCTTGATTCTACTGGTGAAAAGACTAAGGATTCATAGAATACCGGCCTTGCCTTGCCTTGCTTATCCTCCTGCATCAATACTCCTCCTGCCGCCATCTGACTTGAATCAACTGCTAATATAATTTTTCCTGCTCCTTCTCCATATTCTAAACCTTTTAACATGATGTCTTCCCCAATAATTCTTTTCAAAGTATCCAAGGCTTCCTGACATTCCTCATTCCAATCCCATTCCACATCTTTTCTAGTCAATCTTCTCATTGGTGCTGCAACCTTGGAAAAATCCTTGATAAACATCCTAACGTAAATACACATCCCCAAAAAACCTAAGACTTCTGTAGTGTTCTTGGGAACTGGCCAATTCTGAATTTTATTTTTCTTCTTCTTTGAAATAGTCCTTCCTTCTTTACAAACCACATGCCCCACAATTTCCAATGCTGGAACACAGACTGCAAACTTCTTCCCTGAAACTGTAAGTCCCGCCTCCTCAATCCTAAATAAGACTCTTTCTAAAGTTACTGCATATTCCCAAATGAAACGCCTAATACCAGGATTTTCTTCTAGTACTGCATCGTTGTAAGTAGAATCAGGACCTTTGATTCCGCCGTCATCAATGAAGATACCTACATTCTGTGGAATCTCATCTTGAAGAATCCACATCATTTGAGCTTGATATACTGCTACTGAATTTGTTGCACCTTGAGGTAATCTTGTGAGTTGAAATCTACCCAATGGTGTCTCAAAAGTTGTTAAAGGTCTTGAAAAATCTGCTAATTCTCTTTCATCATATCCCCCCATTATGTCACCTAAGCCATAACATGCTCTCCCCGCAAAAGACTCCACAAATTCCTCAGGTGCTGGTGGCATCCCTGCATCCTTGATAGTGACTTTATTTAACTCTTGTAAGTCATGAACTACTCTTAATTTTCCATCTTGCTTCTTGACACAAAATACTGGGCTTGAATAACTCGAAGTTGATTGCTCATATAATCCTGTCCTCAGCCGTTGTCTTATCAATTCAATGTATTCTGGTTTGATGGCTGCCGGAATTGGGATTGGTTTCTTCTGCCAAGGTTTATGATCCACTACTGGAATGGCATAAGGAAATCCATAAGAATGTTTCAAGACTCCTCTCTCTTCTTCACAATAAGCTATAGCCCCTTCTCTTAATACCACCACATGTAATAATAGCTTCAACTCTTCATCACTTAACCAATCTTGCGGACCAAAGTTACACATCTTCAAACGTTCCCATGTTGTCTTCTTTGTTTCAGCAAAATCAGGAGGATTCATTGATAAAGGTGTTTCATACGGATCTCTTGACATTGGTGGTCGTTGTAAAGGTGGGTTGAGATTTTGTGGCATTGCTTCATTGACTGGTCGAACCTTTTTTGCTACTGATTTATACTTTGTGAAACATAATAGTCCTCCTTTCCTCCACTCGTCGCATATTTCTGCTTGCTGTCTAATATCAATCCCTTGATTTAACACCTGAAGTGTTTCCCAGTCCTCCTCATCTAATAACCCCTTCTTGATACCTTTATCTAACAACTGAGTATTCCCTTCGTAATCTTCTGTTTGTATACCATGATTAAAAAAATGAGACTGAGAGAGAAAAGATGAAATGAAACTGAATGATGAACTATAATTGAAATCAAGAAAACTGCTATCCTCCATTGATACCAAAGATGAAATATATGAAACTTGAGATAAAGACCGAAAGTGAGATTGAGAGAAAGAATTGAAATTATTTGTACACAACCAAGTCCCCTTTTCCTCCTTAGTTGGTGATGGATGTCCAAGGTTACTTGGATTTGCTATATACTGAACATCCATTACTTCACCAACATCATCTACAAAAAAGATTTATTATCTCCTGAAACCTCTTCCACATAACTTGGAGTTGTCCCGGGGTCCCCTTCTTGAGCCTCTTGATGTAGATAAGCCAAGTTCATTTCTACTACTGTAGTTCTCTTTTCTCCTAAGTCCAACTCCCTTTCCCAGTCACCTTCATCTGGCTGACATATAGTAAACCTTGTCCAAATTCCCCGTTCATCCCTTAATGTCAATCTCTCTCCAATAGCTTTCCCAAATTCCATGCCTGCTCTGAAGTCCATAAGAAAAGGTCGTCCCAAAAGGATTGGACATTTACTGTCTTTTGCAACCCAAAAATGAGCTACCCCTTGTACTCTAGTTCCTACTACAACCTCTACTGCTTCTGCAATTCCCACTAGCTCTGTTCTTTGACCACCTATTCCTCTAACTCCAGATTTGATAGATACTACTCCTGTTAGACCTAATTCTTCTGCCACAGATTCTGGTAAGATATTAATCTGTGAACCTGAATCCACCAAGGCCTTCACCCTTTTCTTCTTTCCTCCCAACATAATCTCTAAATATCCCAAAGGACATGAATACAAAACGTCTTCTACATCACTCTCATCCTCTGAAGATGACTCATCCTCCTCTAATCCACCTGTAGCTGCTCTCAAAGGTTTGATAATCCTTGGAATAACTACCCGCCTTTTCGAAACCTGCTTCTTGACGTGTTCTGCCAATGCTGGCGAGATAGCACACAGTTCTCCTACTTCTGCCTCTATTTTAGTCTTCATGATCTTAGTCACTACATTATCCATCACTCCTTCATAACTCTTCTCCACAGGTCTTTCGAATCTTCCTTTGATTATATCCTTCTTTTCAATTTGCGGAGCCACCACAGTTGCCTTCTTTTTTTTTTTAATTCCGCCAAAGGTATATCTTCACTACTATCCTCATCCTCCGCTAAGTCCATGATTTCATCTTCTTGATCTTCCTCTTCCTTTCTTATTGTTACTTTCTTCTTCTTTGGTGCTTCGACTGGTTCAGCCTTCCCTCTGCCCCTTTTCACTTCCACATCATACACTTTGGTTCCTGCTCCTGCCATTGCAGCCTTGAATCCTCTACTAGTAACTCCAGGCACCTTCCAATCTTCTAAAATCCCGCAACTAGCCCTAAGCTCTTGAATTCGAGTTCCTCCTGATTCATCTTTAGCTAGAATACCCGTAACAACAGTCTTCTCAGGTACTACTACAGCTTTAGCTGCTTCTGCTGGGGGTGTACCTTGGTTTTCTACCCCTTTAGCTGCAATCTTAGCCTGCTCTACTTGTAAAGAATAATCTGCAACTACTGCTCGAATAGGTCTACTACTGTCCCACCTAATTACTGCACCATTAGATAATATGTAAGTATTGTTATGCTCAGTGACATATCCATCATTTATGTCCCTTTGTTTATCTGGACATCTATTATGACCATGACCTTCTCTTGCACAATAGTAACACATTAGCGGACCATCCCGAAAAGTTGACTGTTGAAATTCTCCTTTAGGAGGCATATTGTTGGATTGTGGTGGTGGCCCATATTGCCCACCGACTGGTTGCTGGTTACCGCCGTTGCCTTGATACTGGCCTGCTGAAGTATTCCATTGAGAGTTCAAATTATAACCCCCTCTTCCTCCTCTATTTCCACTAAATCCACCTCTTCCTCTATTTGTACCAAAATTTCTATATTGGCCTCCGTTGTTGTTATTGATAGGACCATTGTTGAAATTCTGGCTTACTCCATTCTGTCCTTGTTGACCATTTCTAAAATAAGTAGTAGAGTTGAAAGGTGGTGCTGGTCCTCCTCTATTTTGAGGTGGTGGAACAAAATTGTTTTGTTGTCCAGCATAAGAATTGTTTTGAAATCCTCCATGGACTTGACCATTTTGACTTCCAGCCAAAGGCCTGCTCATCCCCTGTCCACTCCATGCCGCAAACTGTCTAACTAATTCACTGATTGTCGCTTCATCAGCTGACTTTCCTCCAATCTTCTTGTTTAGTCCTTCCATTTTCATTCCTCGTCTTTCTTTATCCTTCTGCACCACTTTCTCTTTCAATTCCTCATCTCCCTTTGTCTCTACTTCCTTCTTTCCTCTTAACTCTTCAAACACTAATTCTACCTCGTCTTGTACCACCATATGTACCGTCTTCTTAAGTATCTTCCATCCCGGCAACCGGTGCCTTCCATCCTTTGTCCTCCGCAAATCTCCATCACTACGTAACCTTTCCTTAATCTTCTTTTGCATTGTATCTGAAAAAGCTCTGTAATAATAATTGCAGATTTCATCTTCTGAATCAATGTAATCATATTTCTTGAGGTAGACGAGAATACTATCAAACTTATGTCTAAAACCTTCAAATTCCAACTTTGAATCAATACCACCATTACTTTCAGAATCCAAAGCTAACTCCTTCAGATCCTCCACCGTGTATTTAGGCGCCTCCCGAATTGATGCATACCGGTCCTTCATTTCCATCTTCAATAATTTCCAATTCCATTCTCCTTCACCCCAACCTTTAAGTTCCTTGATCTCCTCTTTCAAATCCTTTCCGTTCACAAATGCACAAACTTGTTTTGCCATGTCTTCACCGCTAGCTCCATCAACATCCGCAGCAACCTCAAAGTCCCGTAGAAACTTTTGCACATCATCGCCACGATTGAATCGTAACTCTGAATCTTGAGGTTCAATCTTCACAACTTTTTTCTTCTTCTTAGTACTCTTTTCCTTCTTCCGAATTTCCACCTCACTCTCATCCCCTGAACTTGAACTATCTTCACTATTACTGTCCGAGCTTGAACTACTGCTACTGTAATACTTCATCTTTCCCTTTCCCTTGCCTTTCTTCTTCGGCTTCTCTTTTTCCTCCAATAATTTCAAAACTCTTTTCATATTTGCTGCTTGTTCTTCAGCCTCTTTTATATACATCCTTGCTTCTTGAACTGAAAGTCCCCCGTCTTTCACCATTCCTTCTACTTCTTCGATTGAAATTATCTCCTCTTTCTTTCCTGCTACTCCTTGCCCTTTTGCGGTGACATCATTGTCAGAATCATCTGTACTTTCGTCTTTCTCCCTGTACAACATTGTTTTCTCTACTTTAGAAGATTCTTGACTTTCATTATTACCGCTCCTACTTCCAACTACATCCAAAGGATTTGAGACAGTCCCTTGACCAAAATTAATTTGAGATGACATAACGAGATTTGAGAAGTTTATGAATTTCGGAGATGTAATGTTTGAGATAAAGTTATTGTGATGAATTGACAATTTAAGTTTAGTTTATAAGCTGAAATGATCTTGTAGATAAACTTGAGAATGGATTGAGTTGTTGATGTTGAGATATTGAGAGAAAACAAACTTTTGAAGGAAGAGCACCTGTGAAGCCGGAAAAAAAAATTGTTTCGAATCGCCCGGGCAGAGTCACCAGATGTAGAACTCCTACGCAGTGTAGCGTAGGCTGAGCCGGAGAGGGGACGAAGTACAACCAGAGAGAGCGGAAGTACAACAGGTGCAGTTAAGCTGCCCTCAACCTTTGAGAATCTCTAAGTTCAGAAGCAGCGCGGTACAATTCAAAAGAAACCTTCCTGCTACACACTACCAACACCTGTAATAATCTTGTTCTACTCTTTCCACTGATATAATCAGTACCGAGCCTGGTCCGAAAAACCTCTGACAAGTCTAAAGACTGTACCGAGTGGTCACCAACGGTCCCTAGACACTAATGTGACTAGGCAAGGGCTATAGAAATAATACACAACACTATACGGATAATTGATAAAGTTTCACAGGCCAATCTTTCAAGAATATTGTGCGAAATAGATGATTTTAATGAGATAAAAAAATAGAGAACTCCAGAGAGGGATGTTGAGGGATCAATAGCTTTTATATGAGCTTTTACTAGACTGCGATGAATTATACTAAAAAAAATCACTATAAAAACTCCTTTACTTGTAGCGGGAGAAGTCTTCAAGCAGAGTTTGCACTAAAAGAGCTTCTACGGCTAACCACTCTTGGTATACTGGCGATAAAAAAAACTAGACTGACTTAAAAGGACTTTAACACTTTAAATAACACTTATAACACCCCTTTTTTTTTAAAAGGAAGGCTAATACGCTAGAACACAGACTGACACTGTAAAACACTTTTTTAAAAAAAACAAAAAAAACTATAACACTTTATAATGCCAGGCTACACTGGACACGCGCTCCTAGACAGAGATTTTTGATGATAAAAAAAAAGAAAAAAGAAAATTTAAAAGAGAAAATAAAAAAGGCCCAAAAACCCCTCCTCTTTATACCCTCTTCAACCCGACTCCTATCCCCCATTACATCATTTTCCGTACAATTTGACTCCTGTCACCTTACATAAATCTTTCAACTATTTGTTTTAATATTAAATTTACAATTTGTGAATTTTCTATTTGGTTTGTTTGATTGATTACAAATTATATTGATTTGATTTTTTTTTTTTTTTCTTTAAACTTTATGTTTCCTTTCTTACTAATTTAGAACGGTCAATTTTGATTTAATCTTGAATATGTAGTCTCTTTTCTTGAATTAATTTAATTTCAATACTTTCTTGATGTAGATTTGAATCGGTCGGTTCGATTTCTTTCTTGATTCCAATTTGATTTTAATTTAATTTAATTTTTTTTTTTTTTTCTTTCTTTCATCAAATTCAAATCGCTCGGTTTGATTCCATTCGATTCGATCTCATTTGTAAGTTTACTCTTTTTTTTCTTTTAACTAACTTGATTTCTTTTTTTTTATTGATTTGATTTTTTTAAAACTAATAAAAAAATGATTTGAATATTTCCTTTCTTTTCATTGAGATCGATCGCTCGGTTTGGTTTTGATTATGATTTTTTTTTTTTTTCTTAAATTTGATTTTTTTATTTGATTTTTTTTTTTCTCTTTTCATCTCTAGGGGTCAAAATCGATCGATCCGATTTAAATTGCAATTGTAAGTCCTCTTTTCTCTTTCTTTCTTTTCTTCTTCTTTTGATTTGATTTGTTCAATTGATGTATTTGATTTAATCTCATTCTTTCAAATTTGAGTTAGATGGCTCGGTCATTGTCTAGTTTGCTAGATTGATCGTTTCTTGGCTTTCTAGATTGATCGATTGGATTTGACTCAAAATCTTAAGTTGTAAGTTTTTTTTTTTTTTTTCTTCATTCTTCTTTTTTCATTCGAGTTCATTTTCAAAACTGATTAAAAAGATGATTTGAATTCTTCTAATCTATTTAAATCGCTCGATTCGGTCTGATCGATCTTGATTTTCAATCTTCAATCTTGTAAGTTTCTCTTCTCGATCTTCTTTTAACTGATTTGATTCTTTTTTTTTTCTTTAATGATTTGATTTTTGAAAACTGAAACTAATTAAATTGATTTAACTTCTTCTCTTGTTCGGTTTTAGATTGATCGATCCGAATCTGATTTTTCCCTTTTTTTTCATTTAATTTAATTTTCATTTTTTTTTAATTTGAATTGTATTTTAATTTAAGCTTGATTTATCTTTCAATGAGAATTTGTAAATATAAAAAATGATACGAAGTAAAATTAAGATGAAATTTTCATAAACTGAGAAAAAAGTGAGATAAGAAAAAAAGAAAAAACAGTGTTTTAAAAGCATGAGCATAAGTAAAAAAAGTAGGAGGATTTGATTACCACACCGGGTTGGCCTGAGATTGCATCAGATCCAAAACAATACCCCTGGTTCAAAGATTGTATTGGTGAAATAGATGGAACACATATTGCAGCGGTTGTTCCTAATGCCAAACGCAATCTGTGGCATAATAGAAAAGGATCTATCAGCCAAAACGTATTGGCTGTGTGCTCATTTGATTTAATGTTCACCTTTGTTCTTGCGGGATTCAAAGTCTCAGATTGTGATGCTATAGTCTTGGAGGTAGCTTGCCAACAAGATTGATTTGTAGTTCCACCAGGTACATACATTTTTCTTTTGTACAAATACTCATTGTTTGATTGCTTGTGGGTAAATATTATCTTGCCAATGCAGGTTATGCAAACGAGCCAGGGTTCTTGGCACCATATCTCGGCGTCAGATACCACCTGAAAGAGTGGGCCCAAGGAATTGCTGGGCCCAGAGACTATAAGGAGCTATTTAATTTATGTCATTTGAGTCTTTTAAATGCCATTGAATGCATCTTTGGCATAATAAAAAAGAGGTTTGAGATGATTTGTAAAATGCACCCATTCTTGGTGGAGCTACTTACCATCCTGGTGATTGCCATGTGTACTCTACATAACATCATAGTCAAAAGAGGCGGAGCCAATTTTATGGATGATGATGATGATGGCAATCAATGGACTCAACAGGTTGAGCCTTAGCGAGTGGCCTCAGGACATCTTCCAACTCAAGCTCTTGATGAACAAGACCGCTTGGCAATGTCAATGTGGGATGCTTACATCCATCACCCTTGATATCAAGCCTGAAGGACACAATGCACTTATCAATTGAAACATAACTAAGTGCATTGCTTTTGTTCATGTTTCTAAATACAACATATCAGTAAGCTAATCTGAAATTCAAACTTCAATATAACTTGTTCTTATCACAGCTGTTGATAGTAATAAAAAGGACCACATTGTAATATTGTAGGAGATTTAGGGAATGTAAAAGGAAATAAGACAATGAAAAATTTAATTTGAAATTTGATTGAGATTTGAAGTCTTCAGTTTTCAACCACTGAAAACCCAAGCTCTCCAGCAAGCCAACTCCATTGCAAGAGGTTGGGTGGGTTGATGAATGTTTGGCATTTGTATTTGTTTTCAAAAACCTTGATGGCTGCAGTTGCAGCAAGCATATTGGTGAAGTGGACAGTGAATAAGGCATTGAATATTTTCATTGCCTCAACCTGTGAAGGAGCGCTGCGTAATTTGAGGACAATTGATTCTTATTCCAATTGAGCTGATGTTTCTAGTATCCTTTCTTTTGAAAGGTTGTGATCAGCAATTGTTTTTGCTTTTGATTGTTCTCAGTCAATTGCTTCCATCAATTCTTTCTTTAGAATATCCGCTGAGTTATCCAAAGCTGCAGCTAGCTTGGCCTTGGTGTTTGGTCTGATACGGGCTGGAGGTTTCTTACCTGTAGTGGCCCGTTTAGAACTCGCTCGGGTTGAAGCTTGAGTGATAGGACCATCAGAGTCATCATCTGAATGGTGGCTGTGAGATTGATTGACTGGGTCTTTTGGGTTCAATTCATCCAATCCCAAAAGATCAGTATGATTAGCAACTACTTTCAAAGGAATTTGAATTAGTATGTCATAATTAAATAAAAATGCAATGTGATGTAATAAAAAATTTACTTTCAGAGCCACTTACTTGTGATGAGGGTGGAGGATGGCAAAGAAATTCTTCACAATCAGAGAGATTGACTTCATTCTTGTTGTGAGCTGGTTGATTATCATTGGGGTTTGGGGAAGCTGCTTGGTTATCATTGGGGTTTGGGGAAGTTGGTTGGTTATCATTTGGGTTAGGGGAGGCTGGTTGGTTATCATTGGGGTTGACAGAGGTTTGAGTTCCAGGTATTCCGTCAGTGGGGGCGTTAAAGTTACCACATAACTTGTGCATCACATCATATAGTGGGAGCAGCTTCTTCTCATACGTAGCAGCACCTTTGTGTTTCTACAGATATAAAACCGTATGGAGTCAGCTTACGAGTCATTAGGAGGATTGGAAATTGAAAGAAACTAACCTCTGAGTGAGGGCCCCAGAATTCCGGGGGAGCTAAAACCATCTTAGACTCTTTGTCCCAACCAACCCCTGAGATACTTCTCAACTCATACACAGCAGAGTAATTTTGCTTCATCTATTATGTAGTGTAAAAACCCATCTATTAGAACAAAGTAGAAAAGAGAGAGAAAGATCAGCCAAAAGTAAAAAGATACAAGATGAAAGGAGAAATCACTTATTGTTTGGTAATGATTCTTGAGCTACCCTTTGTTCAAGTTACACTTAAAGATTGTGTTGTAATCTTTGGTCACTTTGTTCCACACCTCCACCTTGTATCCCAATTCTGCTTTCTTGCCAGCAAGTTTTTGAAGTATCATTCCATCAAGTATTGCTTGAGTCTTGGCATTGTTAAAGTGAGGGTTCTCAAGTATTGCATCAGGCTTCTTGGCTTTGGACTTTGGCATATTGTCGATTTGGAAGAACAAAAATGATTGAAAATCACAAATCAAAGGAGAACAAGATGAGGGGTAATGGAAGGGAAGAGGTGGATTATGAGGGAATGAGGTTGGGACAAGTTGAAATTGGACAAGTCCCCTCTTCACGTACGGATTTAAAGATGATTACAATTTGGAAATGATCTACGAAAAGGAGTTTACAAAATTAACTTTTGATTTGGACATTATTGACCAAATCATGTCTCACAATAATGTCTAAATTTGGGCAATCAAACGCCCAAATTTGTTATGCGGTTATCTTAATGTGATTATGCAAATAATGCATCAAAATAATCGCAACCAAACGGGCCCTAAAGAAGATGGTGGTTGATGGAAAGGTACGCAGAAAAGTAGGTAAATCGTCGAGAGATGTATGAGTCAAATCTCCATCTCTCCGGCTGAGACTCAGCAATGGATCGTCCTTTAGAATAGGTTGAGAAGCAAAATGCATGACTTTCTCCCTCGAAAGATCCACATAACCTTCCTATCATGAGTGAAGTCTGATGCAAAATGCGGACCCAATTCTTTATTCTGCAAATAATTAATAACATGAAGATGGCTGTTATTTCATCACCATGCACCAACATCATAGCTCACCGGCCTCAAGAACTTGAGCTCATACCACATCAACATCATATGACTACATACAATCCAGTTATCAACCTTCAGAGAAGTTTCTGATAAAAAGTGGTGAGAGTCATCAGATCAAAGATCCTCGGAGAAACATGAAGATCAAGCTCATCCAATCCACATGATGTATTTCCATCATAGTGGATCTGTTTGGAAAAATGTAATGATATTGTGATTCGTTGGGTGCGTTATGACAAAGATCCTGATATATACCAATTTCTTCTCAATAAGCAGACCGAGTTACAATGCCAAAAAGAAACAAGAGTAAATGATAGGTTTATGAAAGACATGATGCATTGGATTTAAACCCCACCCATAGCAATATACTTCACAATTTGATACTCTTCAATCCCATACTTACTTCCTTCTCTTCCAAACCCACTAGATTTCACTCCTCCAAAAGGTGTCATAGCATTCGATACCGCACCCGTATTCACTCCTACCATTCCTACTTCAAGACTTTCTGCTACTCTCCAAATTTGTCCCATATCTCGTGAATAAAAATATCCTGCTAATCCTACATCTGTATCATTTGCCATCTCAATCACTTCTGATTCGGTTTCAAACTTATATAGAGCTGCCACTGGGCCTGTGTAGGTTTCACGAGATTGGTCAGCTATCGTAGTGATATATATATCTTGATGAAAAGAATTTTACCAAAAGTTTCCTCTCCATCAATCTCTCCGGTTGGGACCTCACTCAAAACAGTAGGTTCGAAGAAGTATCCACCCTGACACTGAGGATCATCAGGAACTCTTCCTCCCACCAAGACTTGTGCGCCTTTTGATTTAGCTCGATCTACATGTTCAATCACTTTCTTAAGACCTCTTGAATGTATCAAGGGTCCATGGGTAACATCCGGATCAAATCCAGAGCCAACTTTGAATTCCGAGACTTTCATAGCTAGTTTTGTAGCAAACTCGGCGTAAACTGATGAATGAACAAAGAAGCGGTCTGTGGATGGTATTTG
This sequence comes from Melampsora americana, assembly GCA_022264835.1. Lineage (NCBI taxonomy): Eukaryota > Fungi > Basidiomycota > Pucciniomycetes > Pucciniales > Melampsoraceae > Melampsora > Melampsora americana. The sequence goes on along the minus strand of JAIFHY010000030.1, from coordinate 930,775 downwards.
TCAAAGATATTAACAAAATGTGAGATCATCCACATCGAGTAAGGCAGGATTGAGAATTGATGACTGATGGGGAACTCACTTGCAGCTACACAAGTCTGACCCGAACACCTAAATTTGCAAGTAACTGCTCCAGCTACTGCTAGATCGACATCAGCATCTTCAAATACAATGAAGGGCGCATTACCTCCAAGCTCAAAGGAGAGTTTCTTGAGACTTGAAGCTGACTGTGCCATCAGTAACTTGCCCACATTCGTCTAAAGGTAACCTCATCAAACCTCGTCACTATTCAGGATAACATCAAGATAGAGAATTCAAGTTTGATGGCTTACCGAACCAGTGAATGACAACTTTCTGATCGCTGTATTTTCACATAGTTCTTTCCCTATATCTTTTGTATTGACGTCGGTAGTGATGACATTGAAGACGCCAGGTGGGGATCCGGCTCGGTGAGCGAGTTCAGCGAGTGCTAGTGCGGTAAATGGAGTCTCTGCAGGCGCTTTGACCTACCACAAAAGAGAGCAGATAAAGACACAAAGGTCCAAAAGCAAGTCAGTTAGTCGCATCATGATATAGAAATTTGGTAAACAGTTAAGGAATGGCAAAGATGTAGGGAAAGATGAATTGAGAGGAAGAAGACCCACTGACGATAACAGAACAGCCAGCAGCTAAGGCAGGAGCTACTTTCCTAGTGATCATTGCGGCCGGAAAGTTCCAAGGACACAATGCTGCTACGACTCCGATCGGTTGCTTAATGACCACATTACGAACGCCTGGGACTGTGGTAGGTATGACGTCACCATAAGTCCTCAAGGCTTCACCGGCAAACCATTCAAGGAAACTAGCAGCATAAGTAGCCTCTCCCTTTGCGTCTGCAAGGCATTTTCCATTCTCCAAGACGATCAAGTTGGCGATATCTTGAGATGACTCTCTGAGGAGATGATAGAATTTGATAAGTAGATCATGTCGCTCTTTGGCGGTAGTAAGTTTATATTTATCAAAAGCGACTTTTGCAGCATCGATCACAGGGGATAAGTCGGCGAGGCTCATGTCAGGGCATGTTCCGATTTTTTCACCAGTTGCTGGGTCTGAATATCATCGGATTGGAGACCGTAAAGTCAGAACTTGTAAGTTGATCCTATCAATGCAAAAGAGACGATCGAGCTAACTTTGAACTGAGAAAGTAGTTTGGGATTGGGAGTCCAACCAATTGCCATTGACATAAGCTTTTTGCTTGAATAAAGATGGGTCATTCAACTGTAATTTTTCAAGTCAGAGGATGTGAGCTAGAGTCAAACAGGCTTGAGCTTATGAGTCACAGGCCCACCTGAGAAGGCGATTGGAAAGTAGACGACATCATCGTTCTGAAGGAGAAAGTACCAATTTGAAGTTTTGTCGATCGATGGCCAATACGAAAGCCAAGACGACGTCCTATCATACTTGTGTATCAAGTAGGAGCAGTCAGGAAAGATTGAGACAACTCAAGAACAACAACTGAAATAAAATTATCACAATTCGTAAAGGGAAAGGACTTCATTCAGAGTCAGATGGCAATGGCTCAAGACAATCTCAGAAGATCGGAATGAAGATAACTTGACAAAAACAGATCATCAAAAACTGCATTAAATTAAACTGTAGATTATACCTTGTAACTTTATTTTGCTGAGCAAATATATTGGACTATATGATGTTTGGAATTACAATCTCATCATTCTCTCAATTTAAAATATTAGCATGACACTCGGTAAAGAAGACTGACATATTCACGGCTTCAAAAAAAGATCTCATTCTCAATGATCTTTAGCCAGTATCATGAATGATTTGATCACCAACCGAAATTAAATCTCAGCCATCTTCACTTCGATGTTATTTGCAGGATAAAAAATTATGACTTTCGGCCTCAGACCTTAGATGACTCATGACACACTAACGGTTTGCATGGTATCACAATAGATGTGCTTTAATTTGCTGAAGACATTCATGCAAGAATTTCTTCAACTGCTAAAAAGGAGACGTCTCTTTGGCGAGAGGAATGAAGAATCCAACCCCCACATTATCTCTTGAAACTGTCTCTACTTTCTTGCTTACCTTTTACTCAAACCTCTTTTTTGCTTAAGATTTTACCGCTCCTGCCAATTCACACATCAACCATTTCATATTCATCATGTCTTTCAACTCGCATATCGAATTGGAAATATCCCTTGATCTTTACCTTCAACAATCGTGAGTTGAACATCTGGCTTCCATCTCATTTCTTCCCTCTCTTTTTCGATCCAGAGAATGCTTGGTCGTACTTGAGACGTGGTTTCATTGACCAAACCCCAATTCATGGGGGTAGTTGAGGTCAAAGTTGAGCAGCATGGACGTTGTTGATCAGCTTATTGATCCTTGTTTTCTCTTTTTTCTTTCTTGACTTGCTGATAGTCCTTGGAATGATCTCTTCGATCTCGCACAATTCCAATCTTCATCTACAAGTGTCCAAGGAGAACATCCAAATTTCCTCAGTCAAGAATCCACACCTCCAGTGTCACAAGAATACCCATTATCTTCTTCATCAGATTCAGAGTCTCAAGCTCTTCACTCGAACTTTTTGAATCATCAAAATTGGAAAGATTTCATGACTGAGAATGCTTCATCTACCGAAAACTGGTCAACTTGTCTCAAACAATTTGTCTACAATCAGTCCGAAACTTTTGAAAAATCTTTACAAGACTACAATTTTGATTTTGAAAGTCTTGGTATTGAGCAGCCTTACTGTATCTCAACTGAGAGTAACGCGCAAGGAGGGAGCTTGTCAACTGGTCAACTACGAGCTTGCTCTTCGATCACCAAACGCAAGAGATCCGATAGCTCCTTGAGCTTGGGAAGTTCTCAAAGCTCAACAAGCTACTCTACTTGTAAGGTTTTCGAATGCTTTTTGGATCCAAAATGTTCTGAGACGTTTAGCCGTATTGAACATCTTGCTAGACATGAAAGGTATATTTCCTTCGCCTGGTCCTTCTTCTCTTCTTCTCTTGAACTAATGATCTCTCTACGATTTTCATCTTTTTCCAGGAGGCATACCAAGGCGAAGCCTTTCAAATGTCACTGCGGCAAAGTTTTTAGTCGTCTGGATAACTGGAGGTGAGAGAGATATCATGATATTATTTGAGTTCACAAGGGCTTTACTGACTCTACTTGCATCTTCTAGACAACACAAGAATTCTTTACACAAGTCTTCTGATGTGGAAAACGCGGAAACGGAAGAGATTTTGGTTCAAGTTCAAAAGGGATTACAAAGCTCGAACAAACTACGAACACCGACGATGATCAGTGTAACGAAGGAAGGGAAAGGACCTGAAGTTAAAAGAGTCAAAAGATCTGGAGATCCTCGAGCTAAAGCCAAACCAAAGTCACATAGGCTTTCATTGTCCACGCTCACCGCCCGTGCTCCGTCCCAAGAGCTACCTCAGCTCAAGCTTTCTGGCGCAGAGCTACCACATCTTGCTCTTGAAGGCTTTGGAATCTTAGCGTCTCGGAACTCCGCCGTCCCTTTGGATTTTTCAAACAACGTGATCAATTTCACAAACGACTCTTTTGACGGAGGGCCTACAAAATTGGACTTCACGCCTCAAGGCACTTCATCCACTCTCAGTGACTTTTCTGCAAGTCCATCTCTAACTCCAATGAACGTCAATCGGGTACTTTCTTTCCACCACGAGCCGTCAACTTTGTCTCCTCAATTCCCTATTCTTCAACCAGGAGTCTGCTATGCCACCTCACTCTTGGAACCTTTTCAATCTGTCCTGAATCCATTCGCCTCCGTGTCTTTACAGCCTGTTCTTCAGCCTTTTATAGATCACGCTTCGTTGATGATGGATTATCCTACGCTCAACAACCCAATGATTACGAGAGGATTTCAACAATCTTTCGAGGCATTTACCTACGCAGGTTCAAATTTTGTACCTCTTCTTCACCCGCAATCTTTCTCTGAATATTAAAATGTGCCCGTAAGCTTTGTACAGCAGTCAAACATCAGTACACAATAGTCATTTTTATTTCTTGTTTATCATCATTTAAATTTATCTCTTCTGATTTTCTTTCCTATCAATTTTTACCATAAAACGTTTCATCCTATCAAATATTCTCTTTTGATGAGATGATCTTCAAAATTTCCCAATTTTCTCATCATTATTTCATATATTAATTTTCCCGAAATACTTACAATAATTGATTAAACAAAAAAAAAGTTTAAAAAAATAATATTGAAGTTTAATAAAAGTGTTCTTTGAAATGCACAGAAAATTACGATTGAGTAATTTGATAAATATAGAATTTTTTTGTTCAAATTAAATAAAAAAGAAAATGATCTATTTACTTTGAAAAAAGAAATAAATGTGAAAAATTTCAACTTGAGCTGATCCCTACAATTATATTATTTTTTTTATGAAACCTAATTAAAGAAAATAAGAAGAAGTAATAAAAACAAATCAGTAAATTATCCTTCATTTGTTTTATTTCTCCCTTGATAGATATTTAAAAATGAATCAAAGTATTATTCAAAGACTGACACAATGACCAAAACGATGATAGGAATCAGTAAAGTTAAAATCAAACCTAATTTACAAAACTCAATAAGCCATTGACGACGTTCAGGATGTGAAGTTTCTGATTAATTAATTTTTAGTGAGAAGTGTGAAGCCAAAATAAAAGTTAATGAACTTGATGGTTTCAAGATAAATAAGAGGTAATTTGAAAAAAAAGGTGAATAAGTGACAAACTTATTGAAATACCCGATTCTGAATCATTCAATGATAACCAATTTCTATCTTCTGAAATTCGATGAATCATTATTGAACCTGGAATCAATTTAGGTAATATTACGATCGATTTACGTGATTTAGGTATATTTAAACTAATCCGATTCTTTTTTTCTTCTGCAGATCTTAATTGTGATTCTAAGACTGATACACAAAACCAGAAGATCAGACTTTATGTGACTTGTTAGAAGTGGATGAAAACAAAAGAAGGATTTTTACATACTTTGACGATTGCTAGGTCTAGTTTTGAATACCATACGTGATGAGAAACTAGCTCTTGCTTCTGATCTTATCACTTCTGAACAACTTATTAAGGGTTCCGTATGACCTGCTTCTGGGATACTAGGAAGTGGGTATAGAGAAGCGTTGAAGTTTCGTTGATGTTTCGTATATATCACTTTACCCACAGAAAAAGAAAGCAATGAGCTTTCAACATTAGACAAAATAAGATATATCTTTCTACATGGTATTTGCACTCACGTTTAGGCCTCAGCAAATTAGTCTGGCAAGCAGGAACAGCAGATCCTGTGGTGATATCATTAAAATCGGTAATAGGAGATATCTTTATTGGGCTACGAATCAAAGGTTTAGGACCTATATATCTTTCCGGCCTCCTAGATCCTTGAACTTCCACTGAAGAAAAACGTAACAAAGCAAAGTAAAAAAAGAGTCTGACTTGAACAAGGAAGTTTAAAACAAAACAAAAAAATAGATACGAACCTTGCTGATTTGGAGAAGGATTTCCAGGTGAGTATATAACCAAATCAAATTCTCCTTCAAATTTATTCACATTTGGACAAGTTTTTGATTCTTCTTCAATGGGATAGAAAGGTTCATGTTCATGACGTTTAGTTGGACGAGTTCTTACAACAGCTCTATAAATCGAATCTCTAACACCTATCTCAATCCAAAATACCAAAGAGACAAACATAACAAACCAAATGGCAAAAATCATCAATTTCGAAAGAATGTAAAACAACCTTGAAGATCTCTTCCTAGAACAAACAAGACATACGTTGACGACTTGGCAAACGCACCGGTTTGTCGTTCTCTAAAGTCGTTTCCACATTTGGTTTCAATTCTTTGAATTCTTCTGTCGGACAGATTGGAGGTATTTTCACTTTAGGCGCAATGACCATGGGACGACGAGGATAAGATCCTTTGATAGACCGTATGCTTCGCTTGGGACCTCGATCTTTAAAAAAACCCGGGTTTAATTTAGATCAACGAGTGAACTTGATTTCACATAGAATCCAAAGAACTTACTTCGATGATTTGATGACAATTTTCTTGAGTTAAATTCGATTCCTGAATCTGAATCTTCTTCTGCTGTCATCACCACTGTGGAATCCGAATTTACTCTTGGAAGAACAAACATCTTTGAGCGTGGTGAATTATGTGAAATGTTTTCAGATCGCTTTGCAATTAAAACTTCAACTAATTTTTCTACCCAATCCCCTAGAGATGTAGAATTGAAGAAAAACTATTGATCAGGAATGGACTTAATCCGGATTCTGATTTAACTAGAGATATAGAAGATTATTAACTAACCCTGGCTTGCTGGGGGTATATCTTGAGTGGCCTGAATCCCATGATGAATTTCAGATATTTCCTCCATCAGATGGGTGCGTATCAAATCAGATATTATGAAGTGAAGCGCTTTTTTGAAGAAATAAAATATGGCGGTCTGAAATTAATGATTAAAGGAGGGAAAGTATCACTTTTAGGTATTCATACTTTGAAGATATCATAAAAGCTATTGATACGGTCACAATGGTAAATCCCTGTGATAACTTCAATAAGTGAGAGTTCTTTCGGCTTGATTAGAGTGCTGCTCATGACGGTTTTCGATTCGAATGTGAATGCTGCAGTCAAGGTCTTTTGAAATCATAGATATGTACTATGGAATCTGTGGTTTTCCTGTCAAAGGAACTGAGGATGAGCCAGTCGATGACTTATTTGACTTCGATACGAGATATCAAATTCAGTTCGGATTGGATGCTCTTTCAAACATCAAGACTCACTATGATGGTTGCTATCAGACGATTGACGACCTTGCAAAACTGTAGCTACAATTTGACTGCGCGGTGAGAATATTTGAATGAAAGGAGATTATCAGCAGGGTGCGACCGGAAATGTCGATGGTGTTGCATCACAGCTAGAGGCTGAACTGTCGTCTGAGGAATAAGAATCACGCTGTGACAGTGATGAATGAGCTGGCAGAATCCGAACATGATCACTCTGAAGTGAGTGAAAAGTTCAAGGTTGGACCACCTTCAAACTCATGCAACACGATGCACGAAGGTCAAATTAACATATCCAAGCCTCAAGCTAACCTCATGAATCTCTCAGTCTCAAAATGCCACAGAAAAAACACAAAAGAAATCAAATTCATTCCAACCAGTTCTCAAATCAAGCAATACGAGTGTTTTTGCAAATGGTGGATTACTAAAGCTATTCCTCAAAACCATAGACTTTGCTTTGGTGATTTTTCAAGCTTCTCTATCTGATCTTCATATACAAAAGAGTTCAAAAACAAGTTACTTCCTTTACCATATAACATCTATGATCAAAATTTATATAATGATCTACGGATCACTTTCTCAATCACTGGTACATCTGGGAATGCCAAGTTTTCGAGATTGGCAGCATACTTTGAAAGAAGAACACACAATGGAGATTAGGACCTGATTACGTCAAGCATAAAGTCATCAAAAGGAACATACTGGTGTAGGGATATCGGCTCCAGTGACACGCTCAGGTGCAGCATCGAGGTAGTCGAATGCTTCAGACTCGCAAATCTGAGCGACTACTTCTGAGCCAACACCTATTTTCAAGCCGATCGATCCTCAAGTCAATAAACAGATCAACTGAAAGTGAAAGATAAGATTGTGATAACTAACCAAACATAGGGAAACCTCCCTCCACAACCACCAGTCGTCCGGTTTTCTTCACACTAGCTGTAATCGTCTCAATGTCTAAAGGTCGAATGCTACGGAGATTGATCACCTCGGCTTGGATTCCTTCTGATTTATTCAAAGCTTCAGCTGCCTCAATACTCAAGCCAACCATTCTAGAGTGTGCAACAACTGTAACATCCTTTCCAACTCTTTCTACCTTTGCTTCTCCAATTGGGAGTAAAAAGTTTTCGGATTGAGCTTCTACTGACATAGGGAATGATTGTCCATAAAGGATTTCATTCTCTAACACGATTACTGGATTAGGATCTCGGACGGCGGCTTTCAGGAGTCCCTTTGCGTCTTCAGCTGACCAAGGTGATACTACTTTGAGACCAGGGACCTGACCATACCTAAATGTGCGATGTTCATTTAGCTATTCTGGGATAGAGCATGATCGATTATGATTGTGATGTGTTCAAGCTAAAAACTTACCATGAACAATAATCTTGTGAATGCTGAGCAGCCACTCCAGCTGCAGCACCATTTGGACCTCTGAACACGACTGGACAAGGTGTGCTACCACCAGACATGTAAAATGTTTTACCACCAGAGTTGACAATTTGATCGATTGCCTAAACGATATATCAAAAAGCATCTCCATATGTTAGTAAAATCTTTTTCCGAGGCGTATACATGATTGCGAGCATTGGAAATGATGAATAAGATGATCCTGCTTTATAGGCAAAGATTGCTGACCTGCATTGCGAAATTCCAAGTCATGAACTCACAAATCGGCCGAAGCCCAGCAAGAGCAGCACCGACAGCCATTCCTGCGAATCCAGACTCAGTGATGGGTCTGTTTTATATGAATCGTTCCTTCTCAATCTTAAGTATGCTGAGTATTTTGAGATGAATTTACTAACGTATCAATCACTCGTTTGTCTCCGAATTTATCTAAAAGTCCCTTAGTGATCTATGTGAATAATTTCAAGAGTTACTCAACAAAAAAAGTTGTTGTTTTCAATTTTTTTTACAAATGATTATAACTTACTTTATAAGCACCATTGTATTGGGCCACTTCTTCACCCATAACAAATACCTTTTCATCCAAATTCATTTCTTCTTCCATTGCAGTATTCAAAGCATCTCTAACTGTCATTTGAATCTCACCACCAGTTGAACTAGCAAGTCTTGATGTCAATCGATTTACTCGAGCTTGTGAGGTACATTGAATGGCTGAACGAGATAATTCAGCATATGCGTTGAGTGAAGATCGTAAGTTTGCTGAGCTCGAATTAGAGATAGCGGCCGGACGAGGGTGAGTTAGACGTAAGTTACGAAGAGCTGGCCTAAGGATTGATTGAGATGTCATAGTAGCTGATTTGAATTTGATTGATTTGATGGTTTTATGAGATGAGATGGTATGAAGGTAAAGAAGGTATAATTGACTGAGAAGTTTTCTTTCTCTTATCAGTTTAGGTAAGTAATCTGTTTCAACCTCGATGGGGCTAATCGGAATGGGGCATTAACTTAACTTGATACTTAAGATCTAACTTATCACTTAAATTAATAACCATAATCATAAATACCACCTTCACACTCTTTAATATCAGTAAAAGAAGACAAACTCTCATTCAAACTGCATGAACAAACAATTTGCTTCATGACAGACTAATACTTAAACTCCTTTGCCCTGCATCACTTTAGTAGGGTTTAAAAAACACTCTATGTACTCATATTGGAGATTTGCTTTTTATGCATGCGTGACCTGTTTCTACCAATTCTTCGCATCTTGTGCGTTATGATTGCTAAACAATTTGCTCAACAACTTTAAACACAAATTAAGACCAATGTTTACAAAACCCAGATTCCTGTTAATCAGATAAGAAGGCTAGATGTGAAATTCTACCTACATTAGAGCTTCACTACCATCTGATTAAGGAGCAAGTTCATAGTGATATGAAGAAAAGAATGAATCCTATATTGTGATGAACTTCTTAAGATCTATGTATATGTCTTTGTTATCTACAATCCTTGACATCCTTCTTCAAACAAAAAAACAAATCATCATCACAACACATTGCCTTTGACACGCCCAAAAGAAATTCCCAAACTTTGCACAAATCACGATGTATCACCATCAAAATATTTATCCGTATAGCTGAGTAAAGTTTATTTTGCAGAGATAGGATCAAGTTTATATGCATACCAACTTTTCAACGAAAAAAACTTGGAGAAACTGAAAACAATTTTGAAAAGAAGGATTAAAATCAAGTAAAGCTACAACATCCTGTATCAGCTCTTTTGATCATCTGCCTTTGAGACTACTGGTGGTGCCGAAACAGTAAAATTGAACGTAGGAGGTGCGTTTACAGTACTGTTTGTATTAGTAGTGGAAGAGGACCCAGTGTTAAAACTAAATGCAACAGAACCACTGGAATTGCCGAAGAGGCCCGGTTTATCTGAAGAAGCTGCAGGATTTCCAAATAAACTGGAAGTAGTCGTTGAAGTTGTAGGGTTTCCAAACATACTTGGACCTGTAGTTGAAGATGCAAGGTTTCCAAACACACTCGGAGTAGTGGTTGAAGCTGTAGGATTTCCAAACACACTCGGAGTAGTCGAAGGCACTGTAGAACTTCCAAACATACTTGGTGTAGTTGAAGGGGCTGTAGAGTTTCCAAACGCACTCGGAGTTGCGGTTGAAGCTGCTGGCTTTCCAACAATATTGGCAGTAGTCGAAGAGGCTACAGAGCCACCAAACAAGGGAGTAGTGATCGTCGACGAAGCGGCTGGATTTGTTGAAGATGAAGATGATGATGGGGCTCCAAAAGTTGGCTGAGAGTTACCAAACACACTAGTGTTATTACTCGAGTTACCACTAAACGAAAAGGCTGATGTAGGCTTTGATGATTCATTCAAAAGATTCGAATTTTTTGTAACAGTCGTCCCAAAACTAAATGTACTATTCCCAGCTCCTGATGCGAGAGGAAGTGATGAAGCTGGAGCTGCTGTGGATTTGACTGGGGTACCAAATGAGAATGGCGAAGTGGTTGATGATCCAAAGGCAGATGTAGTTGGGGTTGGAGCCGCAGGTGTCGCTGTAACTTCATTTCACCAATTGAGTAGGGGGAACAATTTATGAGCAGCTTGTTTCTCATAGACAGAAGTGAATGTGACTGACAAGATATAGGCTTAGGCATCGTAGATTTGGTAGTCTCCGACTGTGGCGACGCGTTGAATGAAAAGGCGGATGCCTTATTTATACCTTGAGTTTCAAAGGGATTTTTGGGAGCATTGAATATTGTTCGGACATCAAAGACATCAAAGAACGTCAGTCCACTGCTAGCAGAAACCGACTCTCTTTCTCAAGATATGATACATCAAGCGTCTGGAAACTCAGCATACGAGCTGCTCTAGAATATTGCACTTACCAGTACCAAACCCACTGGGACGGGCGAGGGCATCTGAGGTGCTTTCCACTTTGGTTGCGCTATCTTGAGTCAAACTGAAAGCAGGTTCAGATTCTTGGACTGCTTCGCCTGATTTGCTTGGGTCATTCTGCAGCTGTTTTGGGGCAGATGAGCCCACTTGTTTACCAACATTAGACATGGCATTGGCTAACACCCTTTGTGGACCTGCTGTAAGGCGATTAGACTTTAGCTTTGCCATTCTTCTTCCTGGTGCACTACTCTCTTGTTCAGCTGACGAGCCTGATAATTCTTGGCTACCCTCTTGTACATGAGTAGTTTTTTCAAGAGTAGAGGACGAGTCAGAACCGGAACCGGAGAGAGAAGCAGGTGTAGCCTCTATAGCATTAGCATCAATAGGTATCTGCAAATAAGTATTAGTTGATGAAGCATCAACCGATGACTGTCAGGTACTCTCAAATATGCTCGATTTGTCTAAAGAACTCATACCTGTTTACTCGGGGATGGATCAGGGATAGATTTAGAACCAAACGAAACATTGGATGTTGTACCTATTGTATTTGACTTGTCAAGAGTATCGTTATTGAGTGAAATCGCATCGGCCTTGTGCGCCGATGATGTACCAGAGCTTGGTTCAGAGCTTTGGACAAGTTGCTCGCCGTTGCTCGTCTTTGCGCTCGGCTGGCCGGTCTGGAAATTAAACGGCGTGGCGGTCGCTCCGAATGGCGAAAAGGATGTTGATGCAGCGGGCTTGGTAGTAGTTTGGGCTGCCGTCAGTTGTGAAGTGCCGGACGGGAACCCAGGTTCGGCCACTTTATCCTCACTTGTACTGTCAGAAGTCTTGAAGCTAAAGGCTGAAGGGGGTTGGGAGGATTGGAACGTCGGCTTGTCTTTGACTGATGCTGGCGAAGGAATAGAAGAATTAAATGCAAAGGGTGACGGTTTGGGTGGGTCAACCTTGAACGATGCCGCCACAGCCTTGGGTAGAGTTTCTGAGTTCTCAAAGTGAGTAGATTGGGCGAAACCCGAGGACGCTGGACTTGCATTGCTATTCCCAAAAAGAGGCTGGCTGGCGATCGAACCCGTGCTCGTTGCAGCGGCCCCAAACGAGAATGGCGACGAAGAGGCAGGTGGCTGTGTCTTGATCACTCCTGGTAGAGATACGCTTGGGGATGCTTTGTCAGGCTGTGGTGGCGCAGAGCCAAAAGAAAAACTATTTGAGGCTTTAGGCGCAAATATGGACGCATTATTGCCCGTCTGTATCGCACCGCTGGGCGCCTGCTGTTTGGAAGCATTCACGCCCATATTAAAAGCCGTGGAAGTGGTAGAAGAATGTCCAGCTGTAGATGAAGGGTGCATCTGCTGAGGTTTTGGCGCTGAGACGAGGTTACTATCAACCGCTGAGCGCAATTTGCTTCCTGGCGGAGTTTCTTGCAGTGACGCGGTGGCTACCAATCGAGTCTCAGGTTGAGAGAGGGGTTGTGCTGCATGGCCAGGTGATTCGGCGTTCGGGGTACCCTGGCGCGCTCGCTCTTCGCTTATGGATTGGATAGTAAGTGAGTTTTCAGCAGAAGTTTTGTCGTCAATGTATCGATCATCTTGCAGCAGTGAATTAATCTTGGAGCGGGAGCGTGGAGCCGGAGAGCCGGGGTCCGGAGGTAAACTGAGTCGCATGCGGCCAAGAGAGTTTCTAGGACGTGCACTAGTGCGTAACTTGGCGGTCAATGAAGTTTCAGACAAACCTGGCCGTGAGCTAGGTTTGCCTTCAATACTCCAGATCGGGCCATACTCAACCTCAGTAGTCTGTCGGCCCCTTGGGGATTGAGTAGGGTTTGAGATTGAGTAGTCGACAGATAAGTTCATCGTGTCAGAAGGAGTCGTAGATCGATCATCCCAGATTTCTTCAGAGTCATGTAGTTTGCCTGTTCGTTTGAGTCTCTCGAATTCAGAACGAGTGACCCATCGACGCTCAATAGAGTCTTCCTCAATTTGTTGATCGCTTTGGTAATCTGAAAGAGGTTTGATCTTGATCAATTTCTTTCTTTGTCCATCCTCCGTAATCATAAATACATCTTGATCAACTTCCAGTGAATCATCTTCTTGCATTTTGCCATCATCAGACTGAGGCAATTTCTTCGCTCGGGTCTCTTCTCGTTCGAGCTGGTCATCATCTGACTGCCTCGCTGATTTGCCTCTCTTGTGTTTCAGCTCACGAGATAGCTCTGTTTCACTAACAGCTTGAGAGAGTATCCTCTTTCGACCCTTCTCGATCTCGACCATATGACAATCCTCGTCCTGACTCCCGTGTTCATCCTCTGCTGGTCCTTCTTGTATACTGAGATCGCCCGGGAGTGAAAGTTTGGTTTTCTTACGATTGAGTTCAGCTGGGGTAGGAAGGCCGCGCTTATTAGGTGATTTCAACGTGGACTTAGTTTTCACTTTCTTGGTCGTCCGAGTGTGAGAAATGATGTCAGGACTTCCGCAGGGAGATATTTCCGATGGAGCATATTCCGATGGAGCATATGCCCGTTTGTGTTTCGAGCGGAATTGCTGGTCCTGTAAGCAGATGCACGCATATATGGGCCCAAACGTACGTTTGTAAGTCTAAACTGAGTGGATCATGAGATAGCATATAGGCTTGAGTCATTTACCGTCTTTTGATATGACGCTATGGAGGCTGGACTGGGGAGAGAATCTATATGAGGGCTTCCGGGAGCTTTGGGATCGGACGTAGTATACGTTCGTGGGGCAAGAGATGATCGACGGCGAGCTTTAGATCTGGAAGATATATTGGTGCTTTCCAATCCCTCCTCTCGGGTGTTGTTGGGAGAGGTCTGCGAGGATTGAAGACCGTCATGCGAATCTGTACCAAAGGTAACTATTGGGAAAACACGTGAACGGTCAATGGCAGGACGCTATGACAAGATATAAAGGCTAAACTACCTCTGTGTTTCAAAGTATGGTCTGAAGACGACTTCGTGGCATCTACTTCCGCCTTAGCGATTCTAAAGGGGCGCTTATCAGTATCGGGGATTCCAGCTTTACGCCTTTCGTCAAGAATACGGCTAGATTGGCAGAAGATGATCGGGTCAGCTGGTTAATTCAACAGTATAGAGGCAAACGCGCTGAAGCTTACCTCGCTACCCTCCATTCGCGATTAAAACGGACAATGGCGGTCCATCCAGAATATGCCAAATAACTTAAACCAAGAACAATGGAAAGGCGAACCCAACTGGGTGCAGCTTCAAAGAGGTCGTAGGCGACGGAAGACATGAAGTCGATTGATTAAGATTTGTAGTTCTACTTATGATTTCGTTCATTCATACGTCATTCATTCTCCATCGTTCCAGTAATCCAGGCGACAAACAATTAGCAACACCTCGTTCAAAAGTTGACGAGCAAAACTTTTGATTCACTCACCGGATCTTTCCAGTCACGGGGTTCTTCGGATTGCGGGATAAAACTCCAGGGCACCAAGCCTTCGGAGCTTGGCTTAGCATATGGCGAGAGTGCGGCGCACCAACACCTGAAGGCCGCACTGACTCAACAATCATTCCACACTTCACTGGCCAGAAATGACACCAGCACAAGATGATTACCTGGCTTCTAAACTTGGGCTTACAGCTTGCCTCACAGGATGTTGATTTAACCCGTTGTAAATTGACACCATCCCATGAATTCAATATCCTTCTATTTACTTGTTTTCAACAAAGTGAACATACACTGAAATTGTCACTTCAATATATCTCCTGACTTTCAAGATGATTAGTCACAGTCACAATAGCCTTCCAGGATCAACCAGCTCCTCACCTGAACTCAGGGTCTAGACAGATATCAATTTGATTTATGCCAGAGGCCTCGCAAGATATTGTATGGGCACAACTTCTTCCGCCTGTTGAATCATATCTTGCCATTAGTATGGATCCAAGAACAATAATGAAATTTGAACCTCAATATAAAAAAGATATTGAAAAACACACAGCTAGGGATTTACTTTAGAATGTTTGATTAACAGTATCCTATGGGCAATTTGAGGCAGTGATATCCAGAGCTTTTGATGACTCTTGTCTGAGGGTGAGTCAAGAGCTGTTTGTGGGTGGAAAGATTTTGTGCTTTTGTTTTGGGATGTAGGAAAAAAGGGTACCCATGAAATATGCACAGGTTTTATGTGAAGATAAAAGTCAAACTCCAGCATATTTGATAAAATGGAGCATATTGGTATAGAAATTGTTAGTCAAGAATCACATCAACCTTGAGCTCTTGTAACAAAGGATTTATCCTTCGGGTTTTGAGTGACAAAGTATATAGAACTAAGGTAATATAAAATTCTACTCAAAAAATGTTGAGTTATCAATCACATGAAGTCTGGATATAGAGAGTCATTAAGGTCAGGAAGCATAGGTGCTGCCTGGTTGCCACTTGAAGTTGTTTCTACATTCTCGGCAATGTTCAAATCAAAAGTCCTTGTTCTTCCCTTTTCATGTGATCTAGTTTCACTTGAAGCAAGTGTACCAGATGCTTTTGTCTCTGATTGATATGAAAATCTGGGTCAGATTGTAGCAGGAAATATCAAAATTGAGGAATCTGCTCACCTGGATCTTGAGAATTATCCTCAATTCTTGGGCTTATATCTTGAATCCCCTTTTGCATTCCCATAAATAGTTCAGAGTGTGTCATGCCTTGCCTTTGATCTATGCTGGATTCTCTTGTGTTCAGAAACTTTGGAATATCCACATCATCATTATCTGATGAGCTGTATGCAATGCGTTCAGTCCTTGGCTTTTTTGGGATTGAATTCAAATACATAGGCTCTGCAACATCATCATGCATTGACCCATGTTGTTCCTGGGAAGAATTATTTAAAACTTTGGTGGCTATGGTATCTTTCTTTGGAATCTCATTGTAAACACTTTTTCTTCCTTTTCTAGCGGGTATGAATTTTAGTTTATCAATTGATTTTGGATCATCCTCTGGTGTATTTTGCCTCACACTTAAAAAGGTGTCTCTTTGAACCGTGCTATGACTGATGAAAGGTGAAACTGAAGGAACCTCTAATCTTCCCTTGTCACAAGCAGTGACCAGCTGGTGATGAAAGTTGTTCAGCTTTCTTGAAGATAAAAGGTGATTAAGATAGACTCGTCCAAGGCTAAACTCCATCCACTTGGCTTTTTGATCATGTCTGTAGGTAGAATTTGGCTTTGAAAATATTACCAAAGACCAGTAGTACATCATACACTGAGCTTGACTAACTTTTTCCTTAGGGATGGTTGGAGGAAAATTCTTTAATACCTCTTCCAGTACTTTGCTCATCCTTCTGATGAACAAGTAAAACATAACACTATTCTCAATCAGAACTTCAGATTTCAGGGGATTTAAGTTCTCCTTTGGAAGGTATTTGAACGTCAATCGCAATATTTTCCATAATATTGACTGAGCTTCAGATCTTTCTTCCTCTAACTTTGACACTAGGTTGATAGATCTTGAAAAACTCCTGAACATTTTCTCATATTCTGCGTTATCTGTCACTTCCAAGAGTTCCTTGAACCCTTCCATATTGATGACTTCTTGTGGAAAAATGATCTTGTTCTTTGGAAAATGCTCTATAGGTTTTCTCAGCTCCAAAGCAAACTCTAAATCAGCTTGTTCAAACTTTGACCATATTTTGTGTACTTGATTCTCAATCTCTTTAGGATCATGACCATCAATTTCAAAAGGATATCCAAAGATTGGAGGATTAAGACTCCTGGGAGGATGGTATGGGGATTCATTTATCAGGTAATAATGTAAATCTTGTGGTTTTGAAGAATGTTTATTTAGAAAACTATTTGGAAGACGGAATCTGATATAGTTTGGTGGAAGATTTGAGATTGCAGACTTATTCTGAAGGCCTCCAGCTGCTAAGATGTCAAGAATCTCAATCAATTTCATGTATTCTTGATAGCATTCAGCATATTCAATTTGTTCTGTATTGCTGATTAGCTTCCTCTCTTGATCCTTTTTGTCAAATGACAAGTTCCAGCCCATTTTAAAATCCAGGGTTGTCTCCTTGCTGAAATTTTGTAGTAATAGAAATAGCCCAAATTGTGACATGCTGGTGTCCAAGAAGGGAATTAGATTTGTCTCACCAGCACTTCTACTGCCTAGTTTGAAATCAATGTTGAAAGTATTGATTATCTCTGCAGCCATATTGTCTATATCTTGATGAGTATCTGGATTTGAATGTGCTTTCAGAACCTGTTGTAGGTGATACAACACAAATGAAAGTGATTCTCTTGGGGTATACGTCAACAAATTCATGGGTCTGTATGATGATCCGTCTTCATTTTTTGGGAAATTTGGTTTCTCCAACCATCCTTCCACAAGATCTGCCACCCTCTTTCTGTAGATATGAGGTGCTTTATGGTGTTTTGCCACTTCTTCAACTGTTCTCAAATCTCTCCATGTATCAAGATGCTCTTGTTCCAAGAGAGCTTTATCAACAGGTGTGCTAAATTCTTTATCATGGATTTTCAGAGGCGGTCATCATCATCAAATTCATATTCCAGAATCATGATCACAAAACAGAATTATACCATTGAATTTAACTCACCTGTGATTGGTTGCTCCAGATTTTGAGTTGATTCCAAGAGAGAGATATCCATAACTGCATTTGATACTGATCTTACAGGTGAGGGTGATTGAAGAAACACACCAATCAATGATAATACAACATATCTGAGACTCCAATACATGGTCAATAAGAGAGTTTGTTTCTGGTGTAATTCCAAAGTGTCAATAATGCTGATTGTCTGGGGGGTTCAGGTCAAAGTAAAAGCTGTCATAGGTGAGAGTAGAGTTATGATAGGATGGGACACTCAGAATCAGTCACAAGCTTTGATCTTTTCAGACAACTTTCAAGTTCATCATGATTCATGTAAAGTAGAATGGTGGTACAAACAGCTGTTCATGGTACCTCAGGATCAGAAGATCACACAATGCCTCAAATGAAGTTCATCATTTTGGGTGAAAGGCAACATGATTTCTGTAGAAAGTACATGTAATCTTGGACTGCAGCCGGCATGAAACTCCTGAAGGTGTACATGTCATTGTGCACTACTTTACTGCTGTTTGAAACAGGCAGAGTGACTTAACATTTAAACATATGACCTGCTGCAATACAAAAGACATCTGAGTGTTTTGAGTGTTGTATTTTCAAGGAGGGCTTTGATATGCTAAGGAAATACATACTGTTGATGCACAATAGTACAGTAAAGTGAAGAAACAAAAAACAGTAACTTTTTCAAGAGTGGCTTGGCTAAGCTAGGTTGGCGCTTAGTGGCACCTTGGCTCAACAGATTTTGAGCTCTAGTTTAGCACAAGATTCTCAGTGTGCCTCTGCTTAGCTATCAGGATTTCATATTTTCTTTAGTGGGTCTGCACAGAGCCAAGTACAGACTTTAGATATTCTATTGATAAATGCTGCTCAACTGGCAATTGGCCCTGGATAGACCCAGGGAGCTCAAGAATTTCTCAGGGCTAACCAGGGCACACTCTGAGCTCAATCATTGGTGAAAACAAGGTGAAAGCTGGATAATGTTGATGTATTATACCAATATATGTATTTAGAATTTTCTCAACCATACTACAAGCCTATTTGGATTGTAAGAAATACTTATGTAGGATCCTATTATTCACATGGGATCTGTATCAACCAAAAAATGTCCATGGGCAGCTGGGTAGACCGGGTTGCCCAAGTTCCTGTGTGGCATTTGACTAGATTTCAGTGTGTCAGGCAAGCCTGGCTAACAGAACAAACAGTTGTGTGGAGCACAGCGCAGCGTAGCACCAGCAGTGCTACCCTTCAGGCTATTTTTTTTGCCAAGACCAATTTGATGTTATGCTTTTTGCTACCAGACAGCCCACCACACCTGCTACTCTACTTTTTTGTTTCTCTACCCAAACAGTCTTATCTTCTGTCAATTTTGCTTCTGTACACTGTTTTATAAGCTTTTTATTAACTTTTCTTGACTCTTCTAACATCACAACACAACTATCACATGTTTCTTCAAAACTTCACTTTTTCCTGGAAAAGAAGATCCTTTTTTTGCTTTCTGCCATGCTGAAGAGCGCTGTGCAAAAAATTTGAGCTACCAGCTGTTTTTTTGGCCAAAAGGGCGCTACCCAGGGATGCACGTGTGATTATAATCTACCCAGCCGGTTGCTTCCAGCCCCAGGATACTCAAGTTAAGTACCAACAGCCTTGGTAAACAGACAAGTAAAATATCCAGCTGAACTTTGGCAATGAGTAAGGCTGGCACATGAGACTTGTGAAGGCCCTGCATCAGAGTATCATGTACTCACATGAGTCAAGACCTCTGAGTGAGATTCTATGAAACTACTCACTCAGAATATACTCTCAATTTCCCAGAAAGGAAGTACTCATACTTTATGAGTACTCAAGTGTTCAATTTGGGACACAAAAAGGACAAAAGAGAACAAATGAAAATTCAACCATTTCATAAGAATACAAAATTCTTTGTGTATTTATTCATATTAGAATACAAAATTGTTTGTCTATTTATTCATATTGGCAAGATTTCTCTGAGTAAACAGAAACAGTAAAAAAAATAAGAAGAATTAAACCTAAACAATCTTCATCAGATATCCCTTTTTGTATTTGATATCATGCATCTCTGATTTGAATTGAGGCTTAAATTGAACAGTTGTATCTCAACTGAGATCCTCCACATCCATAGTAGCTTTGTTGTTCATAAGCCAGTACCAGATGAAGAACAAGTGACAGATGATGTCTGTCTGTAGCCACCCTCTTGAAGGGACTGCTATTTTACCCAAAATTGAGAAGACTCACTCCACAAACGCAGAGGCTTCAGGAATTGTCAGGTGCTGAAGGGCAATCTGTGCCAAGACTGGCAGCACACCACTCTCTGACATTCTCTGTCAAAGAGTAGCATTTGAAATATGACATTAAGGATCCAGCTGGGTTGCAAAATGAAAAGCAAAACTCACTGTCCAAAATTTCTCAAGGCCCTCATTGGGCAGTACTAGGTCCTGTTGAAAAAATAACCTATTGATCTCATCCATTGCTTCATTGGTGACAGTTGTTGGAGGAATAGAGTTGGTCCCCAAAGGGAATGGATCTTGGTCAGATTTTGGACTGCCAATTGAGCTTGATGATTGTCTGAAGGAGCTCAAAGCTGACTGCTGGACTTGGTAGGGCTGGGTTTCCAAAGGTTGTATTTGTTGTACAGGCAGCGCTTGGCGGTCACTTCAACTGAAATATGATTGACGTTGATTTGAAAAATAGAGTCCAAATAGACTGGGTCAAGAAGCATAGCCACCAAAGTTTAGTGGTTTGATTCTTTGTGTTTCAAATACTTAACAAACTTGTCTTCTGCACACTTGGAAGCATTACCACAAGCACCAGGAATTCTTGGTTCTCCTTCAAAGCCCTCTGAAGAGCCCATAGAACTAGCAATATACATTGCTTGGTGAGGTTTATTGATTGAGATGTTTATTTCCAAAATGAGCTTCATATAGTCAATAGTTGCCCAACCAGCCAGAGAGATAGCTATGTGAGCTTGTTTTGCATTGGCGGTGTGATGTTCAAGTGACTTGCTGAGTACAAAAGTGTGTTTCACCTGGCAATGGAAAAAAACCTCAGTCAGCTTTGTCAAGAAGATTTAGCAGAGACAAGAGGAGAAAGAACACTTAAAACATAATAGGAAAAGTTCCACCAAGTGGGAGGACAGCTAAGGGGAAGGAGTTTGATGGGATCTTTAACACTGGTGCAAGTCTTGATGAAAGCTTCAAGCTCTTGAGGACTTTTGAAGTCATGTGTATCCAACACTTGAATTTGGCTGACCATGGTTGACTTCTTCTTGTTGCCTGAGGAATGACAAAATCTCTTGAACCTATGTATTGAGTATCAGCAAATGTATCCTGAGTTGGTCCAAGGACTTCCAAAGAGGCCTGCTCAAGGGTGGCAAGGTTGGCTTTGGTGACTTGAGTGTTGAGCATGTCAGCTGGTGTGACACATGCGTTTTTGTTGGCAAACAGGGGTTCTTCAGGTTCAAAAGTCCCTTGGGACTTGGCCATGTCCATTGTCTCAAATGCCACCACATCTGCATCTGTCAGTTTGCCCATACCATCCAGGAAGTTGTTGGCCACAAGGTTGATAACATGGCACATTCAGTCATGAAATTGTGACTCAAACAGCCAATGGATACCCATTCAATGGTATCTCTCTCCCCAAATTCAAACCATTGCACAGTTGGTTGACACATTGTTGCCAGTGACCAAGTAGTGATTGTGATTGGCCCCCACATGATCCAATGTGTGTCAATACACTTTGGCAAGATGTTTGGCCAAGTGTGATCCTTCAAGAGTCTGGGCTCATTGTGAAATGGAAAAGCCAATGCTCAAAAGAAATGAACATGAAGAAGTGAAAAAGAAAAGAAAGAGCTTGGAAGAAATCTAATCTAGGGCAGAGGAACCCCTGACAGTTATTAAAAAAATCATTGATTGCCATGTAAGTGTGTGCAAAGTTGGTGCTGGTCCAAAAGTCTGTTGTCATTGAGATGGCATCAGGTATGTGAGCTACTTTGTTGATAAGCTTTTGCTCCAAATCCACAAAAAATGATTCTGCATCAGCCTTGATGCCCATGCACCCAGGCCAATAGAAGAAGGGTCAGATAGCTCAAAGAAAGAGTCTGGGATGATTGTGAAATGGAAGAGTCAGTGCTCAAAAAAAATAAAGATGAAAAAGTGAAATAGAAAATAAAGACCCTGAAAGAATTCAATCTATGGCAGAGGGAACAGCTGATTGTTGAAAAAAAGAGCATTGATGGCCATGTTTAGTTTTAGTGGATCTTCCCTTAACTGATTCTAGCTAGACTAAAGCAAGGGTGACAAAGACTTCTGGCAGGCACTTGAAGGAAGTTTAGGAAGAAAAACCCAGAAAAGAATGAACCTTGAAATCTTCATGAATTCATCTTGAGGAAAAGAAAAATCTTCCAATCTCTCTTCAATCCTTCTCAACACATCTCTTCAGCTTTAGATTGAGGATTCAAAGCCAGAATCATCAACAGTTTACTTACTCACTAGCAGCCCAATCTGTCCTACTGATCTCAATCTTTTTCTCAAGATCTGATGAGATTTCATTTCGGATTCACTTCAATTCTCTTCTCTTTTCTCTGTTCTCAATCACTAAAAAAAGATTCATCATTTGACTTGATGATCCTAAGCAAGCTGGTAGATTAGATTCTGTAGCCAAACAGCTACATTGGTCATCTATTTCATTTGAGCGGCTGAAAATTTCCTACCTTCACTTCCTCCTCTTGAAATCTTTGAACCACAACTAGACAGATTTGATCTACTGGGTTAAGATCTATACTAATCGAAGCAGAAGAACACCTACACACTACATTCATCACACACACACCCACACAGCTCTTTATATCTTCAGATCAGCTATAGGATCATCCTACATTCCTCTTGATCATCCTAAAACCCTCATCCTTCCACTCAATAGGAATCCTCCCTCAATATCAACCACTCATCCTTCTCATGACTCTTCTCTCCCTTCTTGAAGTGATTTAGATACAAGAGTGATGAAATATATATCTGCAGCAAGCAGTCAACCAAAATCTAAACCCATCAAGCTTCTTGAAATACTCACAAAAATGGCCTCTTGAACCATTTCACAAAGGGTATGTAGCTCTAATTAGAGTTAAAAGTTCAATTTTAAGTTTGGCCCATAACCCATATTCAAGAGATGACTTTTCCCCACTCTCATCCTTATCAACACATTGGGTCATTCTCCAACACATATATGAGTATGAAAATAATACTTATAAACATCCAAACTCAGTATGAACCATCTAAAAGCTAATCCAAAATTCTCTTTCACAACAACCCAACTTAATTTAAAAACAAATTCTCTCTCAAAGAAAAAAATCCATTCCATCCCATTCCATTTGTTTTTCCACATTCTTAAATTTTCTTACTTGAAATTTCAATCTCTTAAACCCATTCTTCTTCCTCTTCTTCTTTTTGCTTCTTCTTGGGTAAGAATCCAGAATCAAATCCAGAAAAAAAAATTGAATCATCCAAAAGAAAAACAAAAAAGTTCACATTTAACTAATCAACACACAAATCAGAAAAATCACTAAGACTAACACACACAAAAGAAACACAAGGAGAGGTTGAATTGAGGAAGAAAAAAAATGAAGTAAAAACAAAAACAAACAATCAAATGAATGAATGTTAATGATGAGGATGAGCATAAGGTTGATGACTATAATTCCTTGGATCAGGTGGTGATGGTGATGGTGGTGGAGGTGGTTGTTGTTGTAAAGCTAATTCAGTTTGAGTATATAGATCAAACAGATCCTGTTGGATTCCTCCTGTTCCTGATGGTGTGGATTGTGATGGTTGTGAAGAGAGTGGTGGTGGTGGTGCTTGTGATGAGTGTAGAGTGGGTAAAGGTGGTACTTGATAATACATTTCTCGATCTTCTGTAGGATATTCATGACTTCTAGACCCACTCAATTTCTTCTCATCTCCATAATATCGATCTTCTTGACTTGAATAGGATGGTGCTCTTGATAAGGCAGTTTGATTACCTGTGTAAACGTTAGTTTGTGCCAACGGATGCGGTTCTCCTACTTGATCACTATATCCTCCTCCTCCTCCTCCTCTGTTGTTAGGGTAATTTCTGCCAACGGTGGGAGCTTGATGGGGTACGAAGTGATCAGTCCTTGGATTCAAAAAATTCATGGGAGACAAGTGAGTGTTGGAAATGGCAAATCCTTGGTCTGTAGCATTGATTGATTGAGAAGGAAGTGAAGGAATCGTGGGGAAAGAATGAAGGATTAGAAAGAAATCTGAGCTTACGATGTTGTACTTTCAGCATAACCAGGATGAGCCCAAGGAACTGTTGGAGGATTATACTGACTACCGGAGATACTGAGACCGGAAACACTACCAGCATACTTATTCATCCCATGAGGAGGATAAGCATGATTACTACGGATTGTCCTTTCACCCTTGATACTACCACCTCCACCTCCACCAATCAACTCATCCATTCCAATCTTGGGTAAAGTAGGTTGTGGTAATGGTGCGGCTTTGAATTGTCCTTTTTTATCTTTAAGATGTGAATAATCTCCCATGGCTTCTTTTCTCATGATGGCTGCTTCCTTGGCCAATCGTTTTCGGTTCTTACGTTTCATCAATTCGGCAATTCGCTATAAATTCAAAGTTAAAGCCAATCAGGAGAGAGAAGCAATAAATTGAGATAAAGAGATTGGTAATACCTTATCTACTTTATGACAGCAGTATTCTTTTAGATTCCCTTGGATATAACATAACAATGGCACATACA
This sequence comes from Melampsora americana, assembly GCA_022264835.1. Taxonomy (NCBI): domain Eukaryota; kingdom Fungi; phylum Basidiomycota; class Pucciniomycetes; order Pucciniales; family Melampsoraceae; genus Melampsora; species Melampsora americana. The sequence goes on along the minus strand of JAIFHY010000030.1, from coordinate 906,267 downwards.
TGAACGCAGCGATCAACAAAAGAATAAATGATCCGACCCAGATAGTGACTATGATCAAGAAGAGATTAGCCATCCATCAAGCGAGTCAGAAGAAGAAGAAGAAGGCTAACGAACCCGTGAAGATCATCGAGACCAAGACTGAAGCTTTTGCAAAACTATCATCATACCATTTATGAATATCAGTGGTGAATCCGACCGAACGAGCAAAGGAATATAAAGTTAATCCGTTGATAACCTGTCTTGGAGCATCAGCCAATAAGAGTCGTTTCCATCCTTTGAAAGTAAAGAACACAAAGAAAGCAAAATCATCCTTTTTCTTCTTTGAATTATTGATTTGAGAAAAAAAACAAAAGTGATCATATGATTTCATTGAATAATAATTATTCTGTGGTGAGATGATCAAACACAAATCCAACAACAAAAACTAGATTAGTGAATTGATCGCTTGGAGAGATGGATAGATTGATAAGCGAGAAATCGACTGACAGCCATCACATTGGTAAAAGCATAACTAATATCTCTAGATCTGATAATCGCTCTAGATTTCTTAGCTTCCCAGACCAATAACAAGAATGAAAAGATGATACAGCCAAAGAAGATCCATTTTCCGATAGAGAAAGGTACGTTCATAGCCGAAGAACCTGAAGAGTTTTCCAAGATTGAACCAGCCCAATGATTTGATGCTAAGAGTAAGACCATTGTATAGACATCTGAACAGTAGACTAGGACTGATTTGATGACCAAGACGTATAGAAAACAGTATCTAGTTCAAGAGAGAAAGGAAGAGATGAGTTGAGTTGATGTGAATGGATGATAGAGAAGAAGGCACATACTGAAAGTAACTCATGAAACCCGAGTTATGAAACTCTCTAACATCCACAAAGTCCCATTTATGATCAGGTACTTCTTCTCTTTTCCATTGTGCACCAGAACAGCACATGTTAAGCGGTTAGAGAGTTGAGTTGAAGGTTGAGAATGAGTTGAAGGTTGAGATTGATTTGAAGGTTGAGCTTGAAGGTTAAATAGGATGAGATGGTTGATTGAGATACATGTGAAGCGAAAGAGAGAGAGAGATGATTAAATTAGAGTGAATCAGATGGATTAGGATGAGTTGAGGATTGATGGATGAGATTGTTGAGTGAGATTTGAAGTGGGTGATGAATTTGATTTGATTTGATTTGATGATGATGGTTTCTTTAGAATCGGTTTGAGAATTGATTTCAAATTCGATTAATTTCAAACTTCACCCAACAAAGAGAAAGTCAAGTGAAGTGAAGTGAAGTCACGAAATTCGAGAAGCAAGTTGAAACCCAGTTTGTAGTATGTAGTTGATTGAAATTTAATTGAATTCAAATTAAATTGGAAAAACAAGGGGAAATGGTTGTTTGAAGAGTGGTGAGTTTGGTGAAAGAGTGAATGTTCGTTCAGTTGGGTGAGTTTGAATGAAGAATGAAAGTGCAAAAAGACCGATTCGATGGAAAATGAAATGAAATGGATTGGAGCACTCGATTCGGTCTCCTTCACTACAAACTAACTGACACAACTCTACCCTCACTTCAATTCCTTTCAATTCACTTTAGAAAACCCTGCTTGGTTCTGGAATGTAAGTAGTGATGGTGAAAGTAAGTATGATTAGGAATAGGATTATGATATAGTATGGTCAATCGTCAAAGGATGGTGATATAGTGAAATTGGTCAAGAAGAAGATTGAGTAAAGCACCCAAGAAGAATGTCAACTGTCAACCTGTCACGAATTGAGTTACACATACAGAACAGCTGAGACGAATACCAACAACCACCACCAGCACCACCAATCCAGTCATCATTCATCATCATCATCAAACTAATCACAACATCACAAAGAAACAAAATATCAAAATCACAAAATATCAAAGAAACAAAATCACAAAATATCAAAAGTATGGATGAACCTAATGAAGTAAGAAAACAAAGTGCATCATCAACCCATTGAAAGACTATTAACTAATACAATTCTGAATCACCAAAACAACAAACAAATCAAACCAAAAGAAAGATCATCTTAAAATCAACGAAACCCATTCAAATCCATCCACTTCAATTAACTCTTCTACTTCTACTCTCACCAATCTAGATTCAACTCATCCCACATCAATTCATTCAATTCAACAAACTCATTCAATCCAATCACAGCAGATCTCAAACCCTTTAGATCAAGAACTTCATGAAATCAAAAAAACGTTGGGTGATGTGAGTGCTTCCTTAGGAGGATGGTGGGGAAAAGTTTCAAAACAAGTTGAGTGATTCTCTATCATCCGATTTTTACTGTTTCCTACCCAAAAAAACAAAACATTGATGAAATCGGATTTGATTTTTTTGAAACGTGTCTTATTAGTCAGTCGAAGCCTTAAATGTAAGTTCGATTGGAGTTCAAATCAAGAATGTTAGAAAAGATTTAGCTTCATTGAATTTGATTGAAAAAGCTAAAAAAGAAGTGGAAAAGATTGGAGAACAAGCTAAGGAGAGTTATGCAGCTGTTCAAATCGAATTAGAACAAGCCCAGAATGATCTTGATGATCATCATCAAACTCAAAGAATAGTTAATGTGGACGGATTAGAATTGATGATCACTCATCATCCAACAAAGGAGGAGGAAGAGGAGGATCATCAAGATCTTGATTCAAAAGGAAAGGAGAAAGAAATTGATCAGGTTAAGGAGGAGGGTAAGGGGATGGAAGAGATTCAAGATCAAGATCCAACTTTGATCAAATCCACACCTATTCTCTCAACCCATTTATTCGATTCGACTTCCATCAGTTCATTCTTTTCTAAATTATCAAAAGATAGTGAACGGATCACTTCCACTTTCCATTCCACTCTATCCCAATTACCTAATCCAAGCTCGATTCAATTATCTAAATCCAATCAAGCTTCTCATTTCGATCTAAGTGAAGTTCAAAGACTTGCAGAAGGTTATCTCAACAAAGGAGAAAGTTATCTACAAGATGTTGGAAAAGAGTTGAGAGAGATGGTCAAGGAAGCGGTCAAAGTCATCCCACCTAGTGAAGATGATCATCATCCAAACCATCAAATCTCAGAAGATCCAGCGAAAGAGGTTGGAATCATTCGATCTAATTTAGATACCAAAAGAGAAGCATCGATTTCGAAATTACGTCGGGATGAATCAATCTTACTGATCGATCCTTCGATCGAATCGAGTGTAAATTTTAATGGGTTTTTGAATTCGATTGATCAAGCTGGTGGGATTAAAGGTGAAGCTTGGAACAAGAAAATTCAAGAACAGTTGAATCTCGAATTCAATCCAGATTCTGAACATCTCAAACTAATCTTCGATAAGATCGGTAAGAATCTCTTGAGCCTTATGTGTGCGTTTTTTGATTGACGATTTGACAAAGCGCTATATTCTTCTGCTTTTTGCTTCAGTGCCTACTTTGGTTTCTGAAGATGTGTTTTGGAGTCGATATTTTTTTAGGTTAGATCAGATTGATCAAGAAGAAGCAGCTAGAAGATTAGTCTTAGGTGATTCTTTTTCTTTGTTTTTCCTAAGCTTTTGATCGATCCCAAGATGACTTGATTGATGAGTTTTGTTTTTGAATGGATATGTATATGAATGTATGTATAGGAGCAGCACAAGAAGATCATGAAGGAGATTTTTCTTGGGATATGGAAGAAGATGAAAGTGAGAATGAAGAGAAGGAGATGAAGAGTGAGGATCAAGAGAATCGATCGATGACACCTAAATTGAGTCAACCGATGAAATCCAAAATGAATGAAGAAAAAGAAGAAAATCAAACTCCTTCAACAACAGATCCAGTTTTGTTACCACAAGGACAAGGTTCAGGAGGAGGAAGTCAACCTAAGACTAATCTAGGGAGTGGTAGGAATTCGAGTGAAGGGACGACTGAGAGTTTTGATTTGATCAGTTCTAATCTTTCACAACCTAGTGGTGAGGATGAAACATTGATGATTAAGAAGAAAGATGAAAAGGATGAGAAAGAGAAAGAGAAAGAGAAAGAGAAGAGGGAGGAAGAAGAAGAAGAAGATTCGGATTGGGAATGAAATGAGCATAGTTGAACTCGTGACGGGCTTTTTCATCATACTTATTTTTTTTTCGATTTGATTCTTTATTTTATATATCCATTATTAAATCTTGTACAATTAGTATCTTTTCTTCCTCTCATTTACATTTTCTATATACAACATTTATCTTTGTTATGTATTTTGTCTTTGATTGTGAAATTCATATGATCAGTCTTAGTGAGGTTTTTGTGATTTTCTTTGTTTGATTGAGGAGGGTGTGATTTTTGAGGTGATAGATGGATAAAGAGTTGATTGGGTTATGTTTGATTTGTTTAACTGTACCTGTACTATCCTGAAGGTTGAGATGATTGTACAGTTGAGTAAGTTGTGATATATCTTCACTTTCTGATTGACAGAGAAGAACCTCTTTGAAAAGGAATGGCCCTTCAGCAATTATGGACTGTGGAAATGGGTTAATCGGATCGAGATGATACATACAAGTGATGTTTCTAGACTGAAGAACTCTTGCTTTGGTGTATGAGTCAAGCTTGAATCGGATTGCGGGACCTGGAAATGTGACTAAATCGACATCAGTTGATCATGCATCCTCTAATTCTTTCAAAAAAAAAACAACATTGTTGCCATAGTTCAAATCTTCGCCACAAACTGACTTTTTTTTCGTCACATAAGTATGTACCTCCACAGGCGCTCTTCAGGGTATTGTACAAAAGGTGTTGAAGAGGATTTGTCAAAGTGACATAAGTTTGCTTGAAGAAGCTACTTATGTACAATAGCAGCTTCAAGCTGAAGGTTTTTCGAATGATTGAGTGTAATCAAAACGTGCTTGATGAAGAAGTGAATGAACCTTATAAAAAGAGCTTTAAGGTCTGAATCCCAATTCAAATCCTGTCAATTCATCGTAATTTCTCAGCGGAAGTTTTATAAGTCAAATCACTTCATGACCAAATCACATTTAATTCGAACTCGTTATTTGTATATACTGTCTCATAGAAAACTATCATACATGCGAATCCGGCCCTTGGCAGCTCATCAAGTGAGTTTTAACTTTTGATTTAGAGTCGATGTGACCTTTAACTTCAACCAAACTCTTAACGCTGAGGAATGCTCTTCCTGATCGTCTTTCTAGCTTCTCACTCATCCAAGCCTTCGGACCTCAACTGATTCTCCAAGAAGATCATTTATCAATGGCAACTGTTTTTTGGGAGAGGATGCATGGATTGATTTCTAGACAGATCCATCCAGACGTCACTGATCAAACCAGGCTGATACTACAACTGGCATTAATCCTATGCCCCTTGGCTGGCCTATTATACTTTGTGAGCGGGTGTAAGAGGATGAAGAGTAGCGGTCTGTGGTTTGTTCGTGTGGATCACTCGGGCTTTTTTCATCCGAACGTCCACATGGTGATTCCGTTCTTAGCAGTCCTATACACAGTTGGTATGTAGTCTTTTTTAGATGGTTCATCTAGAAAACATTTGAATGTCAATCGAAGTTTGATAGTTCCACTGAGATATCTTCAGTTGTGCTAATTCGGTTGTGCTTTGACCTGTCTTTCAGTGAATTTGAGTGGATTGATTTGTTTGCACCACGATCTAAAAAGTTTCCTCAGGCCTCCAACAATTGTACTTCAACTCTCGACTTACCCTCTTCTTTTAAGCTTAGGTGAGCCTTTCAAGTCAAGTCACTCACCTGTTGAATTTGGTGATCGACGAAGACTGAGAAATGCTTATGGCTCAAACTATTTACAACGGTCGATCAGGTTGGACAAAAGGTTCGTTTGATTTTATAACTGACCTACAACTCAATCAAAAGTGAACTCTTTCAGGAAAACTTACCTCACCTTTCATCCCCCATCAGCATGGGCAACAGTATACGCAAGCCCATCAAATAAATTCCGATTGAAACAAGTATGTCAGCGAACAGGACATACTGGCTTGCGCAAGAGCGGTAAGACCCGGTTCTTGTCGCCCAAGTTATTCAACACCTTGGTCATAATTGGTTATATGATCCCATTCCTCTTGACAATCCCGATCGTCACCATGGTGGGAGTTCAAGTCTCTCGTATCAATCATGCTTGGGAATCTTTCCAATCTTCTTCAATCGTCCTTCTCGATCCCTTATCCACTCCTCAATCAAGATTCTCAGAACAGACACTTGCGGGTCATAGTCTCTCAACTTTGGACGAGAGTAGTCGAACGTTACTAAATCTCCTCAGATTGTTGTCCGGCTTCTATCTGATGTTGGATAGTTTTGTGGTGATGGTGATCATCGTCGCATCTCATCGAATCATCAGCACACTTTGGTTTCAAGTTGGTTATCTTCGAGAAAGTTACCACAGACGTCGAGCAATCAAACTTGAACCGCTTCAACGCGTGAAGACTGATTCGTCTTCTCCAGTTCTCAATGAGCTTACCCATACCACTGCTCGTGGCTCAACCTATTTTCTCACCGATTCAAGTTTAACTGATCCAAAAGATTCTCAGGGCTTAGGTTCAGAGGACAGATGGTCAAGATGGCTTCCTTCTTTCAGTCGAGGTACTGAAGTTGATGCAAACACCTGGGGCTTACAGCTCTTTCATCGACCTAGACAAGAATGGGAAGCTTTAGATGAAGCTCGACTAGTCCAACAGTACTTATCCTTGAGGCAGTATACCTCCAACACTCTATGGCAGGCTATCTTGGCATGTTCTGTTGGCTCCTCATACATCATCCTGAGCGGGATAACAGGTAAGTGTATTGATTCAAAACACAATCAATAGATTGATTTGGCTGACCATGTTGAATACTCTTCACAGTTTTCAATGTGATGAAAGTGCCCCAAAAGACTTCGCTCACCTCTTTTGCAATCTTTGTCTCAACGTGGGCAAACATCACATGGAACTTGGGGATCGGCATAGGATTGGGAGCAGTGAGTGACTTTTTCTTTGAATGAAGCACATTCATCATACCATCAGAGCTGATCCACTTCAATTTGATCATCCACAAGATCTCATGCATCGTAGCCTTTTCACCAGTACCTCAAATGCCTGCAGAACCACGTCATCGCAGTTTTGAGTCTGTCGAATCGGTTTGAAGTCTGTACGTAAGATTCGATTTCCTTAGAAATCCTCTAGCCTACTAAAACACGAAGAACCCACTCAAACATTTCCCTTGAGTCATCTTTTCAGCTTCGTATACGTCATTTCATGAACATCAACGGTCAATTAGCGAGTTCATCCGATCCGTTTTCTATTATGTATATTTATCATCGTTACTTGCATCTTCACGTTAATGAATGATCGTTATATTTAAAAAGTTATTATTTGGTATGATCTAGATCTGTGAATAAGTTGTGTTAGTAGAACCAAAAGTTGTATGAGACAAAAAAAAAGTGGCTTGACATTCTTGCTATAAAAGTTTTAACACTTTTTCTTTTCTCCTTCAAGTTTTAATTGTTGATTATAAATGATCCAAATGATTTCCTTTTTTTTTCTCTTTTGCTTTTGATTGAATATGTTCATATATATATACCTATAACCATCATATTCGACTATCATATTTATATATTATCCTATTCCTCTATGATCCTATCCATCTGTTATTCAAGTAATCTGTTATCATACTCACCTATCATCCTATTCATCACTAGCAGCACCACTCATCGACCAAAATGATCAATGATGTGATTTATAAGTCTACACAGCAATAAATCTGGACTAGCTGTTCATACACATTTTCACAATGTAACGCTACACCGCTTTCGATTCTCTGATTTTATTTTGTCACCTGATGTCCTATCTCCCTCAACCTTTCACAAGGCAGAGGGCTCCCCCCCAAACAACCTAAAGACTTCAAGGCGAGCTCTACGGGTTTGAATGAGGCACTCGTGATATGAAATATATACAGTTCTTGTGAACCATGTTGCACAAGCACAGTACCCCTGCTAGATACACTCCTACTCACTAGAGACAGCGAGTAGTGAGTGGAAAAAACGTTTCACTTTGACAGAAATTTGAATCCTGTCTTCGATTGCAAATGAACACCTCTCTGGAGTTCACCTATAGGAATCTAAAGAGATTAGATAGATTTTGAGTTAACTTTTCTTTTATACGATCTTGTTTATCCCAAAGTGATTGAATTCAGGTTTTCCTCACTTGAATCCGCCTGAAAGAGATCATCGTTTCATGCGATTGAATTAAAGTAAGGAATTCCCAAGAACAGAACGACTGACGTTGATCTGATTACGTTCAAAAGACGGCTTGGCCTTCTTCTCATCTGTGTACCAAAACTTGATATATATACATACATAATCAAAGGGGGGGTATTAAGAGCAATAGAAAAATGACATAGACGCAGAAGTATCAAGAAACAAATATAGGATGATTACACAATGATGTGACCTATTGAGATCAATAGAATAAAGCCATAGACTCATAAGTCTCAAGAAACAAATATGGTATGATTTCACAACGATCTGGAATTTGTGAATGAAACAAAATTGGATTTTGTAGACTTTGGCACATGATGTCTGTGCCGGAGTTGTGATGTACTAAAACCCCCCCACCACAACAACAAGACACAGGTAACCATTGAAGAAAGATATATAAGAAAAGAAATGAGAATCAGGAAAGAAAAGAGCTGTTATTTGAAATCTTTTTTCCCGAGTCTGGGGATTCCTTGAATCATTTGGTTCCGGGATTGATTACCTCAGTTTTGGATTCATCTTGATCAAAAACAGGTTGAGAAGGAGATTCAGAAAAAAAGAGTCAGTGAAAGAAAAAAATGGAAAATACATAAGAAATCAAATTATGGGTTGGTATGATGTGTTTGTTTGTTGGAAGAGTTATCACTAATAATGTGTATTGCTGAGGTATGATTGCAATCCATGTTGGTAATATTGTATTCACCCACTAGATCTTTGATTGGATTGCAAAGCCATCTTGTATCTCTGTATGCATACCCATTGCCATTTATTTTGTGTAGCATGTCAAACAAGTCAAACATATTTGTTGTTTAGCTATCCATAATATTGGACAGTTCAGAAAGTATGTTAGAAAATCATGTGCTGATTGACCTCCTTCAACTACACCCCAATCACCATCTACATATGTGTGAAGAGGTGTTTTGATTTTGCCTCTCAGAGGTTTTGTCTTCAGTTCCTTCATACCTGTTGTGTACAGATAATAAAGTAAGTTCTCAATTGCACTCTAATGTTAGTGTTGTGGGTGTAAGGTTTGAGATGACCTTCACTAGACACTTTGGACAGGATGTTGTGAGACACAGCAAGAGGCTTCTAGAACCCAAGAGATCCAATCTTTTATTTTTAATACCTCCAAGAACATGTCTAGTTCCAATTGATAGAGGGAAATAGATTGGGCCCATATCTCTTAGGTAAAGTCTACACAACTAATGATAAGAGAAGAAGAGAAAGAATGAAGTGTAGAGTTTATTATACCTAATTCCAAAGGACAGAGGGCAATAGATCAGTCTCATATCTCTTAAGGAATCAGTCTCAAGAGGAAAATGAAAAACTATAAGGGCTATTCTTAAGTCCAAGTGTTAATATTCAGTATTTAATAGTGGTACTCAAAGTCAAAAGGTAGATTCTGACTTTTTTAACCTAGATTTTTTTGGTGGAGAGAAAAAACTACAAAACTTCTAGGCTTTGAGTACCCCATGCCTACTTATGCACTCAGCACTTCCTATAATCATGCCATGTGTCAGTGTCCAATTACCTCTGTCCTTGGATTTGTTTCAAGCCTTAGTTAAGGTCTCATCGGTCCTTAATTTCACCCCACAACCTGTGTCTTGTGGTGATGTATGTACAAAGGTGAAACTAGGTGATTGGCAGTGGAAAACAGGAAATCTCATTTTTTCCGGTTGGGGCCAAGTTTTTTTTTTCAAAAAAGTTAGGTTTTCCAAAAAGGTAGATTCTACCAACGCAGCAGCAGGTACTGTACCAGTATAGTACCTTCGATACTAGTACAGTACCTGATTTTAAAATACTCAAAAATAATGTACTCAGTACAGTACCTGCGTGGAGATACTGTACCCCGTACAGTACCTGCGTGGAGATACTGTACCCCGTACAGTACCTCAGATTTAGGTACAACAAAATTATGGATTCAGTACAGTATTTTTGGCCCTCCCACAATACTGTACTGTACTGGTATCATGTGTCGATACTCAGGTACTATACCGTACAGTACCTGGAGCCGGTACTGTACGGTATAGTACCTTAGTATCGACAGTATCTGGCACATCAGCAAGAAATGATTCCGATAAACACAAATCAAAATATATTAAAGTTATCATTAATGGAAACTAGATAATGAGAGTAAATGAAAGACAACCAGAAAAAGAAAGAGTCAACCTCATTGATATATTATTGAAATAATGAAGGAACAAAATTGAGTCATGATTTTCTGGCACGAGACGCTGCATCATTAGCAATGCATTGTGTCATGATCTCACCTGCCTTCACAAAGTACTTTACTGGTACTTTACCAGTAAAGTACCTTGGGTTAAGTACCTGAAGTACCTTGCTAGGTACCCGGTACAGTACCTGGTATCACGATACTGACAAGTCCGGTACTGTACTGGTACCTATGTGTGCAGTACTATACTGAGTACAGTACCTACTTGGAAAAAATGGAAAATCTGGACCTGGAGTACAGTAGTGGCCGCGCAGGTACTGTACTGCCAGGTACTGTACCCGTAAATCTAGGTACTATACTGTACTGTACCTGTACTGGTACAGTACCTGCTGCTGCGTTGATTCTACCTTTTGACTTTGAGTACCATAAATGATCATGTGTATATGTGATTCTACTCCAAATCAACTAAGCAAGCAATATAGCAGATTTTTCTGGTTTTCAAAGTCTCACAGGAGTTCAAAAATCTGGAAAGATCAGAATAGATTGAAAATGCCCTTTATGATGTGTGATTGTTTCAGATTTTTTGGTGCCTATCTCTTGGACACATGCAAGTTTAAACACCAGATGGATTGATGTACTTTGAAATTTTGACATTATTTTAACTGTTAGAGGGGTTTTCTAGCACACTAAAACTGTGTTATTGGAATTGAAAATTCAACACTGATGTGAAGAATCATTGATTGCATGTTTGCAATCCAATTTACTTGACTTCAAGACAAACTCAATTAACCTAGATCTTGGTTTGGAGGATCACTAAGCCACTGATAGGCTCAGCATTGATTTTTCCCTAAAGTAAGTCAAATGGATATTCATCTCTGATACATGTATCCTTCAATGTCAAAAGGGTAGTTAAATACTTGATCAGGATAGATTTTTCAAACTTTGATAGAAGTGAAATACCAACTAAATCTCACCTTTCCCTTGATTCCATTGCATTAGTGACAGATACCATCAAAACTCTCAGATTGTCCTTGATGAAGGACTCTTCATGTACAAGCATTGATGACATTTGAAGTTTTATGAAACACACTGGTTTGGAATGACTTTGAGTAAAAATTGTTGAAAAATTTGGAATCATGTGTCTGGTCTCTTGGCAAGGATCATCAAACCCTATTCTTGTTGAAGGTCAAATATGTGTGATGCTTGAAAGTATAAATGTGTAAGTGAGTAGGCATGAGGGATGTGTGTGGGGTATCTTTGACTGATGTGACTACAAAGGATGCAAATTGCAAATCACACAATCACAACATATCAAAAGGGGTGGCAGTGATTTTGCCTTAGGGCCACTATAGAACATTCCTCCCAGTGTCACAATGTCCCAATGGCAAAAAAAATATGAAAAGCCACACATGTATATATCCACAGACGGAGGCTTCTTGTCAGTTTTATAAGAGATCCTCCTTGGGGCTAAGCAGAAGTAAGCCCCTCACAAGTGTGTTTGACGCGCTCTGGAAGAGTGGCATATATGGGGCTTGTGTTTTTTGGTGTGTGAGCTCCAAGAATTATGTGTCCTTATGTCGTTTTTCTCAGACCTTTGCTTCACCTCACCATAGAATTTCTTAAGATTTTGGTATGTTGTTTTTCACATATTGGTACATATTTTGTGGCCACACGCATTGACATGCATTCACCATAAGGGTTCATATTTTGTGGTGTAACATGGGTAAAATTGTGCTTTCAAATTTTATACAAGATTTCTTTAGGTGGTCTTAGGCCAGTTACAAGAACACCTAAGGCTCATGTCAGGCATTTTGAACACATTGCTTAATCTATTCAGGAGTTTCTAACATTCATCAAAATTATATCCAAACTTGCACAATCATATGAAGAATAACATATGAGAACCTTGAGAGATCCTATGGTGAGGTGGAGCAGAGATGTGAGAATGATAACATAAGGACACATAATCTTTGGACCTCACTTGCCAAAAAACACAAGTCATATAAGCTCCTGTTTGAGGGCCCAGCAGATGTGCTTGTGAGGGGCTTAGTTAAGGGCCCATTTGGTTTGTTTTGAAATAATATGTTATGTGAAGACAAGATTTTGATCTGCCCCTTGAAAAAGGGGCAAATTGAGATACACAAATTTCAGTTATAGAGAAGACCAAACAGCTAACCAAAAGAGGTCCAGTTTGTTGTTTGGTCACAGCTGTTTGATAAAAATATGAAACAAATACCTATTTGTTTCATTCCATCAAAAACCTTGACAATGGTCCTTAACAACCTTCACCCATCTTGCTCACCTACACAAGTCATCATCTTGTGAAGTCTTCACACTGCAGCAAACAATTACATAGTATGCCGTGCTTGAAATGCTTCAAGACTCTGAAGACACAAGCTCAAGATAACAAGATTGGTCAATGGAACGGCTAAGTTTAAAATATGACCAATTGAAATCTCTGATTGAATGGAATGAAATTGAATATGAGGTAGATTGAATATGACATTAGATTGAATAGAACACTGGAGGAAAGTGGAAAGAAGATTGCATAAAAGAACTAAAACAAGTAAAAAAGAAAAAAAGATGGAGTCAATGTATAATAAGAAGGATCTGAAGATAGCCCAACAAAGATTGAAGAATCAAAACAAAATGTCAAAATCTGTGAAAATAACAAAAAAGGAGAGAGCAGTGGATGAAGAGGGTGGATGGAGCAGGGGCACATGGAGGAAGAGGCTTCATATACAGCCTTCAAGCTGTATATCTATGTGTTAGAATATGTGATGATTTTCAATTAGATATTGAGGGTACTCAGAGTAAGCGGGAAAAATCTGCCTAGTTGGGAAATATAGTTGGTTAGTGCCACAAAAAGTAGGTTCCAACCAGAGAAAGCAATCCAGCAAACTTGTACCGCCATGCCTGCCTAATTTGCATTTTTTCAGTCGTAGAGCATTGAACTAGATCTATGGACAGTTCTTGCCGGTTGCCAATACAAGGCATTGGGAAGACAGATGGCGGAGGCGTAGTAGGCACAGGGACCTCAAAGCTACAAAGCTTTGGGAAGCATACTCAAAACAAAAATTTGCACCAAAAAAATTGGGTTTTAGGTCTAGAAGTAGGTGGTTTCTGCCTACACTACCAGCAAAAAGTATTTTCCTGGCAAGAAAAAGAAATTGCATCTGAAGCAACAAAGGGTGTAAAATGCAGATTTAATGCAGAATAATGGAAGATGATGCAGAATAATGCAGATTTAATGCAGATCTAATTTGTTTTTAATCCTTTCTGGCTCATAATTCATTCACTTTTCTCATGGGAAAATTGCTTTTTGCTGGTAGTGCTACTCACTTTGAGTATTGTTATTGACATCACATATTTGGTCCAAACAGCCATTTTTTATTGGGCGTGAGATTTTTCTCAACAATGAATTGGGATTGTTCCAAGCTTGCGATGGTACAAAGAATTCCATTCTCGAGAGGGTAGGAGTGACAGGGAACAGGGATGTCACAAGGTTGGGATTGACATCCCAACCTGGCCTAATTGGGAATCGAGGAGAGAGAGGAAAATTTCACCTCTCTACTCGATCCCAAATTCATCCCACAAGTTCCCCTGCACCTCCTGCAAGTTAATCGCATAACCTCTCTCTCTCTTAAAATTTAAAAAAAAGTATATATATAAGATATTATTCAAAATATTAAGGAAACTGTTGTGAATGTGGAGACAATTGAAGCCAAAGAAACAAGCCCAGCAATACCAGTCGAAGAAAATGACCGATGCAATGAAATTAGAAGAGGAGAAGAGACAAGCACTAGCGACTAAACTTAAAGAACAAGCAGAAGAGAGAGAGAGAAGAGCGAACTCCAGAGATATAGTACCTGCGACGAACACATCTGGAAATGCAAGCAATGTCATCACGAGCGGAAAGGCGACTCAACAAATAATAGTGGGAGAGAAAGATGACTTAAGAGCGACAAGCAAAGAGAAAGGAGAAAGAAATGAGATGATCCTAGAATTAGACGAAAGTAGCAGTGAAGACGAATTAGGAGGTGGCGGATCGAAAGAAGAGATAGATAAGGTTGAAGAGATCAGATCGGAAGCGGAGGAAGAGGGTCCAAGGGGGAAAGAGGCGAAAGACAAGAGGAAGAAAGGACGAAAGAAATCTTCAGCTAAGGAGAAAGAAGATGATAAAGAGATGGAGAGGAATCGGTCAGCTTACGAAGGTCTGATCGAAAGCGATCACAGTAAGTCCTCACACCACCTTTGAAGGTTCCATGCCTATGCTACTTTGTACCCTCCTGCTTCCATTATCCTACAAATCTCAGTTGCAGCCTCTAGAAGGCTCCTGACAAGATCCTTACAGTTGTAGCTATTGAGCTCCTGAGGAAAGGGATCGAGGGAGGCCTATAGGCCCCTCCCCCACATATGCAACCACCTTAGTCGCAGCCCAGAAGCTCCTAAGTAGAATAGAATGAACGCGATGAATGCATCATTCAGCTCCGGAACACCGTAGAAGCATAAAAGATTCAGAACTGACTGGTGATGGCATCTAGTTTTGCCCCAATCCATAGAGCTCGGTCAGCGCATTAATCCTAGGGTGGATGAGCCGGGTATGGTGCTACCTCTGCGCACAACGCCAGTCACAGGCCCGCCAGACAGGAAGACGTTGATAGAAAAACTGGTAGACGCAATCGACCGAGGAGATATGGACATGATCCAAGTGATAAGAAGAGAGATGGTTGAAGAGGCGGCGATTAAAGAGACCAAGGGGCAGATGAAGAAGGAAGTTGATAAGAACAAGAACTCGACAGGGAAGGAGAAGAAGAAGATAAAGAGAGAGAAAAAAGGGAAAGGGAAGCCTAAAAAGAAGGCGAGAGGAAGGAAGAGGAGGAAGTCTCGCACACCTTCCTCGTCGAGTCAATACTCTTCATCCTCGAGTTCAGATGGGTCAAGCGACTCGCCGTCCTCTTCGGACTCAGACTCCAAGAGCTCTGACCCCTCATCATCCTCTTCAGGATCTTCTAACTCCTCAGATTCCTCGGATTCTGAATCAGATTCAAACAGTGACGATAGCGTGATAACGAAAACGAATGTAGAATTTAAGTTCATGGAAATGAAAGGACTAGGACTTCCAGACTTACCAGACCACTGGCATGATTGTTATTGGAAACTCAAAAGATACGTCCCTCTATCGGTTTTCAAGCGATCCTACTTGGAGTCCTTCAACTCGGCGGTAGAGGATGGATCTAAAAAGAGGAAGAAAGGATTCAACCTCGCGACTTCTGAGAGAGATATGGAACGTCAGATGAATTACGGCGAGTTTATTTTAGCCTGCGACCTCGAGATTAGATATGCGAAAGAAATTTACGGACACGATGCGTACGCCAAATACATCGAGAAGCACAAGGAGGTGGTAAACCGCCTGCTGATAGACCATCAGTGCTGGATGGTGGGGCTCAGATATCATTTAGCTATCAGAGCGTTGATCTTCAGGAAACGGTCTAGGATAATGTACAAGAAGAAAAGTAGCGGGAAGAGGGGGAAGAAAGTGGAGAAAGTTGCGTTACCAAAAGGAGTCCAAGAACAAGCGGTGAATAGAGCGAGATGGGATGCAGAGAAAGCCGGGGACATGATGTACGAAGATAACCCATACGCACCCGGCCAGCCCAAGTTCGGGTATGATTTCGTTACGGGACAACCGACCCAGCCAGTTGCGAGCTTTACGAGGTCCACGTCCGGCTACCAATCGAGAGATAGAGGTCCTTCTGGAGAGAATACAAGCGGATTTTTTAGGAAGAAGAGAGGGGGAAATCGAGGGCATGGTACAGGTTTTTATCACCAGAAACCGTATCTTTTTGGTCAGAACTCACAGATGCAAATGCCCAACCACACGCCGTATTACCAGAAACCGACAGTACCGGCAGGGCATGGGGGACAAGGCTGGGTGGCTCAAGGCCAAAACCATGCTTATAGACAAGCCGGCGCGCAAAAAGGGAAACAAAAGATGCAAGAGAATGGTAACTGGTAAGCAGAATAAACACCTTGATGGTAGTGGTAGGATACTGACTTACATGGGATGATAATTCCGGACTCGACTCTTGCGTGACATGGGTGTGCAACTTGGTCTTGTCTAAATTACTGATGTGCTTCATTGGGGGGCCTCCGTTATCTCTTCATCACTGATGCACTCTTGGGTACGGGAACTCTCTGTTTTTTTCGTTCTAAGAAATGTATATAACTCAGGAGTGGATATGATGAGAATGGAATTCTAAAGAGAATTTAAATTTGTCCGCTTACCTGCATTCCTAGTGTCAAGCTACGATGAGGGAGAGGCGCCAGGCATGATACAGCCTGATGAGACGAACGAGATACAGAGCCAGACGCTGAGCGATAATGAGAGTATTGTGAGCCACACCTCGTCCCGTGGTTCAGACCGCGGAGGAGGAACGAAGACGATCTTGCCTTTGAACGAGCGGAAGACCTATACGATATCGGAAAGCGATCAGTGGCCAGCCAAAGTCAAGAGTGAGATGAGGACCAGTCGATGGAAGACCTTAATGATAGAGACAGGCCTAGAAGAAGACATACCTTATATCCTGGGTGGGTTCGAAGAAGGCTTCTGCTTAGGGATCCCTCAACACTCGCTGGGTGGCATGAAGTGGTATACACCCGACAATCACGCATCAGCTGTAGACGCAAAGGATCAGATTGAGAAAACCCTCAAGAAAGAATGGAGAGAGGGGAGGATTTCGGGTCCCTATACTCATGAAGAAGTACACTCGAAGTACGGGTTCTTCCGGTCCAATCCGATGGGGAGCGTGGTGAATGGAGATGGATCAGTGAGATTGATCAACGACCTCTCACATCCTAAGACGGACGACACAATTCCTTCGGTCAATTCATTCGTCGATAAAAGAAACTATGAGACATCTTGGGACGATTTTAACGAGGTGGCGAGATTCTTCAGGTCAAACCCAGGCGAGTGGGAGTTAGCGGTGTTTGATTGGGCAAAAGCATACCGACAACTGCCGGTACACCCATGTCAACGGAGATACTTAGTGATCAAGGACTTTCAAGATTGGCTGTGGATCGACTTGGCAGTGGGATTTGGAGGTGTTGCTAGTTGTGGGGTCTTCGGCGCTCCAGCAGAGACCTGGAAAAAGATAATGATGTCAAAGCTGGGCTTTCCGGCAATCTTTCGATGGGTAGACGATAACCTACTGTTGAGGCGACCGCAGGGGCAAGCGTCGCTGGAAGACGTGACGCGGTTGAGCAATGAAATGGGAGTCAAAACAAACCCGGTAAAGAACAGTGAGTTTGGTGAAGAGCAAAGATTCCTGGGGTTCATCTGGAATGGGAAGAACCACACGGTACGGCTGCCAAAGGGGAAGATTTTGGAAAGATTAGGACAAGTCAACGACTTCTTAGTAGAGGTCAGAAGGTGGAATTACTCACAGGTGGAGAGATTTGTCGGGCGATTGTGCCATACAGTGCACATAGTCCCCCACATGGCGGCCTACCTGAACTCGTTGTATCGTTGGAAAAAATCCTGGAACAACCCAAAGGCCACCAGGGAGGCACCGTTAGACGTACTTGAAGACCTTCAAGAATGGGGAGAATGTTTGGAAACCTTTGAGATGTGCGCGATAGTACCGAACCAGACCGCAGAGGAGGTAGAGTGGGTAGGTGACGCGGCATCATCTTTTGGTATTGGAGTTCTGATAGGTCGCCATTGGGCGTGCTTCAAATTTGTAAATGAATGGGAAGCTCGTGGCAGGAAGGAGTCAAAGAGGAGGATAGCTTGGGCAGAGACTGTAGCAATTCGCTTGGGATTGCTAGTGTTGGCAAGAGTGACCCGTGTAGCAGGGAGGAGGTTTTGGGTCCAGACCGATAATACGACCACGGAACACGCGATCCGGAAGAGGAAATCTAAAGACAAAGATGTAAACAAGGAGTGGAAACGGATCCAGAGATTACTTACTTTACTAGGCTGTAACATAAAGCAGAAACGTGTGTCATCAAGGGACAATAAGGCAGACGCGCTATCGAGAGGAGTCAGAGGAGACTTACATTGGTCGAACGAAGTCCGAATAGACATCCCCGCGGACCTACGTTCCCTCATTTTCCAATTCACCCCTTGCGAAGCCTCTGGAGATCATGAGAGAAAAGAAATCAAAGAAAGAGAAGAGTCGTCAGAAACCGAAGCAAGAAGAAGATTGGAAGAAACTTACTAAGCCTTTTGGTACCTTCAAAAAGGATGCGTTCGGGGTCGACCGATCAGACACAGATGAAATCCAGAAGCACTTCTTGAGAGGATCTTGGATGGATGGGACCTTGAAGCACTACAACTCCGGAATAGTGAAACTATTAAGGTTCGCGGAGGTGAAGAAGGTAGACCGTTCGCTGCTGCTGCCAATCACGGCAGAGACACTATTGGGATTTGTAGTATGGGGGTCAAAGAAGAATGAAAATCGGGTGGTGGACGATGAGTCAGTAAAGTCGTCGACACTCAAGTCGTACGTGGCGGGGATCAAGGCATGGCACAAATTCCATAGGAAAGAATACCCCATAGGGTTGGACGACACGGTGGCTTTGTTGTTGAAGGCCTCGGAAACTGTCGAAAACCGACTACGCCAGGAGGAAAAATTAAGACCACCAGTGTTAGTATCAGACTTGGCAGTGTTGAGAGAACATATATGTGCGACGGAGGAGAAAGACCTGGTGGTGTACGCAATGGCACTAGTGGCCTTTTGGGGGACGGCTCGGCTGGGAGAACTGGTATCAGACGATGGGGAGAAACGCTTACCTATTTGGGGGGATGTCTTGTGGGGCCCTGGCTACGAGTATGTGAAAATCGCTATTTATGGAGCGAAGACGGCAAAACCAGGAGAGATCCAGACAATCTACCTCCGTCGACAGAAGTCAAAGCTAGATCCAGTTAGGGCCCTCAAGATGTTATACGACTTCAGACCTAGAAGGGCGAGCGACCCAGTGTTTGGATTCGAAAGTGAAGGGAAGATGATGGTGTTCAAGAAGCAGGTGGTAATCGATTGGTTTAGGTGGCTGTGGAACAAGTATAGACCCCCAAAGGACCAGCTCCTCTATGGGCACTCATTTAGGATCGGGGGGGCTTCTCTACGATGGAACCTGGGGGCTACTAGGGAAGAGGTGAAAGTCAGTGGAAGGTGGGCCTCAGATGCTTATAAAATCTACTTACGTAAGTTCACTGAGAAGGAGATGAAGGAAACGGTGGAGTGGTTGAAGGTGTTGAGATTAGATGACTAAAGCCCAAGGTGAGAGGGAGGTAGAAGGAATGGAAGAGGAGGGGAATCTAGGAGGGGAAGCGGAGGGGGAGATGGATGGAGGTAGTGGGGAGACTGATGACAATTTTAAGTTCTGTTAGGGCGTACAGTCTGGAAGTTGATTGAAATGCAATACAGAAGTGCTTGTGCGGAGAGGAAACTTTAATCCACCAATTGAGGTGTAGATCCCAGAGATACGCCACAGACTCTACCAGATTCCCTGGTACAGAGAGAGCACTCACGTGAACAGAGTTGGGGGTGTTCGACTTCTCACGGCTCACGGCTCTAGTATCCCGCGAGTTCAGGGGGTTGAGAAGTCTAAACTTCTTAAGCCTGTTCTCGCCCTGTAGGTAGTAATTCTGGGTCACTGATATATGTCAGCATCCCAGAATATACTCCCTACGGGACTACCCCCACACCACAAGTATCACGGTACAAGCCTCTGGGTAGAGGCAGTACCGTGAGAGGTAGGACATGCTGAATGAGGATAGACTGCTCAGGGTGTCTAAGGTTTAAAATCAGACGGATGTATGAACATCCTGTCTAGTGAGTACTAGAACTTGCAGCACACGAAGATTGAATGGATTGGGATTGTTCCAAGCTCGCGATGGTACAAAGAATTCCATTCTCGAGAGGGTAGGAGTGACAGGGAACAGGGATGTCACAAGGTTGGGATTGACATCCCAACCTGGCCTAATTGGGAATCGAGGAGAGAGAGGAAAATTTCACCTCTCTACTCGATCCCAAATTCATCCCACAAGTTCCCCTGCACCTCCTGCAAGTTAATCGCATAACCTCTCTCTCTCTTAAAATTTAAAAACCCACCCACCACCCGGGGGGTTGAGAAGTCTAAACTTCTTAAGCCTGTTCTCGCCCTGTAGGTAGTAATTCTGGGTCACTGATATATGTCAGCATCCCAGAATATACTCCCTACGGGACTACCCCCACACCACAAGTATCACGGTACAAGCCTCTGGGTAGAGGCAGTACCGTGAGAGGTAGGACATGCTGAATGAGGATAGACTGCTCAGGGTGTCTAAGGTTTAAAATCAGACGGATGTACAAACATCCTGTCTAGTGAGTACTAGAACTTGCAGCACACGAAGATTGAATGGATTGTGGACTGGATATTTCATTGTTTGGAGAAATGTGCTTTGCCCAAGACAAAGCCAATTTTTACATACTTTTTTTGAGATGTTTGTAAAAAAAGAAATGTAAATTATGGTATGGAAAATTGAATACCACCTACCACAATGGTGCACTTTTCCAAACATATCCTCCCACACCGTATGATATGTGAAAAATAATGCACGTAAAAATGAAAATTGTGGACAATAAATGACTTTCATGCACATGACCTCACAGACGTTTTAGTGCGTGAAAAACAATGTTTGTGAAACAAGTTTTGCTTCAACAAATCTTCAAATTTTCCAAACTTGAATCTTCAAAACTCCAAACCATTAAAATTTCCAACCCTTTTTCTCAAGTTTGTACATATTTGCCATTTTAGTAAAGTAATTTGATTTGAAAGTTAAGCGGGATCAAAGAAATCAAAAAAAGGATTACATGACAACATGACAAGAAAAAATCAAGAGATGAAAAAAAATTATGTGAGAAGCAAATAGCAAAAGAATTATGAGAAAAACAAATAGAAAAGGAATCATGGTACAAACAAATAGAAATGGGAACATGTTGAATGCAATAGTTACTCCTGTGTCTTGCGCTTGGACTTACACACCTTACTAGTTGCGCTGGCCTCGGACTCTTGAATGCCACCCTTTTCCTCTTCCTTCAACTGGATCTCTTCTCTGGCCACCAAAGACCATCCCTTCCAACCTTTGATCTTTTCCTTTCCAGCTGGTTGTGTTGGTTCAATACCAACTGACAACGCCTTCACTAGTCTCTTCTTTTGACTGACCTTGGTGATTATATCTGAGGTTGAAAAATCAACAAGTTTTCTTTTCTTTTCACTGTTTTCCTTCTTGGGAATTGGACCCTCTAGAGCTTTTTGTTTAGCTTTACCTGTTTTTGATGTGTAATTAGATTCAAATAAACAGGAAGAGAAGATACAGGTAAGGAGACAAAGCTCACCTTTTCTCAATGGGTCTTTCTCTGACCTTCCAACTGATTTCTTTCTGTCTTTGCTTGCCTCATCCTTGGCCTTTTACTGCTCCTTTGTCTTCTGGATTTGAAGATATATACTGAATAACATTGCCTGAACGTTGGATGCATGCCACCAATCAATCCACTTTTTCAATTTGGAGTGAATTGTCCAAAACCTACCTAAATGTGGGAAATCGGAGTAAAAAAATCCAAAAGAAGTCGGCCAAAATTCCGAACATGGGCTTTAGGGGGAGGCTGGGACTCTGATAAGCTCATGTGGGACTTTGATAATTTTATGCATGCCAATATTTTTTCCACGTTATAATTGTCTTCCGATTCATAGCGATTTGTATAATTGTCATTCATTTTTACCCAGACTACACATATGGATAACGATCCGTTCGTTCACGTTCGTGTCCTGGATATGTGAGTACATCGGATTTCCGAAGAAGTACACACATAAAAGGCCAATCTATCTTTTCATAACTTTTTTAAGTTTAATAACGTTGTAGAATTGGTGAATGTGGTCTTTGGAGCTTCCGTCTTGAAAACTCGCCCGATGTCGGTGTTGCCTGGGGACTGAGATCGGGTTGATCAGGATTCCCTTCTGTGTGAAAATTTAATCAACTCCCTTCTGCCTCGCCAGGTCTTCAGACAGAGAGACTGACGGTCAAAGTCAAAACTTTGACGTAAAACTTCTCTCACTATAAAGCATCTTCTCAATGTCCAACTCACTCCAGGCTCCAGCCCAAGAGCCAAAACATCACGCCCCAAGTCCCTGCACATCTCTTTGGGGGGCTAGGGAGAGTTCAATATAAATAAAGGAGAAAACACATTCCGGTAACACAGGACCCAAGAATGCGCCTATAGAGGTATGTAATGCAAATTCCGACCTTTTGTTGGCGAGGTTTTCGGGTACTAAATCACTCTTCTACAGCACCTACAGTAGTGCAAAATGTGTGTGGCAATGAAAGCTTTCATTTAAGCCAGCTTTCAACCTTATAGCATCTATACGTCCTGAGATAATTGGAAGTAACAGTCAAAAATAGGCCCAAAATCGAACGTCGGAATCATGCCTCGGGGGCACAGATGTTTTTTTGCGCCTTTTGATTTTACGTCAAAGTGAGCAGAGCTGATGGCCTCGGATAGATCATTTGAGAGCCCTATTTCCTCCTATTCCATGCGCATCTTTTTCAGTGCTGAGAAGGTCAAGGCAATGAGTGTTGTGAGTAACACATTCAAAACCAATCTCACACGATTGATTTAGTTTGAACTTAAGTCCCTCGAGAGGGAGAAAGGCCCCGATTAAGTTTGCACTCTGTGCGGGACACTTCTCAAGCGAATATCCACAGACGGACGAAAAATTCGTTGTATGAGATGCTACTGAGTCTGAATAAATAATGAATCCATGTGTGCTTGTTTTGGTGGTGAAGTGGAGATGAAACTCACTTTGTTATTCCACCTCTGAAGTTATCATTTGTAGTCTCATTGAAGGATTCTTCGTCGATTTGAATTATCGCTACAACTCACCATGATATCCGATGCTCAACTTGGTCAATGGCAATTGCTTCATAGAGAGCTTGATCGACAAAGTATATTCGCCCCAACACCATCACTCCGCATAATTTTCGTATTATGTATGGTTCTGAGTCCACTATCAGGCGCTTTATACGGCTTAAGTTTGATCAAAAGAGTTTCTGCTCGATCTGAACGATGGCTGGTTCGAAAGGATTCCGATGGATACTACCATCCGAACGCTTCTGTTGTGATCCCAGTATGGGCGACGTTGTACACCATAGGTCCGGTGATGTATTATGATCAAATAGCTTGGACGACACATTAATCATAATATGACATTTTCATTTTCCGCTTAGCCGATATGATCAGCCTGGTGACTTGCTACTCGGATCTGGGCAGTCATCCACGCTCTATCACTAGTGCAACAGAAATCCTCAAATACGCGTTCTTGTTGGGAATGGGTGAGCTCTAAATTCCTCAAATCCCTCTTTTGTCTTTAACTTGGCCATCCCTACTTGTCCTTCTTGTCCATTTGCTAATCTTTACAAACTTTTGACATTTTAAAGCATGGACAAAAGGTAATCGGTGTCTCTTCAAGTTGATGATTGATGATTTCCGCATATATTGATATCTTCCCATGACTATCTTCAGTCTGGGCGACCATCTACGCCGCGCCGCGTTCAAGGTTTCAAATCCAACACAACAAACCTATCACATCCGGGTCTGACTCTAAAACAACCCAAATGCGGCGTTGGCTACTGCCTATGATCTTCAATATCTCAATGGCCTTGGGTTATTTGATTCAAATGATAGTCTCCGTGACCTTATGCACCTATATTACTACCAGCATGAAACAGATCAAAGATCTCATGTATAAATTCGACGCGTTGAGCGAGATAGTAACTGCTCTGTCCTCTACCGAGGCCTCGAACATTCTCTTCCCAAAAAGTTTCACATATTTAATCTCAATGCAGGGCGTGTCTCGAAAGCTTGCAAGACACTTGCGCGTAGGGTTTTACATCTACTTCTTCATCACTGCATTCATGTTTATAGCCTTATCACTCGCGACTGCAGTCATACTCAAAGCTCTGTATTTTCAGCTCGGAGTCCTGAAGAGAGCTGCGATAAGACCTCGAAGGATGGCCTCCAACATCGATTTGTATTGCCCGCAGACACCAGTAGTGCTTATACCTGATCAAGCCTCAACCTTTACACTCAAAAAATCACCTGGTACCTTCTCTGAAAAACGTTCAGGATCACCTTGCTCACAAATTGAACCATGGGACAACATTGACAGACGATCAGACTGGCTTCCTACATTCAAAAGAGGAACTGGAATCGATGAACTCATGTGGCGTCTACCGGCTTTCAGCGAGAACTTTGATGAGGATAATCTAGACGTGGGTTTGAAGGCAGAACAATATCGTATCTTGAAGACATATACAGTCAACATCATATGGCAACAAGCTTTGACATGTGCTGTTGTGGTCTCTTATCTTGCCATGCTTGGGCTCATGAGTAGGTTGTCTTTTTGGCTGTAACAGGAAGTTATATATATCACTGATTTGAATTTTGACTCCTACAACCTTCTCAGTTTCAACTTGGTGCAAAGAAGAACTTGGATTACCACTACCTCGGGTGTTATTAATATTAGTTGAATGGTCTAATTTGACTTGGAATCTCGGAATAGGATTCACTCTAGGATTAGTAAGCTTGCGAATCCTCATTGATACATCCGTCTTTCGTCTTTTTTTACTTTAAGCAGACTACTAATTAAAACAACACATGTGTCTTTAGATCTCGTGTTTTGTTTCCTTTTCACCTATACCGTCTCATCACGAACAAGAACATCATGAATCATCTCTCCAGGATCGAGAACCATCTTACTCTGAGGGCATATAGTTTTACAAAATACAAATTGACAAAACATACACGGTTTGGTGTAAATCTTTAATCATTCTCGAAAACACCCAAGTTGTGTTGATGTTCCATCTTGGGCGATTTTCGAGGTGGGTTTGTTTCTTTTTGAGGTTTATCTGTCTGTGCTATCGGATTCTGGTCTTTCTCTCAGGCAATGGCTACTGGGCCATCTATCATGTCTTGGAGTTTATAGCTCGGTTGTGAGGGGGGGCTAGATCGTGGATGTCGGAAAGAATTTCGCGGGTGGGGACAAGCCCCGAGAAAGCTTCTTCAACCCCTTGCTTGTTCGACTTATTGTGTATTCATCTTACCGTCCATTGTATTCATGTTGTATACCTACTCTATGGGACAGACGGGATGTTTCTTTTTGAATTGAGCTTTGGAAAATTTTAGCCATGTATGACTTATGACCCTCGGAATAATTTTCTGCCGTGGGTTGTATCCGCGAGTGAGATCCTATGAGGTTGTAGTATGTGTGAAGGTGATCTGTCGAATCTGGCCAAGACGTATGAATGACAAAGAAACTCCAAATGATACGTATGAAGTATTCAAAAACGGAGGTTTCCCGTGAGTTTCAAAACAGCGGGCCCTTCAAGCCCGAGATGACCACTACCGCTAACTTTTCCGCAGTGACTGCGGAGTCGTGTCATCTTTTTTATCGAACCACCCTTCCTATCATCCCCATCACCATCTTTCAACAATAATAACCTCTTACCGCCTTCAGAACTCCTCTAATGCCTTCTATCTCCCCGTCTTTAACCCGAGGAAACCGTTTTTCCCCGCAAGGGACGCGACCGGACGCGACAAACGCGCGAACAAACGCGACGATTAGCAAGGACAACCACACGCCGAACCTGAACAATTCGACTGGTCTGGACTCGAATATGACAGATATAATCGACCGAGACTCGGACGTGATGGAACCCAAGGAATCGGAACCTACCCAACGGTTAGAGACGATGACAATGCCGCAATTGTGGAGTTTTTTGAAGAAAAACAACCAACTGGAAAACGGCGACATCGTAGTCCCGGCTAGCTTAGTCAATGTCATCACAGCCCTAGCGATCTCCATGCAAGAGACAGCTCTCAGGATGAACGCCGTGGAGGACCAGATGAACAAAACCCGAGAATCAGCCTCAAGAATTGATAATCTGGAAAGGCAAATCCGATCTTTGATTGAAGCTCAACACGCTCCAACAACCCCTCAACCCACCGCGAACGGCCTCCCAGCCAAACCGAAATCGTGGGCAGCCACCGCGGCAAACGGTTTGAAAACCACGTCAAACCAAACCCCCCAACCCCCTCCACCAAATAAAGTCATCAACGCCTTTCGACCGAGTCAGGTGATAATCCACACCACCAAAGCTGAAGGAAGAAAACCCCCCTTCCAGAACGTGAAGTCGACGGAAATCATTAAACGTATAAATCAGGCACTGGAGAAACTAGAAGCAACCATCGCAGGTCAAAAGATCGAGGTTGAAGGAGCAGCTAGCCTGCCATCGGGCAGTGTTAAGTTGTTCACGGCAACAAGAACTGAAGCAGACTGGCTGCTGGAAAATAGAGACAAATGGTCAACTCTAGCTGACCCTGATTTGATAACCTCCCCCGCAGTATTTCCTATCGTCATCGACTCAGTACCCACAGACATGTACCCCGACACAGAGAACATCAGACACACGCTAACAGAACAAAACCCGATTCCCAACGAGAAGATCCATTCAATCAGATGGCTAAGTAAACCAAACCTGACAGGACAAAGTACCGGTTCCATCCTAGTAAATATGTTAGACAAGGAGCTGACAAACATGATGATTAGGGGTTCAGTTTACTTTGAAGGCTGCAGCTTACGGGTTAGAATATGCAAAAAACCGCGTGTACAATGTTTCCGCTGTCAAGAACCAGGCCACATAAGTTTGCAATGTAAAAATGCTTTGCTTTGTAAACATTGTGGAGCCGCTCATGACTCAAGAACCTGCCCCCAAAAAGATGAGCGCCCACACTGTATCAGATGTGTAACTCATGATGCATCAATGAACCCCAAGATCATGATTGATAAAATGAATGAAAAATATGCTCATTCCGCCTCAAGCACAAACTGCCCCATTAGATCCAAAGGTCTACTCCCCTCACCAATCCGATCATGTTAAGAAACAACCCAAATCAAGTTACACAAAGCAGTTCTTCGTCCTTTCCTCTTCCTTTTTCTGTTCACCCCGTTGATCAAACTCAACAACCAAAATATAAAGCACCAGAAGCCATAAATACTGACACATTTGATTCTATTCCAGGGAAGAACACCCTGAAAATAGCACAACTAAACTGTTTCAATAGACAAGTTGTGATAGAAAACCTACTAGCTGATGAACATTTTGATATACTTATTTTACAGGAACCGTGGATAAATCCACACACGTTAAGATTGTCAACTCACCCAGCTTGGCATGAATTCACAGCTTACAATTACTCAGCAAAATCATATCAAGAAAAGACACGATCAGGCATCTACGTCTCAAAAAGGATAGCATCATGGGATATCACAATGCTACCTAGCAGATCGCCGTACATAACTGCGATGGAAGTCAAAGATTTAGGAGAAAAACTCCCAAAACTACGTATCGTATCATTATATAACCCCCCCGGAAACAATGCAGGCTTACCCATTTTGGAAACTTGGCTTAGGAAATTTAACAACCGCAAGATCCCGACCCTTGTAGGAATGGATGCAAACCTGCACCACCCAAACTGGAATCCAACAAACTATTGACACACTCACTCAAACGCAAAAGAACTCATACGAATCTGTGGAAGCGCAGGATTCAAATTACAATCCCAGAAAAGCATCCCGACGTTCTACCCACGTGCCAGGGGAAAACCAACCACGATAGATCTCACGTGGATCAATTTCAAACTGTCCAAATACACAATCACCTGTACAACATCAAGCACAAACTATGGATCGGATCACCAACTACTCTTAACGGAAATTAACACAAACAAGACCCAGCACCACCAAACACACAACTCTGCGAGTTTGGGAAAACTAGACAAGGCGTCCTACTGTGATGAGGTTGAAAACCGGCTGAGTACCTTTCCTACAAACTTATCAAATATTCGAGACGTTGATGATGCGGTTGAATTGATCACAGATTCAATCACGCAAGCTTTTTACAAACAAGGTAAAGTAGTCAAAACAAAAAGTCACCGCCATAAAGCATGGTGGGATGAAGAAAAACTACGACCAATGATCAAGGAAAGAAACCGAGCCAGACGTTGGATGATACTCAGTGGAACGTATGAAGCGGCTCAGTGCTATTGGGAATGGAGCAACTACGTAAAGTACTCAATTGATGAACAAAAGAAAGTACATTGGAGAAATTTCCTGGCTAAAACACAAAGCGGAATGACTTTTAAAGCATTCAACTACACACAGGCACAGGGACCAAACCTGATAGCACCATTATACCGCGCTGACAAAACCTTGGCAACAGACAAAGATGAACAAGCTAAGCTCTTATTCACCGGCACATCTATAGTGAACAATGAATGTGACTTGTCTGATATTACAGAACATCACCACGACAAACTGGAACTCGACCACCCGCAAGTCTCTGAACATGAAGTGACCGAGATCATCAGGAAACTCCCCTCAGGAAGAGCAAAGGGTGGGGACAATGTACCCAACGAATTATTAAAAATAGCTGAGTCATGCTTAATACCTACATTGACTAAACTCTTTGAGACCTGCCTGACACTGGGCTACTTCCCCACAGCATGGAGAACAGCAACAACAGCAATCATCCGGAAACACGGCAAAGATGACTATTCGGAACCGGGAGCCTATCGACCAATAGCTCTACTAAGCTGTGTTGGAAAAGTCTTCGAAACACTGATCACAAGACGAATCACTTACTGGGCCGAAAAGAATGAAGTACTAGCGCAAGGACACATGGGAGGCCGACGACAACACAGCACTGACGACGCCTTCGTCATCCTCACATCATGGATACACCACAAATGGAGGGAAGGAAAGATGGTTTCAGGACTTTTCTTAGATGTAAAGTCGGCATACCCTTCCATCCACAAACTCAGACTGACAGACTCACTCCGGAAAAAGAAATGCCCAAACTACCTTATAAGACAGGTAGACAAATACCTGACCAACAGAACCACAGATTTACAATTACAAGACTTTCTATTGGAAAAATTCAGTATAGAAGATGGATTACCTCAAGGTTCACCTCTATCAGCAATACTATATATCATCTATAACTCAACTCTTCTCATCAACCTAAGTGTTGATCTAAAATCAGACAAGATCTCCCTTGGATTCATAGATGACGTAACCCACCTGGTCGCGAACAAAGACTTGGACCTCAACGTCCTAGATTTAGAAGAAGAAGGAGAGAAAGCGCTAATATGGGGAAGACAGCATGGAGCGATCTTTGACCAGAAAAAAGCGCAAGTAATGCACTTTACCCATAAGAAACATGCTAACCCAACTATTCTCTTTGGAAGACAGGTACTACATTCACAAAAATAATTGCGATGGCTAGGATTATGGTTAGACCCCAAACTAACCCTAGGACCGCACATACAAAGAATGTACCAAAGAGGGAAAACAACAATTACACAAATTAGCAGAATCAACAAATGCTACTGGGGTGTTAACCCCAAAGAAGCAAAGACACTAATAATGTCAATACTCAAACCATGCATACTATTTGGATGTATAGTATGGTTCAACACCAGAACTGAAAGTAAAGTCACTAAGATTTTTAATTTATTACAAAATGCAGCTAACAGATTAATTTTAGGAGCTTTCAAAAGCTCGCCAATGGACCACATGACCCACGACACTAACATGACTTCATTTAAAGATTTAGCTATACGATATAACCACAATTTCATCTACAAACGACAAACAGCGCCTAAATCTCATCCAACAAGACGTATTCTGGACATAGAAATACATAATACTCCACGTAACCTCTTGAGTCCAATACACCAAATATTACGAAAAGCTGATATGTTTACATTGAATGATTCAACAATAGAAACGATCCATCCATACTCTGATCCCCCATGGATTGAACCTTCATTAAAGATGAAAAACAAAGGAGAAAAACGAGAAATAGTGAAAAAGAAAATACCCCAACAAATACAAGAGGAAAAAACGAACGGCGCGTGTATCATCTTCACGGATGGGTCTTTCATCGCTGAGACTGGAGGAGGTGCTGCAGCAGCAATGGAAGACAGCATCCTAAGCCAAACATACGGACCATTAAAAGGCATATCTAACTACGAAATGGAGACTATGGCACTAATCCTTGGTTTGTTAAAATTTAGTACAACAATAACAGGTGATCCGACGAAATATACGTCCTTAGCAATTTTCAGCGACAGCCAGGCAGCTTTGGATTTAATGGCAAACCCAATCCAACCCAGATCATTATAATATTTGGCCAAAATGCTACGCCAATCAAAAAGAACCATCCCATCGAACAAGGCAATATCCCTATATTGGACACCAGGCCATGAGGGAATTGAACTAAACAAAAAAGCAGACAGCGCTGCTAAGGAAGCCGCCAAAGGAAAAAGCAACTTGGTATCACTACCAGTCAGCCTGGGAGGATTACTAAGACACACAAAAGAAAAATTCAAAAGGGGAGCTGTAACCATAAAAAGATTTAAGACAAAAGGAAAATACATAGCTGACACATTGAATGTAGTCGAGAAAGGACAGGCGGCCACGATATTCCAACTACGATGCGGACACTGCCCACTTAGAAAATTTCTTCACCGGATAGGAGTCGAAGAAGATGAAAAATGTGAAACATGTAGAGTAACAGAATCACCGAATCACTTCCTTATATTCTGTAGAAGATACAACAAACAACGCCAAACCTTCAGAAGTAAAATCAAAGAAGAAAAAGTCAAAGTCAACGTGAACTCTGCCCTAGATTTATTAGACACACCAGCAGTTTTTCCTTATCTAGCTCAATATATTGAGGACACAAAAAGATTTCATCATTTCAGAACCTACTTAGACAAATAAATACAAACACAAATTGCTTGTCCATCTTATGCCAAATTCCTTTAATTTCTATGTTATCACTTTCCAGTTTATTTACCTTTCTCCTATTGTATTAAAACATTTGTTATAAATCGGTCTGCAGTGAAGGCTTGGTAGTCCGGCTCATAGTAGGAAACACAAAAAGATCTTGTACGGTAGTTACAATATTTACATACAGTTTTAGACAGTGCGATATGTGAAATCAAAAGCACTTAAAAAAAAAAAAAAAAAAAAAGCCCGAGATCACGAAGGCGTGAGTTTGTACATAGGCCTGAGTCAAGGAATCAAGTATTGTATTCTGTCGTGATTGATCTGCATGCGCTATGAATGTCCATATTTTTTCACGTTGTCAGAAGTCTCCTCTGATTCATTGCGATTCTTTACGATTATCATTCACTTGTACCCACACGACATAGGAGCACTGCCACCATGTTCATGCAGTTTGCCTGCTGTACAATTGCTGCCAATTGATGTTTGCAGCCTTGTTGAGTTTGATAAAGACCTTGTAGAATTGCATGGCAGGGTGGATGAGGATGAATGTGGTTCTGGGAGGTTCTTTCGTGAAACCCCGCCCGGCGTCGGTTTGGCCTGGTGACGACTGACCTCGGGCTGACTAAGTGCAAAGTTCACGGTTAAAGTCAACACTTTGAAGTTTGGCATGAGATTGGTCGAGGATTTTGTGCAAACAAGTTTTTTGCATATCTCCACAACTACTCGAGTGATTGCAAAACTGAGAGTTGTGAGGTAGAGCAGTACATTTTTGGCTTTCAGGCCAGGGAAAGTTGATAAAAAAATCAAGACCATTCAATGTGATTGTGGAAAAGGCTTTGGCAAAAAAAACGGCGGACCACTCTCAAGCCGAATTTTCGACTTTGGCCATAAGTCTCGCGCGAGGGAGAAGGAACTTGGTAAAGTTTACTCTCTATGCGAGAAACTTCTCAAGCGAATATCTACACATTAACAGAGAGATAAGATTGCATTGAGATGTTCAGTGAATAATGAATCAATGTGCACTTACATGAGCGGCGAAGTGAATATGAAAGCCCCTCTTGGTCATCTCACCTGATATTGTATATCATTTGTAGTCTCATTGAAGGACCATTCGTCGATTGGAATCATCACTTCACCTTCCAATGGTGCCTGATGCTCAACTTGCTCAATGGGAATCGCTTCATAGAGAGTATGACCACCAAAGCGCACTCACCTCAACACCATCGCTGCGCACAGTCTTCATACTATGTATCTTTTTAAGCCCATTATCAGGTATTTTATACGGCTTGAGTATGATCAAAAGACTTTCTAATCCATCTGAACGATGGCTGGTTCGAAAGGATTTCGGAGGATATTATCATCCGAACTCTTGTGTTTTGATCCCACTTTGGGCGACTTTGTATACCATAGGTACGATCATCTCTTGAAATTTCATAAAACAGGTTGAAGCACGCATTGATACGAGATTCTTATTTTCCTTTTAGCCGATATTATCAGCTTGCTCACTTGCTTTTTGGATCTTGACAGTCATCCACACCTTCTCACTTTTGCAATGGAAACGATCAAATACGGATTCTTCTTGGGAATGGGTGAGCTCTAAATCTTTCTTTTGTTTTCAACTCGGCCATCCCCACTCGTCCTTCTTGTCTATTTGCTAATCTTTACAAACTTTTGAACTTTCAAAGCATGGACAAAAGGTAATCAGTGTCTCTTCAAGTCGATGATCAATGATTTCCACATATATTGATATTTTCCTATGACTGTCTTCAGTCTGGGCAACCATCTACGTAGCGCCGCGTTCAAGGTTTCAAATCCAACACAACAAACCTATCACATCCAGTTCTGATCCTAAAACAACCCGAATGCGGCGTTGGCTATTACCTAAAATCTTCAATCTCTTTATCATCTTGGGTTATCTGATTCCATTGATCCTCAGCTCGCTCGTATGCGCATGGACTACCATGAGCATGAATCAGATCATGGATCTCTTGTATAAATATGAGGCGGCGAATGAGATCACAACTGGCCCACTTTTGTCCTCTAACAAGGTCTCAAACATTCACCTAGCAAAAGGCTTTACATATCTCATCTCAATCAAGGATATATCTCAAAAACTTACGAAAAACTTACGATCAGGCTTTTATATTTACTTTTTGATGACCGCATTCATGTTTATCACCTTATCACTCGCAACTGCAGTCATCCTTCAAACTATGTATTTTCAGCTTGAAGTTCTGAAGACATCAGCTTCAAGACCTCGACGGATGTCCTCAGAGATTAGTTTGTCTTATCCCCAAATACCAGGAACGGTTCGTCTTATACCTGCTCAAGCCTCAAATTTCATATTTCGAAAACCACCTGGTCTCTTATCTGAAAAACCTTCAAGATCACCTTGCTCGAATATCGAATCAAGGAATCTTGTTAACAAATGGTCAGATTGGCTTCCTACATTCAAACGAGGAACCGGTATCGATTCAACTATGTGGAGTTTACCAGCTTTTAGTAAAAATTTCGAAGAGTATGATATTGATGTAAACATAAAGGCAGAACAATATCGTATTTTGAAGACCTATACAGTCAACATCATATGGCAACACGCATTGGCGTGTGCTGTTTCGGTCTCTTATCTTGCCATGTTTGGACTCATGAGTAGGTTATCTTCTTTTTCTGTGATGGGAGATTGTAGATTTGATTGATTTGATGATTCACTTCTGTCTTCTTTTTAGTTACAACTTGGTGCAAAGCAGAACATGAGATTCCATTACCCCGGGTGCTATTGATCTTAGTGGAATGGTCTAATCTGACTTGGGATCTCGGAATTGGATTTACTCTTGCATTGGTAAGTTTGAATCTTTCTCTTGTCTTTCTCTTGTTCTCTTACTTCTAAGGAGTATACTAATTCCAAACCAAATCATGTTTTTTTCTTTAGATCTCCTGTTTCGTTGCCTTTTCACCTATCCCTCAACATCAAAAACCAAAACGTGATAGATTATCTTTCAAGTGTCGAGAACCATCTTTTTCTGATGGATCTTCTCACTAGATCCGTACCAATGTGATTTTGATGGTTTGGAATGAATCCCTACTTAGAATAATTATAGAAATTTGAACCCGATTGTGTTAATGTTGAAGCTCAACTTGTATATTGGATTAATGATTGTGATTACATAATTGTATGGATCTTAAACACTCAAAATGAAAACAACTTATCTTGAATGAAGCAGATGAACTTTTTTCAAGCATGTGTCTATGAAGCCACTCAAGTCATGATTCGTTCCAAGCCAAATCGAACCTGATGAAGTTTAAATTGAGATTCATCATCATATGATGGCTTATCAATATGTACTTCTTTGTGTCTTCTTCTAAGACTTGTGATCTTATGAGATGGGGTGACGTCATGTTTGGGTTTCTCAATATATGAAAGATCTTCATTTCTCTTGACCATCGATTCTTTTCCTTATCGATCTCAAACATATCTTCATCAACCATCTTCTCTTCATCAGATGGTTGTTTACCATCTTCTTCAATCCGTGCTCAGCTAAATAGAGCTGATTACATATCTGATGCTCACAGGTTTACCTACCATTCTAAGTGTTGATGTCTTCCTTCAAGATTTACCAATCAATTTCAATCTTAGGCTCTTCTATATCATCATCATCCAAGTCTTTCACTTTGGAGTCATCATGTAATCACCCATCTTCTCAATCAGTTCAAGTTCAAGAATCAGAAAGTCTCATCTGATTGGAGTGAGTAAACTGAATTGGCTTATATAGGTAACCAGTTTCACTTGAAATATCAGGATGATCAGTCATCGTAGTCATCCTTCTCTTCTGACTCATCTTTTGCTGTGAGCTGTGAGCTGTGTTGGCGAATGTATGAGGTGATGAGGATGGGTGTGGTGATTGGCAGTATATAATCAAGACACTCATCTCTTGATTCCCTTCTCTTCTTCTCTCACTGACCTCTAAGTTACTCTTAAAGGATCTTTGCTCTATATATCCTCATGCCTTGTTTACAGCAATTTGAATGAAAACTTTGCTCAAGCTGACTGGATGTAATCATGGGTTGGTTTTGATGAACAAATCTTAGAAGGATTATTGGCGAAAAAAAGTCATCCAATGGTACGTAGTATCATACTACTCAGCCTTTACAAATCTGTTATGAATCTTCTCAAAGAAATCTTACTAATGGTTCAGCACTTGAAATTTGTGATACCTTCTCAGGTTTTGATGAGTGTGCTCCCTCTCTCTTGATGATTAGTACAACAGATAAGAAATGTTTACAGATTGACCAACGATACAAAACAAGGTGAAAAGCAAAGTGTGGCGGTGTAGAGAGAATGAAGGGAATCGAATCAACCAATCATCGTGCAAAAACGAAGTCTGCAATAAATCCAACTCTCATTCAAGTTTGAAATTAGAAATCAGTTTGATCAAAAGATTTATCCAATCAAACAAGTTTGTAGATTTCATCAGATCAATCTTCATCTTCTGTAATCTTCTTTTTCTTTTTCTTTTCTTTCTTTTCTAAAGAGAACATCAAAATGAATTCTGATGAGTCTGAGCTTTTTCTTTTGTTAGACTTTATAAAGTTAGGAATTGACTGATTAGAATCATTGAACCAAGCTTTTTTTGATGAATTTGATTTGATTTATTTAACTGTCGTGCTCTGATAAGAACCAAGACTGACTTGACATTCAACAACTTAAATTAAATCACATACAAGACGAATAATCAAAAATCACGACATACACCAAGACTAGAGAGATTGGTGAGGATCTACATACTTTTTTACTCCTTGGATTTTGAAATTTATCAAAACGCTTCATTACCATTATAATAACAAGTTTGACCTTTTCATTCATTCGTTCATTTCATTTTCTTTAACTAAACTTCCAATTCACTCGTTAACTTCACTCATTTCTCCTTCGACTCACTACATCAAAATCAAGATTAAGAAACCCAACCGATCATTTGAACGATCAATCAATCATCATCAGATGGCAAATCTTAATCGAATCATTCAATCAATCAAATCAAATAGACATTCATCAAGTCAAAATAATCTATCATCTTCATCATCAATAAATAACCACAACAACAAACGGCTCAAAAATTCTTCATCGCATCAAACTTTACCAAACACAATCGTTAACCATTCAATACCTGTTTTATCGCTTGATATCCCATCTGGTCAATTACTTCCAAATCAATCCAATCGATTCAATCCTAACACTTCAGCTCAAGATGAAGAACACACGATCGGAGAGGATGTGGATGTGGACAGTAGTTCACTTCTTTCCCTTCAATCTGATCGGCCAACTAGTCCTTGGGTCGATCTGGGTCATAGGGTTTCAACTCTCGATTCTGCAAGTCACTTTTTAATATCAGGCTCTAGTCTCAGTCCAGCTGGTCACCGAAGATGTCAATACGTTCATTTTGGTCCTACTCAACTTACTGAACTCATTCGACTCTGTTCTCCTATGATCCTTTCACGTGGTCTTGATACCCTTGGACTCTTCAGACCATGGCGTACTTCTGAACGGCCTCTTCATATCGGTCGACTTCAACTCCTGTTTATCAACTATTTACTTCCTAGTCCTCCTTCAACTTCTGAAGCTGATGAAGTTCACCCTTCCCTCACTGCCCCTCGTTCTGTAAGGGTTGAGGATGTTCAAGACGAATTGGTTTTTACTTTGGTTCATGAT
This sequence comes from Melampsora americana, assembly GCA_022264835.1. Taxonomy (NCBI): domain Eukaryota; kingdom Fungi; phylum Basidiomycota; class Pucciniomycetes; order Pucciniales; family Melampsoraceae; genus Melampsora; species Melampsora americana. Next base: position 869,268 of record JAIFHY010000030.1, on the reverse strand, counting down.
CTCATTCATGTTCTCAAATGGGCTATTCGGCATTTATCATATCAATCCACGCGCTTTGCACTTCAACCATCTTGGTACGAAGAATTTTGTCGAGAGGAACGGGAAAAGGCTTATCCTCAGAATGCCTATACTTCCATTCTACTTCCGCTTTTACCATATACTACTCAAGATCTGCTCAACTCAATCCTCGAATTAGTGGCGGCTGTTGCTGCTCATGTTGATCAGAATGCAATGCCTGCGGCTCAGTTATGTAGATACCTCGGATTCTGGATCTTAGGACGTGGTACCGATTCCTTTGTGAGCTTCGATCATCTCTACTTGGAATGGGAAAGATCCGGTCGTGCTTTCGAACACATCTTTCTCGCCTACCTTCGATCTCAAGCTAGATTACCTAAACGACTCAGAGAGCTCGTTAGCGTTTATCCTCTTGAGCCGTCTAACTTGGTCTTTACCCCACGCTTTACTACAAAAGTCATTAAAGTCTTAAAAGTTCAAGTCACAAGTTGTGCATCTCCTGTTCAAGAACCTATTCAACCTCAACAAGAAGAAAATGTCAACAGTAGTATACGTTCATCCAGTCTTCGTCGCCCTGCTCGCACTCCTAGTCTTCGTCAAGGTGCTCGCACTCCTAGCTTTCGTCAAGTCGGACGTTCCTATTCTCGTTCTCGGCGGTCGGTCTCAATTGCTACAAGCACACCAGTCTCTAATCCACTATCCCAAGTTCCTCAATCACGTGGACCGCTTGATATCATCAAGGCAGCGAATGAAGCAGTTTTGAGCGATGACCATGATGGGGAGTTACTTACTGACTCGCCTTCCTATCGGATTTGGCAAACTGTCCTCGAGAAAGCCAAGTCTTCAGACCCTCGTCCCCTTCCGCTCACTGATAATGTTATCACAGCGTCTCAATCGGAGCCATTAGTAAGTCTACTCGACAACGAAACTCAACGTGTCATGCAAATCACCCGAGCACAGGCTGCTTCTCAACCTGTCAACTATGAAGCAACACCAAATTCGCCACCAGAGCCTCTTTCGGCATCTTCTAAAGGTTCTACAGTAGGCCGACCTCGATCATTTTCGCTTGATGTGTCACCGATTCATCCACATCAACCCTTGCCTCTTACTACACTCTATGAACACAGTTGTTCCTCTCGAGTCCTTTTGTCAACCAAGCCAGAGATACCTCGACCTAATACCATCTCTCAAGCTTCCGCAGCTTCATCCCCACCAGCACCCACTACATCTTGGGCTGATTTTGTTGCCTCGGGGTTTTCTTCTTCCTCCCAACATCTTGAAACCAAGCTCACTGCACCTGAGCCAATCGAATTACCACAACCTCGCACTAGTATGTCTACTGTGAGAAGTGCAGCTACCACTGTGAATCAATACAAGCGACGTACAATCAACCGACACAGACGTAGCAAATTTCCTGCGCCATCTGTTCGATCCTTCAAACCTGAAGACCAACCTGCACCTCTGATCGACACCCCGCCACCGCCACCGCCACCCATTGCCCCCCTCTTACGTTCAGTAACGGTTGTGAATGTGGATGAAGCGTTCCCAGATTTATGGTTAGACACTTTAGGAGAACCCATGATTCGATCTCAATGGCCAAATTTTGTATTCTCACAATTAAAGAAAGAGATTCAGACAGTAGAGAAGAACGAAATCATCACACATCTATTGATCGATGAATTAACAATGGATCGAAAACCTATAGGTCGTACGGATTCCACACTTCAATTTGATACCACTGTGATACATAGTGTGAGTCCCCCTACTGATTTAGAAGAGTTGGGACTCATGACTCAGAGTAGAAGTCACTCTCCTAATCCCAATCCTGCATCAAGCTTACCTGTAAGTATCAAGATCTTTTCCCCCATCTGTTCACATGACACGCTCATATAAAGTCTTTCATTTTGATCAGCCTAATGTATCGGTACCAGCTCCAGTGACTCATCAACCCATCACAATCACTTCCGTGTTTTGTAATCTTGGTAAACAGTCTAAACGTTGGTTCTCAAGTCTCTTTGATGATCAACCTCCTCGTTTAGGATCTTGGGTTAATAAACATAAGAGGAATAAATCAAGTAATGTGAGTAAGTAATTTAAGATTAGGTTCATCAAATTCATGCCTTTTTGAGTGTAGAGCTTTCATTTTGACTGATGATATGTTTTTGTCTACTTGTTTCGTAGAACCTTGAAAGTTGATTTGATGGATAGTTTTTATCACTCGATCATAAGCGTTGGGATCAGAGAAGAGGATCTTATAGTTATTCTTATGAAGGTTGTTTTGGGCGTTGATAGCACATGGTTATCTAAGGTATTCATTTGCATCTTACTTTGAGAAGGATATTGGAGAGGTTTGAATCAAGAATGATTGAAAGTGAAGATCAGGCGTTTTTCAGAAGAACGCATGACATGGAGAAGTTCGAACCGGGGTTATTCAAAAAGCTCAGTTTATTGAACCCTTCTGATGGCGATATACTAAAGAGTTTTGTTTTGTTTTGGTGGATTGAGTAGTACTTCTTTAGGTCTCCTTTTTTAATTATTTAATCGGATTTTGCAAATTGTTTTCTTCTTTGCTTAAGATACAAAAGGTTTAGCAGAATGTTTAAGTGATAAAGAAATGGTGATGGATATATAATTACTTTCTTTTTAGATAAAGTGAAAGGGAAAGATGAACAATTTCTTTGCTTTGTAATTGAGTTTTACAATCATTTTTTTGATATTGGAATTGAATTTCTTATATTTTTGAAAAGATAAGTACAATAAGTTGAGGTTTAATTAAGATGATCCTGATCAGAAATCATTTGGTAAGAAAGAAACAATCAAGGTAAAGATGTCTGGTATACGAAGTGTTTGAGAACACCGTATCTATTGTAGCACCTGCAAACTTGATTAGATGAAGGAAACTCGTTCTAATGTTTTTCAAGAACGAAAACTAACCCATGACACAGACAATCATCACAACACATGAAAACACATAAATCTATATGAAAGAAGAAGTTTAATGAACAAAAATCATCTATCTATCACCTCGTAAAGATAAGTAATTAAATAAAGAGCACATAATTTGAAGAGTGAGATGAACTGATCTAGAAGAAGAGATTGAAGTTGAAAAACAAACTGATTATCAAGTATCATTTCAACAGAGAAGAATTAGAAAGAAAAAAAGTAACATTAAATTCACCTTACCTTACTTCTTTTTTTCAAAGTTGGGAAAAAAAGAGAATTATGAGGTAAGAAGTCAGAGGAGATGGGTACGTTTTATATATATATATATATAGGAAATTGAGAATAGGTTTAGGTGATTCTCTCACTTGTACGAGCCACATTTTCCTCATAAACTCACAAGCCCTCACGTTGTACATACTTATAACATCTGCATGACTATAAATAAAAAGACAAAATATTACACTAGGCATTACCAAGTTATACACTCATATGACTAGAGAAGCTCAACTGAGGTTCAACTCAAATTAAGCCATCCTTTTTCCTCGAAAGAAACAACAAATCTTTTAAAAAACAACAGATGATCAAAATCACTTCTCCTGAAGCTTTTCAGCAAAAGAGTTCTTTTTTTTTGATGGATTGAGCAATTTGAAATCTATCAATCAGCTCAACTCATAAAACCTAATGACCCACAAAGCAAGAAACCAAATCAACTTAAATAATCCCAATATGATCCAAGATATATATATATATATATATATCAATCAATAATTGACATTTCAAACAAACAAAAAAAAGAGATTGCAAAACATAGGTATAAGAAAATGTGCAAAAAACCAAAAAAGAAGAAGAAAAAATTCAATCCCATCCCCATCTTGATCCAAACCGTTCAATCAAAAATTCGCTAAAATCATTTCAATTTGACCATTGATTTCAAATAATTTCGAATGTAATTTAACTTCATCTGTCACTCTATGCCAAAGTTTATTAAACAAACTATCGATCACATCTGATTTACCCAAGACTGGTTCATAGAGTTCTAAAGATGAGATTCAAAAATGAAAACTCATTCAGTCGATTTGACTTTGTACATCAATGGATTTGGAGCTTGATAGGATCACTTACCCATGATACATTTCATCACATCAGATCCAATGTTAAACCATCGAGGGTCGGTGATATATCTTGTCAAGAAACGTAAGATTGGAGCTAAGCTGACTTCATCCCTTCCAGAAAGAGCTTGATGTAGCCCATCCCGATGAATCAGTTCTCGGCATAGAGCAAAGGTGATATTAGGAGGGGTTGCCTGAACAAAGAGCGCGAGTAAAACGTATCAGCATGCAAATCGAGTGATATATGATGAGTACTGAAACCATGCAAAGGTCCAGGAGAGGGATATTCATCTTACAGGAGTCAAGACAGAATCCAGAGCATCACCATATCTAAATGATTTTAACATTCGATCCCATACTTGTAGTTTTTGTTTCCGTTTCCGTTTCGTGACTGTTGTCTCGGGCACAGGTACAGTTGTTTGGACAACATGCTGGCCGGGATCGGCTCCTTCAAGAGCTTCACGTGGGTTTTCTTCATTGCTACTATCCAATCCCGCTCGAGCCATCTCTTCCATCAGATGAGTATCCTGTTGATCCCATACAGTTTCAGATCCAACTGCTCCGCTCAGAGACATTCCTATTGATGGTTGTGTGTCTTTAGCAGCTTTAAGACGCTGAGCTTCCACTTTTTTCTGTTGTCGTTTTCGAATGCTCAGACTACCATCCGTACAGCCTACTACCAGTGTTCCATCATCAGGAGAGACACCCATTGATAAGATTGGAGAGCTATAGCGGATTGTATGTCGAACTTTGTAAGAACCGGTCGAAAGATCATAAACTTTGACTAATCCATCCAAACCACCAGACAAAAGCCGCCGAGTAGGATTTCGAAGATCATCATCACCATCACAAGGACCGATTGCCCAACTCAAACTAGTGATTGTCTTTTGATGATTACTGAGACTGACGAGATTCTGTTTATTACCACTTCCACCCAAAAGATCCCAAACTCTAGCAACCGGTCCACCAGCTGAAACACCCAATGTACCACTAGGATGAATCAAGATATTCTCGATAGGTTCCTCATGATCGAGAGTCCAAACCAAACCATTATTTTCGTTTATCCGGTCATCCCATAAATTCAATTTACCATCATAACCACCGGAGAGAACCAAATTAGGTGCCATAAAACTTCCAGCTCTAACATAATCTGAATGACCGATAAAAGTTCGAAGGGTCTTAGAAGTAGCTAAATCAAAGAGTCGTACGGTAGAATCATCTGAGCAAGTAAGGATGGAAGAAGACGAAGGAGAGAAACGAGCGACATGGACAGGTTGTTTATGATCTTGAAATGAACGTAAGATTGCACGAGAGTTTAAATCAAAGACTTGAACCAAACCCGAATCATCTGAAGAGATCACAAGTTTTCCATCTGATTTGATATCTGAAAATCTAACGGGTAATTGAAAACGTGAGATGGTCTTGACGACTCTTAAAGTTTTAGGTGAATAAATTTGAATTTTAGTTCCTGAACTGATACAAAACCTATGAGGTGATTTAATTGAAAAAGTAATATGAGAGATGGGTGCATATGATTTGACGAAGACTGGATTCTTCAAAAAAGTATTGAATCAATTTAAAAAATCAAGAAGAAAAGAAAAGGTAAGAAAGAGTTTTTTGGAATAGATGAGAATTGAAAGGAGAAAGAAAAAACGAAAACTTTACCTTGAAATCTCTCCAATATCTACTTTCTGACCTTTCAGCATCAGAACGTGTTAGACGAGGATGTGTGTCTGGTTTGAGTTTTAAGAATTCCATGATTCGAAAAGAAAGAAAGAAAGGATCAAAGAAGGTCTTGAGGTTGGATCACCAAGTATGGATCATTGGAAGTTTCACAATGAATTACACACACACATTGGCTTGTGGGTCAGGACTGTGCACCCCGCAGCCACCCGATTGACAGCTTTGTGAAAGATGATATGTATGTGAAGTGGGTCATTTTTAGTGACGTCATCAAAGGTTTTAAGAATTTGAAAGGTTTGATGAAATGAACAGTTTGGATTTGAGTCAACATGAATCAATCCAATCCACCACATTCACTCTTCAATTCTGGTCAACATTGTTCTTTGCCTGATTGTAACACTCTAGATCTCCTTCCTTTACTTTGTCAATCTTGTCAATCTTCATTTTGTAAGGATCATGCTCCAGTCTTTGCTCATCACTGTCCATCTGCCGATCTCAAAACACTCTCAACGGTTTCCCAATCCAATCATCATCTCTCATTCGATTCAATCGATCACTTGATTTCTTCACATACTCCAATTCCTACGACTACTGCAACATCAGCACAACTTCAACGTACCGCCCGAGCCAAAGAATTACTCGACAAACATCTCCCTAAAACCTCTCAGACAACTCCTCTCAAACCGACAATCTCAGCGACAAAGAAACCACTGAGTCCAGCTATTCAGCTCATGCTACTCAAAAAACGTGCAACTTGTGGTGATCCGAAGAAGAAGGAAGGTGATGTACCTCTTAATGAGCGTTGGTACGGTACTGTAAACGTTCTTATTCAAGATCTCAATCTCGATGAGATCAATTTGAAAGATTGTTGTGATCATGAAGTCAAACTTGGTAAACCTCTGTGGTTCCCAAAGGTTAGTCCATCAATTTGTTTATCTTTTAATCTCCTAATGAATCTCGTACTGAATTTGATCAATATTTGAAAATCATTTACAGAAAACTTCCACTGGAAAAGTGTTTGATTTGATCACTAATATCTTTCAAAATCAACTCAACTCACTTGATCATACTCAACTTCAACTCTGTATCTTTTGTAAGGATAGTATTGAACCTATCATCTTAACTGAGAGATGTTCAACTGCTTGGGGAGACCTATTGAATGATGGAGAAGAAGTTTGGCTGACTAGAAAAATAACCAAATCCATGTCTTGATGATCTTCAATTTGGAATGCTGATACTTTGTGGATCACTGATGGGGTTTTTTGGAAACCTATCTATTTTTGGTTAAAAATTGTATCATTGATAAGAGACATTTCATATTGGCCATGAGCTTGGGATTTGTGTTCTAAAACCTTATGAAGAGCTGGGTTGCCAAGATCCAAGTCTGCAAAGGTAACGATTGAGTAGCTGTGATCTGGTTTACCAAAAATTGTAAAGTCAGGCAGCTAAGACAATCAAAACATCCAACATACTGGCCAGATATACATAGTGGAGTTGCCTAAAAGATGCTCAGATTATCAGAAAGGCTAAAGCATGTTTTTCAAGAAATTTCTTGATCTATTTTGAGATTTATTCTTCTTCATAGTAGGATACCTTTTGAACTTTTATACTCAGAATGATTTTGTTCAAAATATCAAGTTCTCCTGTTGGATCATTAAAAATTTCACTACCATCATCAACTTTTTGTTAGTTTGCTTCATCCTTCTGATCCTGAGCGGTCCAACTATGTCTCTCCAAGCTTAGGGCAAAGCACTCCTCAAGAAGTACAGAGGCACTTCATCATTAGAAACCTACAGGATAGAGATTTAACACCAAACTTTGGCCTTCTGGGACTGGGACCAGGTGTGTGATGCTGATGCTCAACAGGGAATCAAATATGAAAAAAATGATAGAATCAACTCCTGTTACAATATCTCTGCTTGCAGGACTTGGATTTGAGAAAGCACAGCTCAGGCAATCAAACTGCTGACTGGAGACTCAGAAGACTAGTGATAGTTTTGTTGGTCATTAACTACAACTTTCTATCTTATAGGGCTTGAAAAGATGTAGTAGGATTTGAACTTTCTTGTTGAAGATCAGTAGAGTTCATGTCAAATTGAAGAAAAGGATCAAGAAGCATCATCCTCATTACTTACAAATGAAAACATTTCATATTTCTCTTGTTGTCTGTAAGCTTGATTCAACTCTGATTATTTCAAGTTTTGTTTCTCTTGTGAAATAATCACATCTATCAAGGAGAGTTAGTTTAGGGGTCTGGATATGAAAAGGGCTGATTCTGACAGAAGAACTGAAGAAGAAAGGCATATGTGTTACTGATAAACTGAGTCCATTTCAGGTTCATATGGGATTACGAATTGTCATCGGAACTTCAAAAGGATTGAGAAGCTGAAATACAACAGAAAAAGAAAGAATGAAAGACTGCCTATTTACTAATTTTTTGAAGTGTAATTTTAGTGTAGATTTATATAGGTAAAGATATAGAGTGATTGAGTTTCATCAAACCTATATAAACTCCACATTTGAACTTCATGATTGATAGAATTCATTCAGGCAAGACACTGAGATAGCAATAATCAGGTGCACGACGTTCAAATGGGTTACCTCTAGGATTTAAGAAATAACTGTTCAGTTGAATATCAAATCAATTAGCAAAACATGTTTCAATAAAATTTAAAATAAACATAAAATGAGTTTTCATATACTCAACTGAGGAAATTCAAGTTGTTTCCAACCAGCACCACCTTCAACAACAAATCCAAGGATTACAGCGGTCTTTAAACCGAAAAATGAGAAAGAAGAGAATACTTCAGCTTTGATTCTTGTTCTATTCACGATTATACATTTGACTTACCACTTGTGCTCCACCGTCAAGTGCTGCACTCAAGATATAGTTGTACTTGTAGAACCTGAAAAAAAAGGAATGAATAATGTTTATAAGTACACAAAAAAGAGTGATGTCTTTGAACTTGAGAAATACGAAAAGTCAAGATCGTGTCATTTACCATCTTGGTCTATATCTTCTTGCATAGAACTGTGATAGAAATCCAGCAATGACTGCCATTGTAAAAGCCGCATTTGCACCTAAAAGTTGATCATATCAAAGAAGTCTTTATTAGGTCATGTTGGAAGTTTCAGAGTGGATATTTGTTAATTACGATTTAGTGTAAAAGCAAAAGATCCACAGATCAATGGTACGTTGATTAACCTAAAACCTAGGCTGGGCCATATCCTGTGCATAATATAGGGTGGGATGGGTAATAAAAGCCCAACACCAAGAGAAGCTGGTACAGCCACCTGATTCCAAAAAAAGGATGTCAGTGCTAGGGATGTAGGAATTACCAATGGATGAATAATTACATATCTCTCTCCAATCGTGAATAGCTTTCGAGCGAATATACCCCAACTGGATAAGAACCAGTTTAGTCAGAACCCCGTATACACTCTGGAATGGATTCATCTTATATAAGGGATACAGTAACACATGAGGCTACCACACTTACCTGACAGCTTGAGTTTGAAAGTCTTCCAAAGCCACACCGGTGAAAACGTGACTTCCGTACTGAGAAAGTAAGACTTCTCGATTGGTGTTGACGACCAAGCTCATGATCAAATAATTGAAAACTACCCCAGAAACCCTGAAGTTGAACCAAATCAATCCATTTTGAAGACATTCAGCATTGAGATCAATTGAGATTGAAAGATGATGAATGACTGAGGTATTTACGTTCCAATGATTTGCGCCGTGAAGACATTGATCTGTTTGGTTTTCAAAATGGTTTATGAGGAAGATAAATATATCAGTAGAGATAGGTGATGATCAGTAAGGTTATACGACAAACCGGAGGTAAGTGAAGGTAAATTCCTAATTTTAAATCCTAGGATAAGGTTTCGGATCGAGCACGTTGATGAGTGATTCATCAATCAAAACATTTCTGTGAATCGTACCTGAAGCATACTGATTGATTGCGACACAGTTGCGGATCCACTGAGGCGAGATATCATGAATTAGTACTAGGATGTAAGTTCAGGGATTAAATAAAGGCGACGTACTAGGTACAAAACCACATGTTTCCAAAAGCGTCTGATGGATAAACAAGCTATTTTGAAAATGTACGATCATATCAGTATCGGAAGTTAAAAAAGGGTATCTATCAAACCCAACTTACACCACTACAATCCAGTAACGAAGGGTCATCAAATTTTCAATCAGTTTCAATATGAATTGACGGAATTGAATGAAAAAATTACCCTATCATCTGGATCACCGGTTCGACTTCCAACATCGCTCCAGTCGTGGCTCTCAGAAAAGCCGCCGCAATGACTAACACAGCAGCAAGTACTAAAGCCATACTTAATGCACTTGCGCTCAGTCCAGAGGTTGTTAATGAAGCCGCCAAAAACGCAACCGAGGTTGAGAAACATAAAATTGCCAGATATGACCTGTGATCATGTTAGATTTGTTTCAAGTGCTACAGAAAAATTATAAAAAGATGAATTACCAAATAGGGACCTCGGTATATTTTTTGCAAACAGTCCAATGGGGGTCCACATCTTCGGATTTCATCTCTCTTCTGAACATGAAAGCGCTAGAGATCGAGCTCCAACCCCACAACAGACAATGAGTGATTGCACCTCCAACGGCCAAATTGGTAGCTATGTTGGTGAGGACGTAGGAAGTGGCAAAGTATGGGGCCCCGAGCTCTTCGATCTTTGCCCAGTTGCCACTACCATCTTCGTTGATGATTGCGGTCTGATTGTAGCGTTGACCTTCGGAAGTGAGAAGTTGCGAATTCAAGAAAGGGAACCCATGTTCCTTTCCACCGGCTGAAATCACAATAAGTCAAGGAAGGGATGGATTGTCAGAATTTGATGGCATGATCTTATATATGGATCCCCGCCGTCAATTGTACTCACAAAACCAAGATCTCTCGTAGCCGATGGTCAAGAATAGGAAAGATAGCAGAATACCACCCCATTCGTTGACCTAAGTAGATAAGCAGTCAGAGGTATCCCTCAATGTAGCCGCAGACGCGGAGAAGTTAAAGCAAAAAGGACTGCTTACTTGCGCTGCGAAGGGTGTGTAAAGCGGTCCCAGCGCTCCAACAGCGTTCCAATCGAGAGAGATACTGCCCAACCCCAAACCTTCTTGAGAAAGAACGCCACCGAAATAACGAGTAATCGACTCGCTACGCTGCCAACGTATGCAAAATGGACTGATACCTTGGAGCGTGGGTGCGATATATTGAGGAAATAATTCGACTATGGCCAAACAGATCAGATTCATGAGAACGAGAACACAATAGTCCATCAAGCTAAACTTACAAATAGCCATTCCGAAAAAAGTACGCTTGAAAAATTTGAGCTGTTTCTCAACCAAATCACTTCGATCATGGAAGGAATGAAACAAAGCGACCGATGGTAGAACAGCACTAGGATTTAAAAGTCGAGTAAATTAATTAGATCCATCATTGTATTCGCATTGGGATTCACGTACGGGAAAACCGCATGTTTGTGGTACACCAAAGGTCGTCTCAGGACTCCAGCAAATCCGTAGCCTATCAATTGCGAACTCCTGGATTATAGGTCCCATTTTCAGACTTTTTTTCTTGTAGGAGAACTTAGCTTATTAAGAGTACGATAGAACATGAAACTTACAGCATGATGGCCATAGCTGTTCCATAATGAAAAGGTCTATCTTCAAAAAGTTCTTCCGTTGCAATCATCTTTTCACAATAATCCGAGTCAATCCTTACTGTGAAATCTTGAATAGAGAAGTCATACCACTCACTTCTACTGCAAGTGTTCCAGCAGCAGCGGCTGTGGCCATTATCGAACTCAGTGCATTCTCCTTCTACATTTCCAAAAACAATGGATTCAGCTACGTGGGACTGATTGGTGGATGATTTACTGAGCGTGATGAACCCACCAGAGAATATGGCCCAGGATTCCACCACGTAGGCCCCGAAACATTTTCCAGACCACGACCAATGAAAAGACATGCCAATTGTAGGAAAAGAGGTTGTACTTGTGATTGAGATGGTTTGAACTTTGGTTCATACCAGGAATAGTTTTAGTCAATAATCCAACATCATGGCCATCAAAACCATTTGATAGCATTTGGACTCACAAGAAAAAATTGTTGAATGACAGCAGCACTTGAGCTAACAAATAAACCGATCAGGATAGCCCTGAATGTCATACAAGGCATGTGAGAGTCATCTTCCAATGGGATCTGGCTTGCTGCATGCTCATGTCTGTGATGACTGGAGTATTCAGAGTGAGGCTCGGTAGCCTTCTCGTGTATCCAATCGTGAGATTTTATCTTAGGCTTGCGAGACGAAGTGGAAGATTTTTCAAAGCTGGATGTGTATTTAGCCGAAGAATCATCGCCGACTTCACTCGTATCAGTTCCAGAAGAAATGAGTGATTGCTTCGATACCGATGCCTTGAGCGCCATGAATGTGAAAAGAGTGGTAAAAGACTTCTAGTCGAATGTGAGAGTGAAATGAACGAGCTGAAAGAAGGTGGTAGCGGCGGTTGGCTGTAAGTTGAATAGACTACTGGTATGCACCCAATGGTCAATCGGAAAGAATGTGATAATATCGCTTAGTAAATAAACAGAAGGGCTCTCGACATAGAGTCGACAGTGGCGTGTATATGAAAGATTTGGTAGGTTCAATCAGATGGGCTGGTGTTTCGTACTTTGATGGTTGAGATGCAATGTTTCACAGAGGTGAGAACCACGAGGATGTGAATTGATTGACTGCAAACACAGATTGACCGAGGAACTAAAAGGTGGAGAATGTAGGAGCGAAACTAGAAAATTGTTTCGAATGACGAATGATTGATAGAAAGAGCAGGATATCGAGGTTGAGAAACACCAACTCACGGGTAAAGCTTAAGGGTGAAGTGATCACGGCGAAACAGAGTTGCTGGAGGAATGAGCTGGATGATACTAGTGGTCAATTGCGCTGTCGATCAAACACAGATCCAATCTATCGTCTCAGACGCAGGCAAAAAAATGTTGGGCTAGAAAATCGAATGATTGATTTATCTACGCTAGAGGCCTCAGCGAGAGACTTGTGCTAGATAATTGTCGAGACAAACAAGGGCAAACGCACAAAGGCCGATTGACGTCGTCCATCAAAAGGTCAAGAAATTTCACACTGTCAGCGCCAGTGAGAAATCGAAGCTTCTTTGTAAACAAGGAGGATTTCAAATCGTCTGAAAAGGAGTGATCATACCCATTCCATTTCGTTTGAAAGTGGCCAATGAACAATTTGTCGATCGTGGATGTCCCTTCCCCGTCGGTTCTACCCTGTGCAAGTAAGTACGTGCCTCGCATCCTCTCGGCCTCAGATACCTGATCGATCACAAAGACTCCACAAAGTTTGAAGAACATTTCTATCTGTTTCCATTCGATCCGTGTTTTTGAGTTGTGCTTCGAGGTGCCATAAGGCTATCCCACCGGCTATCCTACGATTGATCAGCTTTCTAGAGGTATGAAGCAGCAAAATTTGTTCAATTATGTGCATACATTAATTCAAGGAAACCTGTGCCCACTTGGTGAAGACCATTACTGACTTCTATATGTATCGAAAACGCGTTATCTCGTAAGCTGTACCAACAAAAACTTCACCAAGGATAACTGCATGACACAGGACGAAGGCAGAGAAATTGGTCTAGCGCGGCGTTGACCTCGTTTCCTTCCCTTACGACTCTGACAGTCTCTTCTTTGGATATCACTGCCAACAAGCTCAACATATCAGTGGTAGGAAAACTATGTCTCCTTGCACTCAAGTACATATGCTGTTTACTATATAGCTTCGTTAGGCTTCGTTACCACTACAGCGCATACTTCTGCGAAGCCTGATTATTGAGAACCTTAATCAGTGACGCCCTCTTGTCCTCCCTTCGTGTGCGTCTTTTTGAATCTGACTTCCTTCTGATGTTCAACTTGAAAGTCTACGACTTGTATCGTACGACGTGTACCCTATTGAATCTTCAAACTGACCATTCTGAAGCTCATTACTCGGTAGATTGATGGCCAAAGGTGCATCCTGGATTCATTATTGTATAGCTCATGAACTACACTATACATTGGATTCTAAGAGCATCGCCACCAGGACCAGCCATGTCGGAGACCTGTTGGCGAATGTCACAAATTTGACATTTTATGCCGACCTGAGCCACCAGGCCAGGTGAGGTGACATTTTTTTCATTATTTGCCAAAGGTCAATGGCACGAGGTAATCAACCTTGGAAAAACATTACTCAAAGGTTGTTCTCTACTTGAAAGGTACTCATTGCAATTTTATAAGATACATTTTGTGACAGCGTACTTGAACTGGACATGACTACCAGCAAGCAAGCTTCATCTTCTCTTGTTGGCGCTTCTTCTTACAGTACTCTTCACAGACTTTCTAGTCACACCAACCCGGATGGATTGAAAATCTTGTTTAATTTCTCTCCTCATTTTAATTGGTCCTGTTGGATTTGTATGCTATCAAAGTGCCATTGTCTGCCGTGCCAATCATGCTTGCCTGAATCTTCTTTTGTTCTTTAATATGTTCATAGTGATTCAGCTTGATAACCTCAGTCTTTGATTATAATTCTTCTTGAGCTTGGATAAGATAGCCGCGAGTCTTTATTTGATCAGGTGTGGTCACTTAACACATGCAACTTTGACTTTATTGGATGGCAAATCAAGTGTTAAGAAATGATCACACGGCAGAACAAACATCGCATGCAGGTGATGACTCTTGTCTGCCTGGGCGCGCCTGGGCGGGGCGACCGCGCTCCTTCAAACTCTTTTGTAGGCGACGTATCTCGTGATATTTGAGATCACCTTGATGGACTTTCTTCAATCTTTCGCTTGCTTTGACTCTGTTCGATCTTTCGCTCTGGTGGATCGAAAGCCAAGTCAGATGTTCCCATGCTCTGATCGCGAGCATGGAAGTCGTGAAGAATGCAAGCAACGCGTGGCATCACAGTCAACTTACGCATCACGTCGTCTGATTAGTCTTCCTGTGCGGACATAGGTACTTGGTGTTTACCTTCACTCTTCCTTGGTCTTCTTCCTAGGTGGCTGATACATGGGGACCGATTGGGGAAGTTTCATTCACTCTGCAACCCAATCCTCTCCAACACCGCAAAATATACTTACAATTTGTGAGAAGAAAAAAAAATATTCCTCAACAGATACAAGATACAATCGACTTGAGCTTCGCAAAACGTTTCACAGAATCATAAATATGAATCTCTGTGAATCTACCCGCATTAAGTAGTTCAGGCTAGTTCAGAACGGTTTATGAGCAGCAAGCCGATTTTGTCAGTTTGAAGCCCAAGAAGCCTATGTGTAATCTAATGGTGATTCAGATTCCAAATGGTAATCTAAATTGAGATTATTCACTTCGCTCTGTGCACTCGAATATACAAACACGTACATGCTGCTGAAGATTTTTGGGGTTGAGTCAAAAGATCTCCAGTTCGGTAAACTTCAAGTGCTTTGTCTTTCAAACGATTTCAAACCATCACCACTCGATTCTCGTTCTTTTTCCATCTTACTCAATCTTGATCTTACATTACCTTCCTTTAGATTTTCTTTCATTCTTGAATAAAACAAACAAACATCCAACTTCAACCTTTCCATCTTTTTCTATTGTCGAACAATCAAACTCGAAAAGAACAGTTTCTTATTAATAGTCTACTTCACATTCATTTGAAACCAAATCATACACTCATTCTGATTTTAGGCGATGTGGAAGCTTTATGGCATAGCGATCCTTTTATCTTTTCTTAATCCTTTGGCTTTTGCTGATGATCAATCTCCTCAAGTTCAAAGAGGTGCTCAGGTGATCTCATCAACTCATAAAGGAGTAGTGTATCAAATGAAATATGATGTTTATGCAGCGATTGAAGCTTTTGCGCAAAGTATCAAATTAGGTGGTTCAGGTGGTGATTCAAATACACAATCAGCTCAGGAAACCGCACAGATGTTTGAAGATATCGTTAAAAATAGTCAGTTTTGATTCCCTTTCTATTCCCATCAGTTCAAGCGAAACACTTCATTTTGCTTAGTTGAATGAGTTCTCGAAACTGATGCGGCTTTCTGATTGTAGCTTTGAACTATCATCTTGATGGAAACTTAGGAGACCATCCATCACAAGATAGATTGGATGCTATGGCTAATTCTATTAATAAAACACTTGAAAGTGTGAATGAAGTGGCTGATAAGATGTTATCTACCACCGATGGAGCTCTTCACTTCAAAGATCTCAAGGCGTGTCTTGCTAGATTGACCCAACAAGGAGGATTGACCGACTCCCAATCTTGTGTCTTGGTTCGTCACCTTACTTGATGTTTTTGGTGATCAGACTGTGTGATGATATATTGATCGGGTTTGACTCTTCACACACCTCCTTGGGTACATTGAACTCGTAGAATGGTATGTCAATCACTGGAGTTGCAGATGTGAGTTCTTCAGAATCCTCTTCTGAGCATGTTCGCGCTTTGGTAAACCTATCTTTCAGATCATGCGCAGTGTTCTTAAAACCTTTGGTGACGATGTGATCCCCCAAAGTATCCTCGAACACGCCGTGAAAGCCTTAAGCTCAGCCTTCAATCCGATCTTCACTGGAGAACAAAACTTTTACGATTCAGTGAAATCAGCTATTCAAAGTGTCGAATTAGCAGTCAGTAGTGAACTGATCAAAGCACTTGAAGATGCAGAAAGATGTTTTAGAAAAGTCGCTAGTAAAGCTAATCAAACCTATTCAGAAAGATTAAAAGCTACTGAGAGTTGTAATCGAGAGACGAGTGAGACGAGTGTGTATGAAGACCTTCGATCATTGTATATCACCATCGTCAACCAAGTTAGTTCTCATTTCATTTAAATCTTCTTCATTCATCAGATCTCTTGGAATTCTTTTGACCTGAGTTATTTCACTTCAGTTTGTAGGATACCTTCAACCAAACGTACTGAGTTCGATTCACAAGATTGCAGATGCCTACCTGAAAGACAAACTTTCCAAGAATCCTGATGATCAATACTTTCGTAACGCATTGGCGGACACTGCTCAATCGATTTACTCATCTAATGCCGGTAGTGAGGTATGAGGTTGATTGATAAGCTTTACTTGAGGATGAGATCTGATCGATTATCAATCCCATCCATCCATTGTGACTTTTTTAGTCTACATATGTTGAAAAAGTGGCGGATTGTTTGGATTTGATCATCGGAATGTCTGATCCTCAATCTGCTGCTGCAAAAGCTACAGAGAGTCAGTGTTTATCAAAGGTAAGCATAGCTCGTTCTCTCAAGAATGAGTTAAATGAAAAGCTAATGATTGATTCATGAATCCATAGCCCGATGGACCAGCTGCATCAGTACGACAGATTATCTATGGATACATTCAACAGGTTAGTGCTTCTTCTGAGTTGAATCTGATATAAGCTTCAGAATCGAAGCGTAAGATGTAGGATGATACTGAGAAATGTTGGTTGGATTTATAGATCTACGGCGTCCTTCCACCTAAGATTGCAGCTCGTATCGAACAATCTGGTTTAGCCAAACTCGAACCCACAGATCCAAATTATCAAACCAAAGTGAAAGAATTACATGATGAATTTGAAAAATCGAATCCAGGTCCAGAATATGTTTCATGTTATGAATCATATTTAGATTGTTTATTTAATTCTAAATCAGGTGTGATCACTCATCCAAATGAAACAGCTCAAAAGAAGATATGTGTCTTAGCTGGAGCATGTGCGACAGGTGCACCGGATGGGAATCCTAATCCAAAAGTACCTATGGGTAAACGATTTCGTGTTCGACATTTGATCTGAAACAAAAGTATTTAAATTTAATAAGGTTGGATTGGTGTGATTAATCATGAGTTTCAGAAATTTTAAAGATTCTTTTATCAGTTTGTCAAATCAAGGAATGTTTGAAGTTTGGTTTAAATTGTTTGATTTTATCATTTGGATTTCAAGTAATTCATCATAATGAAATCATCCATCATGATCACCTTCAAGAAAGGAAGGTCGTCAAATCAAATTGAGTTTAATCATTTGCCATCTTTTTCTTGGGATATGTCTAGATTGCATTCAAGATGATTGTTCTGATCTCAAGTTTCCCAATGGGTATGTACTTAGATAGAGAGCTGGACATACTTAACTAAAGCCATTCAATCTTAAATTGTAGTTGGATTGCAATAAGATTTGAATCTACCAATTCTACCTTGTTGTAAATTAAGGGTACTCAAAGTGACTATGTGGCGCTACATATGTAACAAAACATAGAATTATAGATTTTTTTTTGGCGGGGAAAAAAACTATGTTTTGACATATGTGGCTCTAGCTTTGAGGACCCCTTTTATAGTTTTCCCGTTGTTGGCTGGCTCCTGGCATAAATCTTTCCGTACAACATCATGCCTCGCACTGGGAACTATGTCAAAAAAATAACTGTCACATAGTTTCAAAAAAAACTATATTTCTATATTTTCCTCTATTTTTCCACATATGTAGCGCTACATAGGTACTTTGAGTACCCTTATTATAAAAGATCGAAAGATAGTTGATCATTAAATGAAGAATCAAGAGTGAGTTTATGTAGGTAGATTGAATCTCAAATGAGACAAACAGATTACATACCAGTTACAAAGAGAGAGGATTTTTTTTCTTTCATTACTTTCAGTGCTGTTTGAGCCTTTTGGCTATCAAGCACTGCATGTTTTCCAGCACCAGTAAAATCCCTCTGGCTGTGTCAGGCAAAAGGTTGCTGTTGGCTATTGCAACTGTTAGACATGTTTTTTGTAATGGATGGGCATATGAGGCACTAAAAGATGGGAGATGGAAGGATTATTCTTCCATGGGTTTCCTATCACTAGGTATTTCTTCATTTGACATGTTTGGCCACATCCAGCAACATTTAAGTCGCCAGGGGTTGTTGCAAAATGTTGATATGGGTTCAAGGGCCATTGGCTGGTGTAAGATGGACTTTTTGAGTGGGATTAAATCGAGTGGTTTGAGTGTTTCTGCTAGCTTTTGACATTCTTTGTTGAATCTATTGCATGTGAATAGAAACTGGTCAATGGTATCCACACACCCTTGGCAAGTGCATCCTAGCTTTCCCTGCTGCTTGAACTCAAATACAGAAAGATTAAGGTTGACATGTCCTGACCTTAGTTACAGTATTGCAGTGACCTTGTGCTTTTTGAGATCCAAAATTTGTTTGAGGTGAGTGGTGGTGTTGGGTTCATGAGCAAGTCGTTTTTGGTTTTTTAGGGCTGAGGGTTTTTGTGTTTCATGTCCTCCATTCCTTTATGACAGTGAAAAACTAGTGATTGTTGGCATGACCTGGAAGGTGTTGGGAAGTTTCTTCTTTGCCATCTTGTTGGAAATGTTGTCAACAATTTTGTCGCTGTGTACTCCCATATGGCCCAGGCACCACCTGATAGTGATGCAAAGGCTTGGGAAAGCTTGATAAAGGCAATTCATTTGTTTGTCAGTGCTCTTTATGTTGTCTAGAGTTGTGATAGGGGAGCTGTCTGATCTGAGATCTTTGATAACTCCTTGATTGTCCAGCAGGACTGTCACCCATTGCGCGTGTGGAGCAGCAGTCCTTAACACCAATCTAAGTCCCATTTGGACTCCTCAATACTTGACCTGGAATATACTGTGAGTTTGAGCTGGTCCTAGATGGGCACTTAGAGACTGGTTAGTGTTCTTGAACCATGCTGCTGCTGCAGTGGTGCTGGTGGAGATATGTGATCTGTCAGCAAATATAACCACATGTTCTAGAGTGGCTGATAATTTGTTGGCTTTGTTTTGGCTATCTCTTTGTTTTCTGGAATAACTGTGGAGTCATTGTTGGGGTGGTTAGGATGTTGGTGGGGCAAGTGGTATTTGTTGTATGTATTCCTCCAGTTCCTCTCTGATAGGATGCTGGAGGAATTTGGTGGCTGATTGAGTTTGGGTTTTGTGTGGGTTTCACAAAGTTGAGGATTGGGGCATGGGAAGGATTTGTTGATGATGTTGCCATGAAGTTCATGATCTTACTTCAAAGCCTGATCTTTGGTGGGATGTTGTTGATGTCATGGTGGAAGAACCCCACTGGTATCAATGGAAAGGCACCTAGGGCTGCGCTGGCACAGGTTTTGTTGATTGTTGTTAGTTGCTGTATATTGAAGTAGGCCAGCGGCTCAAATGGGAGCCAACCCACTATGCTGTGGTCTATTAAGGTGTGCACTGTAGTTGCCATCAGGGTGCACATTAGTACTGGGCTCACTCCCCATTTGGTCTGTGAGAGGGGTGTGAAAAATGCAGCCCTCTTCTGGCCCTTTGTGATTACCTCAGTTTAGTATTGATTGGAGATGAGTTTGCTGTTGAATGTGATCCCTAGTCATTTGGCATTGGATACAGGAGCAATGTTCTTCCTGTTGGCTAACTTGATGGTTGGTGGTTCCGTATCTTTATCATTGTCTTTGGGTCAAAGCAGGACCCAAAATGTTTTCTTCATGTTGAAAATGGCTGTGTTGTATTCATTTGAAATTTGAGTTGGTGGTTCTTCAGGGCTGTTGTGAGAAGAAGAAAATTCTCTATTAATGTTGGAGCTATGGCATTCTTAATGTTGTCAGTTGTTGCTAGAAGCTTGGTATTGTACAGTAAGCAGAGTAAAGCTGAGACTGGGGAGCCTTGGACAAGACCATCAGGAAAAAGGGTTCAATTCAAACCCATTAGATGCCATTGTGGTCAAGCAATTTGTGAGGATTTGTTGAAGTAGGTGGATCATCCTTGAGTCAAAACCTTTCTTCTCAAGGACAGAGAGGAGGTTGAGGTGGTGGATAGAAGGAAAGGCAGAATTCAAATCTACAAAGAGTGCCTTAACCACCGTACCCTTTTTTCCATTCTCTCCAGATGTAAAATACTAGATGTACTAGTGCTTTGTGGCCTGATTTGTCAGGATGGCTGCCATAGTGACCCACATGTAAGAGTTGCTTGTGTTCAACCCATTCTGGAAGATGCTTTGTAAGTAGTTTCTCATACATTTCGCTTAGCATGAGTAGTAGAGCAATAGGTCTGTAAGAAGTGGTTGATGTGCAGTCCAGATTTCCAGGCTTGGGGAGCATTATTGTCCTAGCCTGTTTCAAATCTTGTGATATGAGGCTTGTTTGGGTGACTTTGAGGAAGAGGGCTTGTATGTGGTTCTTGACCCTTTCCTATGACTTCTTTCATACCCAAGTATGACATTCTCTGATTTTTGGGAGGACAGAGTATAAATCCATCATAAGGTGCCAGTTTGGACCTTGTGCCAGTTGTTCCTGCCCCTTCCTTACCTATGTCCGGTATGGCCTTGGTTTTTCTTATGGAAAATGTGGTGATCAATGATTAGTGATTGGATAAGTGGTTTGTGATGTATTTGCTGTCAATTAGGCAGGTGCAGGTGACATTGTAAATGGTCTTGTTCACCCTTACCAGGTCAAGGATGGTGACCCTTGTGTTATCTGAGCTCAGCCCAAAAGTCAAGATTCATGTTGGGGATTGCAAGAAAATGCCCCATTTGGTCATAGGCTTGATCAGTTGGTCTGCCAGGGCTTTGTGGTTGTCAAAGTGAAGTGGGTTCCACACAGTGGAGTGTAAGCTTCAGTCTGTCCCTACAACTGGTGGTAGGAGTTGAAAATTCTACTGGTAAGTCTATCATCAGTGTATCCCATGTTTCAAATCCTCTGAGAGTTCTGGATGGGTTATATACGCTTGATACAAGGAAGGTGAGATCATGTATATTTACCGTGCACCCTGCTAGGTTGTGTGACAAGCAGGTTATTGGGTGTAGCACTGTCTGAAGACCTTGGCAGACTTAGATGCACACTCTAGGTCTTGCTTTGTCTTCCAGTGCTACTGGGATGAAATCAGGATCCAGCCTGCTTAGTTGGGTGGTAAATAATCATTCCTATTGCTGTATGGGTCTTGTACCGCTAAGATTGAAAACTTGTTAGTCATTGTGGTTGAAGAGGGAATGAGTAATGTATCTCAAGTGGGGGCAATTAAGCTGTAATAATTCCTTTGTGTCTTGTGAATTTGATAATTCTTGTAAACATTGCTCTATCAGTTAGAGGTGTTCATCAAGAAGGCTCCTACAATCACCACATACAGTGAGCTTCTGGGGTTCTGAGGTGGGGCACTTTCTGCAATTTGTGTTGGGTATGTTAGGCTTCTGGGGTGTTGGACAAAGTTGGCATGGTTGGCCTTGAACAGTGCTTTGATGTTGCTCAACAGGTGCATGTTATACATTTAACAGTTTTACCATTTGGAGGACAGGTGTGGGTGTGGTGGCTTTGACCACAAAAAGGGCAGATGGGGTCAATAGGACTATTCAAAGCCATATGACCTGACCTTTGGTGGTTGTAGCAACAATGTGGCAGCAGCCTGCACCTCAAAGTTTGGTGCTTGCCTCTGCTGCGCCAAATCTTCTGGCATACACATTGTTGTACTTTGTTGCTGCTTCTCAGGCCAATCAGTATTGACAAATGTCTTTTTGATGGGTCCTCTAAAATGATTATGTGTCTGGCTTCTTTCATTTAGAGCTTTTTGAAAGCTCCTTGTAGCCATAGCCTAGGTAAACTTCTTACCTTTGGGGCATCTGACAGAGTTTCAAAATGGAAGTCAATGTTCTTTGAAGGGTGCTGCCAGACACTTCTTGCCTCTATAGCTTTGGTGTCCTCAGGCTTCATGTTCAGGTTGTAAGCTCTGACCAATAATTTAATCTTCTGGATCAACTTTGCCTTTGAGAGATTGGGATGGGTGATTTCCGCACCAAGCTCATGGATTAATGTGATCATGTTGGTTGGCTTTGGTTTTTGTTGTGGTGGTGTTGTTGCTGCTTATGGCTTTACCAGTCTTGTGATTGTTTTGCTGCTAGCTGGTGTGTGTTTTGACACCACTAAGACCTATCATAGGCTTGCAGCAGGTCGTGTTGTTTTTGGAGATGGGGCTGGGACATTTCCAAATGTCTTAGAGAGGAGGGCAAGAATGAAGTCCAGCTTGGCCTCTGTCTTACAACCCTTTGAAACAATGTTACAGGGTCTTTGGATAAGATTCATGAAGGAATCTGGTGTGGTGAAGCTATGTTTTGTGTCTTTGTGCATGAATTGGTTGTGTACAGTGCCTGTGAGGATAAGGATATTCACTGTGGTGTCCATGTCCACCTGAATCTTTTTTGTGGTCTTGCTTTTTCCAGCCAACAAAAGGCTATCCTGGACTACCTCCAGGAATTTGCTGACCACCTCCTTGAGAGAGGTTGAGTTAGCCTTCTCTGGGAAAAGATTCTTGATTGCTTGGGAGGGGAGAGTGCCTGTGGCCTCAGCTGCTTGGAGCGCGGTTTCAAAGCCAGGGGTGTTTGTTCTGACTGGATTGATAAATACGTTGGACGCGTCTCGAGTTGGAGGAAGGACACTTGCAGTGCTTGCTCATGTCCTTCTGAGCCGTGTCTGGCACGTGATCGACTTCCATGACGATCATTATTGGCTAAGAGGAAGTTTTGAAGAGGAGAATGAGTTTTTGAGATTTGGATGAGTACTTGCGCAGTGACTGAAGTCATTTGATCTTAGATTGGTGTAGTTGGATTGCCATCAGATCCGAGTCAAAGATTAAAGAAATAGTTGAAGAATGAGTGAGTTTCCAATTTGAAATGAGTCAGATGGATGATTACATAGTACGGTAAACAGAGTGAGAGTAGAATATCTTGATTTGACCGATTACGTACCTTCTCTTCTACTTAATCCTCAACTCGAACCCACAACAACAACCACAACACTTCTTTCTTTCTTTCTTTCCTTCTTTCCTTCTTTCTTTCTCTTTTACAAAAATATTCAACTTCAAATCAAAAATGAACAACGAAGACTCAACTCTTCAACATTCTTCAAGTCAATTTCATTCGATTCATGAAGAATATTCTGATTTGCTAAATCAATCGACTCCATCCTTCTTAAATCATCATCAATCTATCACCATCAATCAGGATCATCCCATCGATGCTGAATCAAACCAACAAACAAGAAATGAAGGATCAGCTTTAATCGATTTGAACTCGATCAACATTCCTTTCAATTCAATTCAAACAACTCATCCTTCTAATCCAATTCATCCAATCAATCTAATGGATCATTCAATCTCTTCATTTGATCGCTTCCTAACTCATCAATCGGTAATCTCAATTTCAATTCTAACTACCTCAATCAATCCCATTCACTAATCTCAATCTTTTCTTTTTCAATCTATCCCATCAATAGAATCCACCAGTCTCATATCACACTCCTCCACATTCACCACCTCCGATCATCAACAATATCCTATCAACTCCTGCTGCAATTGCTGCAATGTCCCCTCTATCCTCTCCTCTTACAACTCTGACTAGGACTCGCTCAACCGATTTTCTTCATTCTCGCAACACTCCAACCAAATCAACTACATCCCTCTTCCCTAGATCTAAATCTTCAAATGCTATCCGATCATCACTTTCTCATCATTCAGAGCAACTTGACTCTGAGCCATCTAATGATCCGATTCCTCCTATCATCAAATCTATCTTACGAAGGCCTAATAGTCCAAGCAAAGGATCTCGTGCTCGTTTCTTCAGTCCACGCGTCTTGGTTCAAGTGGATGATCAGATCGGTAATCAATCAGACTTGGTTGACGATCTAGGTCACTTTCGCGCTCGTGAGGTCGTTCACGAGTTTGAAGTAGACGCTCCACCCAACTCATCCCACTCGTCCCGACCCGAACCTCACTCTCCTCGTCATCAAACCATACCCTCTTCTGCTACTACTATCCGAAGGCAACATATACCCCGCTTCACCATACCTGAACCTGCTGAGCTGGATATCGAACCCATCTTACCGCGTCTTTCAACTTCCCCTTCGCCTTCTCCGCCATCCTTGCAACCAACCATCTTTCCCAATCGATCTCGAACTGGAACCTCAAAGGCTGATGGATCTACTTCGATTCTTGATTGTTCAACCTCCATCTTTGGAGGTGAAACGCTTTCGAATATCATGGACGAGAGTGGTGGCTTTTTAGGCGATGAGACCACTTGGGGTGCTTTTGAGCGTTCACAAAATACTGAAAGGTCGATTGACTTGAATCATGTGGCCATGATGGAAGTTTTGGGTAATAAATCATCATCCCTTGGAAAAAAACATTCTACCTCCTCTCGAAGGCCATTGACAGTCTCACACTTTGAACCTCTTCAAGAAACTGAAGAAGAACCATCAGTGGATATGAATGGATTGATCCAAAAGATGAACGGTGCTCATGAACGTTCGATGGATCAAGCTTTGTAAGTTATTCATCTTCCCAATCTCGCCTAACTCATTGTCTTTAACACCTTTATTCTATCTTACATCTCTATAGGAGGGACGAGCCTGTACCTGAAAACATGCAAATCTCACAAGACTTTTCTACTACGTTTGAATTGTCTCGAATGATGTCTCTGAACCTTGCACCGTTACCTACCCATCAAGAGTCACGAAGCGAGTCTATACCTCATGGACACCCCAATCCTACAACTCTTCCAAATATTACCACTCCAACCAAGAAGACACACCCCAAGGGTAGCACATCACATCCACCGTTAACCCCAACCAGCGCACTTGCGCGATTGAATCTTGTACAACAGCCCAAAAAAGATATACCTGCTTCTCCTAGCAAGTCACCCAAGAAAAAGGCGAGTACGACTCCGAGCTGTACTCCAGTAGATGAAAATAAAAAACCAGCCATTCTCGAGTGTGTCAATGAGCCCCGATCGAACCTCATCACTCCTCAACTATCATCCAAGCCGATGGTGTCCAAGCGTATCTCACTTTCCATACCACCGTCTGAAGTGAAAAAGCGTGACTTTGGCTCACGGATCAATGGTGGAGCTTCGAGACGAGCCTCCGAGGTTCCTCCCCCTACCTCGGCACCACCTATGATAACTAAGATGTCAGTTCCTAAACGAGCTCGACCATCATCTACCATCATCACGACCCATCGAGATCTTGACTCTAGTCTGATGCCACCACCACCACCACCTTTAAAGAAAAGAGTCTCACTCCTTCCACCTGGGAAGACGAGTGGATTAGGAATAGGACTTCCTTCATCATCATCATCATCATCATCATCATATGCTACCACTCGTATGAAACCTAAACCATCGACTGCTATTGTACCAAGAGGATCACCTAAAGTGATGAAACCTAGAAGTTCGATTTCGAGTTCTACAATTCTTAATGGATCACCATCTCATAAGGTTCTACAACACAGACCTTCGATTCCTTCAACTTTATCTAGACCTAGATCTTCGATCACCACTACGAATCCCAACCCCAAGATGAATGGAATGGTCAAGGAGTTTAATCAAGTCAAACTCGATTCCACTCGACCGATGATGATGAAGAAACCATTATCAAGCTCATCAATTTCCTCTAGTATTTCAAAAGAATTGAATCCTTCGAAAAGAGTGATCATGAGACCTTCGATCTCATCTACCGATTTAAATTCACTACAAAAACCTAATTCGATGATGATCAAACCATCGAGTTCGTCTAATGAATTGAATCTATACAAAACTAAGACGGTGTCATCTATCAGATCATTTAATTCTACGAATGAATTAAACAAAACTAAATCGAATGGGATCCGAACTTTAAAATCGAATGAAGTGAATGAACCGATCAAAGTGGAAGATCTCAAATTGAAATCATTTCATACACTTCATCATCATCATCATGGATCGATTCAGAAATCATCTGAAGAAGTGGAAAAGTCTGATTTGAAGTTGAAGAGAGTTTCATTGAACGAATTTGGAATGATCAAATCTGGAATCCCTTCGATGAGATCGAAATCGAAATTGGATAGATTGAATTGATTGAACAAAAGTTAAGAAAATTGTCAATTCATCCGATTTTGGAATCGATTTGTGTGTGTTTTTCTTTCTCCTTCTCTTTTTTTTTGATCACCCTTAGAGGTGTTTTTCTTGTTTGTTTTCCTTTCTTGTTGTTTTAAATATAGTTATGAAGAAGAAGAAGAAGAAAAGATTAACTCGTTATGATTTGAATTTCTTTTGGATGAGAACATGTGGGGTGTGAAGTGAAAGAAAAGAAGCCAAATGGGGATTGGTGGATTGATGGATTGATGGATTGATTGAATATATTTTTATCTTTACAAATGAAAGGTATATAGGTTATAAAGTTATATGTAGGAAAAGAATGGGTTTTTTTGTTAGATTGTAAAGAAAAGAAAGAAAGAAAGAGTTAAATTAGAATAAATCGGTTGAGAATCATCTATCCACTTTACCTTTGTAATTCCAGCTAGAGTGTACACGTTCGAGGGAATGGGAGGTGTATATGAAAAGTTACATCCCATTCCTTCTAGGTGGTCCCGACTATTACGTCCCGGACCACCAGTGTTCGGGTGTAATGACTGGGGATGTAATTCGAAACACGAAGTTCTAGCTGAGAATCCCAATCGGGGAATCTCACGGCGCGACTCTTTGAGCTGATCTCTCAAGACACGATTTGAATCTCAGTTCGGAGCAATCAAATGAAAGGATGAGAGTAAGATGATAATTATTCCGATGAAGAGAAAACAGATAGAGATCCGGAAAGTACAAGCTATATATATCTACAATTATTAATCTCACGTTCCTAGATGTATAATTCAGGTACAATGATTGTAAATATAACTATCAGGCGTTCCTGTGATTTATCATGATGGCTACTTGTTTATAAACATTTGTAAATATGATGTTAATAATCTAACATTAACCACTATCTCTTCATGGATTCCTAAGATGACCTTTAGCTGCTACAAGCGTAAGTAAGCGTTAGGAACAGTTCATGACAAATTATGACCCCCCTTATAAAAAATTTTCTGAAAAAATACTACGTAGCCTTCACATACCCAAGTCTTGAGTGGCTTGTTTAGGCTCACAGAGGTTGGCTTACGCAGTTAAAAAAAGAAAACAATTTTATTCCTGAAGGGTCCCCCAATTAATCCTGTGATTCAAATTCACTCGTCGTTGAGCTCTTGCAATCCAAACGTGCTCCGGAGGTCCCAATCCTAAGGCAGGGGATAGTCGGTGAAACTTCTCGAAGAAGTGATCATAGTCAAGAGGAACCTGCGTTAACGGTATCCAACAAGCGTCGAGTTCCGTTGTGCCTTCCATCCGTACCAGATACTCGTGTGAACCTCGACCATCCTGTCGGTAATCCAAAATTGTCTTGATGTTTGGTTCGTCCTGTGTGACCAACGATCCCCACTGTGGTTTAAACGTGACTTTCTCGGCGTTGGATCTTCCTACGAATGGCATCAATAAGGAAACATTGAATACTGGGTGCAAACGGCTTAATTCATCAGGAAGTTCCAACTCAGCTGCATTCCGTCCCACCATTTTTACCACGCTGAAGGGTCCCAAACGGCGTAAATCCAGCTTGTTATTGTTCCTCCTGGTCTTCAGATGACGACGAGACAACCAGACAAGATCTCCTGGTTGATATATGACTTCTACACGTCTCCCTTTGTTGTAAAATCTTGACTGTGCTTCTTTTGCCTGATGTAAATTTTCCACTAAACGCTGCTGAACTTCTTGAATATGTCCTACGAAGTTGTCCGCAGAAGGTCGTCCCGAAGATCCTGTCATAGAATTAAATCTTGGGTGAAAACCTTGCAAGGCAAAAAATGGCGACATCTTCGTCGAGCTAGACGCAGAGTTGTTATAGGAAAACTCAGCTAGAGGGAGCCAATCCGACCAATCATCTTGTTCTTCTGACACGTGATGACGGAGGTAATCTTCAAGCAGGGCGTTTGTCCGTTCTACTTGTCCATCAGTCTGCGGATGGAAGGCCGTCGACGGCGCCGGTGATATCCTGAGCAATTTCAGAACACTTGTCCAAAATGCTGAGACCAAAGTTGTCCCTCTGTCTGACACAATGACATCGGGTAACCCATGGAAGCGGAAAACATTTGTGATAAAAGATCTTGCCAGATCCTCCGCGTTCCAAGTTTCTTTCGCCGGTATAAAGTGTGCAGCTTTCGAAAAGTGATCCACCACGACCATTATTGAGTCAAAGCCATTTGATAAAGACAATTTCACGATGAAATCAATTCCTATGGTGGACCAGGGGCGGTCAGGTACAGGTAATGGATTCAACTGGCCTTGTGGAGGTCTATGATCAACCTTTACTTGTTGGCAGTTAGCACAACTCTTAGTGAAATCCAAGACATCCTTTCGGGCGTTTGGCCAACCAAAGGATCTATTTACTAGGTCCAATGTCTTCATAACTCCCCAATGACCTCCTAACGCAGATTCATGAAATTGTCGTAGGACTTCTTGTCGTAACGCAGCCGGTACGTAGATCCTGTCTCTCCACCACCATAAGCCGTTGATAAATCGTAAGAATGAAGGATGAATCCCTGCGATCAATGCATCAGAATGATAGAGTGCAATAATTTTCTGCGTCAGCTCAGTTGAAATAGGACTGTAGGCAGATGTGTCGAAACTCCCCGGATTTCGAATTTGGATCACATTAACGCCAATATTCTTTATCTCTCGAAAGCCCAACAATACCACCTTGGCCGAGTCTTCCTTCCCTTCGACGAAGTCACTTCTCCTAGACGCTGGATCTGCGGGGTTTGATTTTCCCGGTGTGTGCAGAATCTCGAAGTTAAATTCGCCTAAAAATGAAGCCCAGCGCGCTTGTCTTGGTGTCAATAACTGCGACGTCATAAAATATCGTAGGTTTGCATGATCTGAGAGTACTATGACCGGGACCTCTGTTCCCATTAGCCACGCTCGCCAATCTTGAAAGCATTCCACGATGGCTCCCAATTCCTGATCATGGATTTGCCACCGCCTTTCTGCTTCTGTTAGTTTCTTTGAGAAGTAAGCAACTGGCCGCAGATCTCCATTCTCTGATTTCTGGGAAAGAATTCCGGAATAAGCATATCCCGAGGCATCGACCTGTACAACTCTTGGAGAATCAAAATCAAAATGCAATAAAAAGGGGGCAGCGGAAAATAGACTTCTCAGGTTCTCGAAAGCCGATACTGCGGTTTTCTCCAATAGACCTGTTCTTGCATTTGCGGTTTTCCCTGTCAAAGTTGTCAACGGAGCTACAACTTGTGAGAAATCAGCGATGAATCGTCTATAGAAATTTGCAAAACCTAAGAATCTTTGCAACTCAGCTAGATCCTTTGGATATGGCCAATCCGCTATGGTTTTCAATTTCGCCGGATCCATACTGAGTCCTTTCGTCGATATGATGAACCCTAAGAAAACTACTTGTTGTGCAAAAAACTGGCACTTCCCTGGGGAAGCCGTTAGCTTATGCTCTGATAACTTTGCTAAAATGTTCTCAATGTGCTTCTCGTGATCCTTAGCCGTCTTTGAAAAGATAAGGATGTCATCTAGATAAACAAAACAGAATACGTCAAGATACTCGCGCAGTACCCACTGAATAAATCTTTGAAAAACTGCCGGAGCATTGGCTAGTCCGAACGGCATGACCGTATATTCAAATAATCCCCATGGTGTTCTGAACGCTGTTTTCCATTCGTCGCCCTTTGCTACTCGTAGAAGGTTAAAAGCTGTCTTTAAGTCAATCTTAGCGAAGAATTTA
Source organism: Melampsora americana (assembly GCA_022264835.1). NCBI lineage: Eukaryota > Fungi > Basidiomycota > Pucciniomycetes > Pucciniales > Melampsoraceae > Melampsora > Melampsora americana. The sequence continues at coordinate 838,863 of JAIFHY010000030.1, read as the reverse complement.
CAACCTCTCAATTGGTTTAGCAACCAAGACATCACCGGTATGGGGTAACTATCCCTCTTGGTTATCTTGTTCAATCCCCGATAATCGACGCATGGCCTGTTTTTCTTACCTGGGACTTTCACAAAAAATATAGGGGCGGCTGCTGATGACTTAGACGGGCGGATAAAGCCTTTACTTAACTGATCATTAAGGTAAGCTTTCAACTCAGATTGCTCATCGGGCGCAAGATTATAAAGTCCCCCGAAGGGAGGTTCACAACCCGGTTTCAATTGAATTTCAATGTCAAACGGTCTATGAGGGGGTAATACAGATTCCTGCGGAGAAAAAACATGTAAGTATTTCTTGCAACTGTCAGGAAGGTTTGAAAGAAATGACTTGTCCGGAGAGGGATTTGAAGAAATAGAAATAGGGTTGGGTTTTTCGGAAGTAGTATTGAAGGGAGCAAAAGAATCTGTGTTTTTTGGAGAGGAAGAAAAGGAGATAGTTCCAGAAATATCCTGCTCACAAGAAACTACTGATAACTCGGCGAATTCCTCCACTGCTATAGTAGATACATGGCTTCCACCAATGTCCAACCATTTCTTCTCCTTCCCGATCCATAGTTTCACTTCATTTTCCTCCATCCAAGGAAGTCCTAAAATCATTTCATGTCCTCCTCCCAAACGCGCCACACCCTAATTTCGCTTTCAACATGGTTTTCTTGTTCTCTACGTCGAATAATTCCAACCGACCACACCATTCCTTCGTGACTTGTACTGTCGATCCGCCATTAAACCCGGAAAGTCTCTGTGGGATCATCTTACGGTTCAAATTAAGATGATGTAGGTTAGCAAACTCAGAATCGATGAAGCTGTCCATAGCTCCAGTATCAACAAGTGCCATGACCGCGATGGGAAGATTATCGGAGATTATACGTAATGGGATCAAAAAACGACGTGGCCTACTGCTATCAGCTTGAACCCGAATCGCATCGATTTGAATCCTCTGGTCCGTTGCACACGTTTGATTGAGTTCTTCTATCGATGAATAAGTCCACCGTGTTCATACTTTCCCAGTAAGCTTCGACCAATTGCGTAGTCTCTTCAATCGTCGAGATTGGTAGAGCAGCATACTCCTCTTGTTCTAAGTTGACTGCCGATATTTGAGTAGGTGTAGGTTGCTGATCATCTGATTTCATATTCACGGTAGTACGCAACATCTTCAATTTCTCTTCGATTTTGACACGGGGATTTGGGCAGAATCTCTTTCCCTTTAAGGTCTGCAACTTCTTGTGTTCGTCATCATAAGGTTTAAGGCAGTCAAAGCACAAACCTCTGGCGATACACATCCGACGGATCACCGGAAAAGGATTCGACCCATCACGATCTAAGGACACTGCATTCACATCGATATCCATCGGCGTCGGTCCGCCATTATTTCGACTGACGGTTGATTGATTCGACACATGATGTTGGGGGCGAGCTGTGGAATGTGGGTGTCGGTATACCTCTCCAGGGACGCGTAGGTGAGGATGGGACTGTGCAACCTTCGAGCGTAGATCCAAGATATCTGCTGCTTCGATGGCCATCGCCTGTTTCCTGAGTAAATCTGTTTCATTAACCCAGCCTGAAATCCTAGTTGCTTCCAATTGAATGCTAGGATGAAGCCCTTCTACATATTGCAAGATCTTGTCCTCTTCTGATTTCTTGACGTGAAATGACAGCTGTTCGAATAAAGAGTTGTAATCAACAATAGACATCCTGCCCTGTTTGCATGATGCCAACTCGTCTCTTGCAGTTTTATCAGCATGTTTATCACCGAATTTGTAAATCAATTCATCTAAAAACACGTCAAGACTTGCCAGTTCTGGGAGCAAATACGGCAAGCTCTTCAAATTACCGTACATATTGCGATAATTTTGTGAGTAAGCGTTCCTTTCCAAAAGTCCGCTAAACCAAATTTGCGTGCTGGAGGAAGTCGAAGTCGACGAGGTGAAATGTCGTGCAATCCAATTGATCTTCATTTTATCATCCACCCAATTAAATTGATCTAATTCATCGTGAATTTCCACCAAGAATTGCTTCAGTCCTTTGCTATCTCCATAAAACCTAAGACCATCACGGATCCTTGGAGCTCGTCCGTCTGTCGCCACATTTGCTACTGGCGCTCTCGAAGGTGGTCTTTGCACCGGAATCGGTTGCATAAAAACCGGTTGCGGATGCGAATGCTGGAAATGGGGTACTTGGTTTTGCTGAAAATGCGGCTGTGGGTTCGTCCTCTGGGGTAACGGCTGTTGAAAATTCCCTTGAGGCGCAATAAAGGAGTTTGCATGCGGTGGAACGTACATGGGAGCTGTAAAGTGCGGATTAAAATTTTGCTGATAGTTTTGAAGATTTTGAGGATGTTGTTGACCGTACTGCGTATAAGGATTATACGGAACTTGACCTGCTTGTCCCAAAGATTGTCTGTCAGCTGAAAAGTCTAGATTGTTTATCCCTTGCGCTAGTCTAGAGACGGGGGTCTGAGAGTGTGGGAGACGCGGTGTCGAACGAAGATGTTGCGGAGTGTCAATCCTGATAGCATGAGGGTCCGAAAGCTCACTTGCAACTGTTTGATGAGGTGGATTTTCTCTCCCAAAGACAGAAGATATTGCGGGGCTACCTCTTCCTTCTCGCCAAGGGTTCATAACGAATCTGATTGGTTGAAAGAAAAAAAAAAGGCGTGGGAAATTAATGAAAGGGCTCTAGATCTGGGAGAGATTCTGAGTCCAAGGAAGTAGGCGGGGTGACGAGCGGCTCTTGATAATGGAAATGTCGATCTGAGTACAGTTCTTCGTATTCTTCAAGATCCAAATAGTAACTTAAAGCGCGCGACGTCAATGGATGATGAATATTAAAATCAGGAAAGTCGAGTTCTTCTGATCTAAAAAACGGCAACTCTTGAAGTGTTCTGATATTATCTTCAGGAAAGACTTCAAGAGAATCGATAATTAAAGAGTTTTCTGAGTGATCTGGTGAAAGATTTTGAAATAGAAAGCCTTGAGAAATGGAGACCACAAACATAAAATAGAACACAAACGAGATGGAAAAATTAATGAGGAAAAAAATTTAAAAGGCGAGATGAAAAAAATTTCAAAAATTAAAGGATTGATAAGACTGAAAAGTTAAGATTAAATAAGATTGAAAATTAAAGGATTGAAAAGAAATGAGACTGAAAAAGTCAAGATTAAATAAGATTGAAAAGTGAGATAAAAAATTAATGAGAATTCAGAAAAGAAATAAAATATAATGAAAATGAACGTATTAATTTTAAGAAAAGTAAAAAAATTTTATCGAAAGAAAATGAGTCTTGACGAATGAGACTTGTCGAAAAAAATTTAAGAGATCGGAATAAAAATGTAATGACTGGGGATGTAATTCGAAACACGAAGTTCTAGCTGAGAATCCCAATCGGGGAATCTCACGGCGCGACTCTTTGAGCTGATCTCTCAAGACACGATTTGAATCTCAGTTCGGAGCAATCAAATGAAAGGATGAGAGTAAGATGATAATTATTCCGATGAAGAGAAAACAGATAGAGATCCGGAAAGTACAAGCTATATATATCTACAATTATTAATCTCACGTTCCTAGATGTATAATTCAGGTACAATGATTGTAAATATAACTATCAGGCGTTCCTGTGATTTATCATGATGGCTACTTGTTTATAAACATTTGTAAATATGATGTTAATAATCTAACATTAACCACTATCTCTTCATGGATTCCTAAGATGACCTTTAGCTGCTACAAGCGTAAGTAAGCGTTAGGAACAGTTCATGACATCGGGTTTACTTAGGAAACCTCCGAATTTATAAATCAATTTCCAAAATTGATTATAAATATCGGGCTCACTTCTTTTTATTACCGAGATACTGATGATGTTCCAGTATCTCGAAGAGTTATAAGATTTTAATATCTTAGACTAATTAACTCATACCAGCGAATGTAAGCTGATGTAGTTTATTATAATCTAAGGATTTTAAAGCTCCATAACTAAAAGGTTATGAAGAGCAAACTTATAATACCTCTCTCAAGAAGTTAGCTCACAGGTCTTAAGAACACACTAGAGGGTCCTAAGTCCTTGATTCCAGCATGATTTCAGCGGTGAATCAAGAACCAAGGATTAGTTTAACACAAAGGATTAGATTAACACTAGGTTAATATCTAAACTCCAGTCAAAGATCATTCTGTCTTTGTCTTCTCTAATTACCATCCGCTTCCTGCAGAAGCTTCCATCAGTCTTAGGACCAATCTAGAAGGGTGGGCGGGAAGGTTAAAGAAAAAGATTTATTCGCTGGAATTAGGATAAAACAATTTATAATTATCTTTAATTGAAGATATCGATAAATATGATTTAGGAAGTTGATGATAATGTATTGCAGGAAGGAAATGTAAAGTAGGATGAGGAGAAACACGGAACTTTCTCCTCATCCTTTCATATATAATCCACTTAATATTAGTGTAGACTTTCCAACCTTTGCCACGATGATAATCTATCAGGTTACTACCTGCTTCAGTCTAACTTGTCTGTTCCTGGCTCAGCCCAAATTAAAGTACCTGAATACTGGACTAGGCAATTAAAAGTGGATTATAATGTATTTACACTTCCTAATACATTACCAGTGCCCGTGGACATTGTCCACCTTTGTCGTTCCTCCTCCGGAAAACACGTATCCACTTTACCTTTGTAATTCCAGCTAGAGTGTACACGTTCGAGGGAATGGGAGGTGTATATGAAAAGTTACATCCCATCCCTTCTAGGTGGTCCCGACTATTACGTCCCGGACCACCAGTGTTCGGGTTTACTTAGGAAACCTCCGAATTTATAAATCAATTTCCAAAATTGATTATAAATATCGGGCTCACTTCTTTTTATTACCGAGATACTGATGATGTTCCAGTATCTCGAAGAGTTATAAGATTTTAATATCTTAGACTAATTAACTCATACCAGCGAATGTAAGCTGATGTAGTTTATTATAATCTAAGGATTTTAAAGCTCCATAACTAAAAGGTTATGAAGAGCAAACTTATAATACCTCTCTCAAGAAGTTAGCTCACAGGTCTTAAGAACACACTAGAGGGTCCTAAGTCCTTGATTCCAGCATGATTTCAGCGGTGAATCAAGAACCAAGGATTAGTTTAACATCCCATCACTCGGGCTGAAAGCCTGAGCCTTTAAACGAACCCCCAATCCTTTCAGACCCGAAAGTTTCCATTCCCATTCATTTCATTCTAGCTTATGATTACTTAACACAAATAAAAGCTCATTAGTCTCTTTCAATTCTTCTGCCGAATAAGGCTTTATATACAACTTCCACGCATTAGATTTCCACCTCCCCATATTACATATCTCAGATATTGGGAGTCCCAAAGCGAACTTAAGGGATGCTCCGCCTACCCTAAAGGAGTGTCCGGTAATTCCTTCAAAACCACTTGTCGCCCAGATCTTCTGACAAGTCGACATGATTACTTGTTTTGATAAGGGGATTCTGACAGAATTTTCTACGTAGCTGAAAAGGACGTCCTTGTCCCCAGAGGTACATGCTAACCTTCTTCTTAGCGCTGCCACTGGGCACAGAGCGTGGTTGAGGTTGTTTAATCGTAATACTTGGAGTTCTCCTGGTAACGCGGTTTTTGCCCCTTTTAGTGTTATCAAGGCATCTTCTTTCCCATCCTCCTTTACAAATTTCACATCGCCTGCTAGTATTAATTCTGATTCATTCTGTCTATCCTTGGCTATTTCTCCCAACCTTGCCAGGCTCCAGAATGTGCACAGGACTGTGTCTAAAACGGCCAAATCCTTCAAACTTCCTTCTATCAAATTTTCTACTAAACATAAAAGGTGTTTTAAATGTACTGCCTTCTTTTCGACTGTTTTCGGAATTGATGCGTCTAATTTCTTCGAGGCTGAGAGCATTAACCTAATCGTCGCATCTGAAACCCTCGGAAAATCTTCCCTGTGGTATAGATGCCAGGCCTTTAGTCCGTAAAGATACTTCTCTAGAGTTTGAGACAGTATGTCTTCTTTTGATGGTCCGCTACCAGTTCTTCCAGCCCATACACAAAACTCGTAGATGTCGTCTTCTGTCGCTGGTAGATTAAATACTTCTGTCGATTTCTCCTTACGACACTTCAAGAATTTTCTTACTGCACCATTGTAACTCATCAAAGTATTCCATTTCCATCCATCCAGGATGTGCTGTTGTAGCTCGTTGTAACAAATCTTGTCATCTCCTCTACTAACAAATTGTAATATCTGCTTGAGGTCTTCTTGTGAAAAGGGCATGTTACGATGATTTCGAAGTATTAAACTTAATCAAATTGAGTGTAATGAAGGCAATGAGAGTTTATCCAAATACTTTGGTATCAGAATCTTATTTATGAACAATCATTGAAGATTCCGCACGGACATATACATACAAAGGTATTTGTATCACTATGTACAACGACATTCGTTATCTATACCCAAAGGGGAGAATTAATGGTAACACACAATTACATGAAACTTTCTAACCCCTTAAAATTCAAGGGGTCACCCTTTAACAGCAGGTTCTTAGACCAAACCGGGGAACTGATGTTTGAGAGCCTCGCAGGGTTCACCTTCTAAAACGAATTTTTGTGAAAATACACTTACAAGATCTGGAGGGATAGATGCCCAGACCCTATTCCTCTCATCCATATCATGTGAATCACCTCTTGATATTTTATCTGCCAAGTTCAGTTCAGAAGTCACCCTTTTAGCTACTAAGTCCATGTGACTCGAGATTAAAAGTTCCTGAATTTTCCGCCATTCTCTATTCACTTCAAGATCATTTGATCTTCTATTCGTTATAGCGTTCTGACTTGTCGTGTTGTCTGTCCAGACAATTAAGGTCTTTCCGTCATAATTACCTTGTGACAGGATATACCACAGTCCTAATCTGATTGCTACCGTCTCCAACCAGGCTATTCCTCTTTTGGATAGCCCTGATTTTTCCCATCCTTCTTTCAACTTCATTTGGAACCACGTTTTACCTACTAAGATTCCTATCCCGTAACTTGTCGACGCGTCTCCTATCCAACCTAAATCAATTGGATCGCTAAATCTTATTAGCCTTGTGTGCTCGAAATTTGAGAGCATCAGCTTCCAATGAAGCAAGTCCATCTTCACGTCTTGAGGGAGTTGTTGTTTTGCATGCTTGTAAAACCAGCTCTTCTTCCAACGGTAGAGAGCTGTCATATAGCATTTCAGCTGAGGTAGAATTAGGGTCACGTGTACTAGTCGTCCAATGAGCACCTCTACTTCATTAAAGCTGAACTTCTTGTCGGGTACGAGCGCCTCTAGAATTTGCGCCTTTCTCTGTTCCAGTTTATCTTTGGGCAGGCGGACTGTCTTCGACATTCCGTTCCAAATGAAGCCAATGAACTTTTGTTCGAACTTGAAATCAGACATCTTCTCTACGTTCGTAATTACACCCAACTCTAGACTTCTATCTACCACATTCTTCATCTCTAGCGGTGATTGTAGTGATTTAATGAATAATGCATCATCAACCCATCTAAATATTTCAACTACATCAAACTCGTATTTCATGAGTTCCTTCCAAGCATCTGCCGCCTTGCCAAACGACCCACAACCCGCGACTCCTCCAAAGCCAATCCTGGTATCCCACCAGATCCTGCCTTCCGCGTCCATTATCATCGTATACGGTTGCTGTGTGGTCATGGTTGGGATTTGGCGATACGCCTTTTCCCAGTCGAAGATCGCTAGGAGTAAGGGGTCTTCTGATTTTCTAAAGAAAGCAGACACCTTTGCGAAATCATCCCAGGTGGTTTTGAAATCGTCGGCGTCCACAAAGGAGTTTACTGAAGGAATATCGGGGTGATTTCGTGGGTAAGATAGATCATTGATTGGTCTTACGGACCCATCACCATTAACCACCGCACCCAAGGGGTTTGTTCTGAAGAACCCCACTCTTCTATAAACTTCTTCGTGTGTAAAGGGTCCGAAAATCCTTCCGGCGGCTTTCTCTTTTTGCATATTGGACGCAATCTTCTCTTTTGCTAATCCTGCTGAGGCGTGATTTGAAGGAGTGTACCATTTACAATCTATCAGAAAGTGATGGGGGATCCCTTGATCAAAGCCTTCTTTAAAACCTATCAAGATGTCATTATACTTCTCTAACAATCCAGCTGATTTCAAAGCCTTTTCCCATACCGGGATGTTCATTTCGCAATGTACTTCACCCGGCCACCTAAGGACCTCTGAAATGTCAATTTCTGTATGAAGGCCTTTAGCAGAAATTAGAGTGGGAGACACTGCTTCGTGCAGTGAATCCATGGAGCTATTGGATTCAGAACCCGCCGTTCTAAAGATAGAGAGAAAAAATTCAAAATTAATTTATTGCACACAAAAAAAATGAAATTCTTTATACATTGTCATCATATTGACGATAAGGCACGTTTAACACGTTCAAATAGATACAATAGGGATCTGATGGAGGGATAGATGGATCTATCAGAGGATCCTGAGAAGAAATTAACAAGATGTATACCTACATGTCTTGCTTCTCCTTAGATTTGCCTTTGAAGTCTGAGTTCTTTTTATAGTTCGGATTGAAATTTTTACCCCTATAATTCCCGTATGGTGACGAGGGTTTGGAGTTCTTCTCTCTTCTTTCGTATGGCATTTTTGATCCTTGCGAAGACCTCAAATAGGGTGCGGAGCTGATATGATTCGATTGATCTGTCAACAAATCTGAGTATGGGTTTCGGCCATACTTCTCTCCTCCTTTCATATAAGGATTATCGCTGGTATTTAAATCGTCCTGAGCCCTTGCATTATAAAAAATCTCGTTGACAAGTCCTACCGGTTCCAGAGCCGGGTTGGGTACTCGCTGATCTGGATTCCTAACTGCAAAGACGGATTTTCGTATGGTTAAATCGTATTTGAAAGCGATAACCCAGGACCTTTGCTCTTTGAAGATCCTAATGACATTCTTCTTGTGGGCTTCCATTGCCTCCGCAAAACCTGGGAAACTATAATCTTCTCTTAACATTGATATGAAATTATCCATGTTTTCTCCCCAGTCAAATCGTGACTGCGACCATTCACCCGGGAATGGGTGTCCTTTATATTTGTCTACATCTTTATCTGAAGACTTATATTCGACGTGATTGTCACTCGCTGTCTGTTGCCAGGCCCTATTAAAAATCGTTAAAGGGAGCTGACCTTGGAGCATCTGCATGTTCCTATGGAAGAAAAGTGGCAGAGACTGTGACTTTGCATCCGGAGCTTTACTGAAGTCGAAAGATACTCCTCCCTCTGAGAAAGTTGAGTCTTGCAGCTTGAAAGACTTTAGAAAGCTATAAGGTTTCGTGATTAGAGGTGTGTGGATTTCTGGCGTATTGGATAGGTCGACGATTTTCCCATCAGAAGGTATTTGTTTCTTTGACTTTATCTTGTTCATTAGTTTAACTGCTCTCGCGAAGGATGTTTCGTCTAAGGTAGGTACATTCAATATATCAGTATGTTTATCATGGAAGATTTGGTAGTTTTTACTGATGTACCAAAGATTTTGCAGAATTCGTCTTCTAGCTTTTCCTGAGAATCAATATTGTTTCCTTTTGGATTCACATTGTCAGGCGTTGGCTGACTGTTGGTCTCCTTGCTTGGAGGGTTTGTCTGAGGACTTCCCTCTGGATTCAATCTTTCATCGATAATCATGTTTGATTGTTTCTCTCTAGAATCTATGAGAGGTAATTTGTAAAAAATTTTCAAATTTTTATTAGCTAACTTTAATGTCTTCCTTGACTTTGTGTCTAACAAGGCACGGTCAATTGGGTTATCTTAGTGGCAAAACATTGCTCACCTTTGCCTCTATTGAGGTACATTGATATCAACATTTGTTTATTGTATTTGCTAAAGGAATTTCCGCCAGAATCTTTTTGAGCAACTTGTGCTTCTTTTGATCCGTTGGTTTCTGCACTGCCAGTTGTTACTGATGGAGTGATTGCACTCATTGCGGCGGTGACATTGGATATCGTATTCGATGACATATCTTTTAGAATGAAGTTGAGTAGATTGTGATGCGAAAAAAGGATTTGAAAGCAATAAAATATAAATTGTTTTTTAAAAGTGTGAATGAGTTCAAAAAAAATAAAAAAGAGTTCTTTAAAGAAAAAGATTTATTCGCTGGAATTAGGATAAAACAATTTATAATTATCTTTAATTGAAGATATCGATAAATATGATTTAGGAAGTTGATGATAATGTATTGCAGGAAGGAAATGTAAAGTAGGATGAGGAGAAACACGGAACTTTCTCCTCATCCTTTCATATATAATCCACTTAATATTAGTGTAGACTTTCCAACCTTTGCCACGATGATAATCTATCAGGTTACTACCTGCTTCAGTCTAACTTGTCTGTTCCTGGCTCAGCCCAAATTAAAGTACCTGAATACTGGACTAGGCAATTAAAAGTGGATTATAATGTATTTACACTTCCTAATACATTACCAGTGCCCGTGGACATTGTCCACCTTTGTCGTTCCTCCTCCGGAAAACACATAGAATTGTGTTTTTTGTTTCGGTTGGTTTGGTTTCTTGGTTTTGATTTGAGTTTTTGTTTTGTGTGTTAAGTTTTCTATTTTTTGTAATGTTGATGAATTTTTTTAGAAAAATCGATTTCATTCTTTTAGTACACTTTAAAAAAGGTGATTGATCAAACCAAGCTGATTTGAAAATAGGTTTGACCAGGTTTGACCTCGGTTTCCTCTTCACTCGGAATTGGTCAGAACCCTTTTGAAAGTCTATAGCTTTGGTGCAGATGACATACTCTGATGTATGTACAAGGCTTTGAAGCTTCCAAAAACTGTCTAAGAATTGGCATTCGGTTTTTTTTGAATCACAAATCATGTTTGAATCATAATCTTTTAAGTGAGTTTGATAAAGAGCATTGGGGGTACTGATTCCCTTAAACAATGTCTTTTTCCTAAAAAGATTGAATGAAGATGAATTCCAGATCAGGATACTTGAAGAATCAAGTGATTTTGATTACAGCCGTTGTAAAATCTAATGGCAGATTTTCAACAAATTGTGTCGTGGCCAGTTTTAACCTTGAAGGCAAAAACCCAAACAAATGTTCAATTCAGTTTGAACTTTGTTGTATATATGCTGTCATTTGCACGAAAGTTACACTTTTTCTCTCCATAAACTATGTTCTCCCTCCCTCGCTTCCGGCTATTCGATCTTTAAAGCACCATAGCCGGAAAACCCCATATCTAACAAGCTATGGCCAGATCGATTCACCAATTTCCCCATTTCCCCATTCCTCCATATTCTTTATATTCATCAATTATCTTCAACCTAGTCTATTTCACCGAATAAATTGTTTTATCGCTTTTGAAATTATTTTCCCGCTGAAATATTCTTGAAATCGGATAGATAGTCGATTAAGATACGTCATGTCCAACACCTCTTCGATACCGCCGTCTGGATCTCCCGCGAATAGTCAAATCATCGATGGTGAGTCTCTTTTGCATATCTTTTTCTAGAGTTTGTTCGTATCACTGATATCCCTTCAATCTTCAGTGTTTGAATTGCCTGATCAAGGGGTGGGAGATAACCAAAGGGCAATCTGCCTCCACCAGAACCCGTTGCATCGCCGTGGAACTCCGGCTCGGATTTTATTCGATCAATGTAATCAAATGACGATCGAAGTGAGATTTAAAATCTACACTCAACAGAAAGTCAACATGAAGAACCCTGGCCAAAGCACCGATAAAGTGGTGGCTGGTAAGAAGCAATCGAAGCCGGCCGTACTGAACCTGATCGATTCGAAGGTAATCAACAAGAAATATTTCGACATCAAGACCTGTCCATTCGGGATGAGCCTCAAGGAGTTCAAGGCGTTAGTGGCCAACGCATGCGAAAACTACGAGGGCGGTATGAAGAAGATAATTATGAATCCGCATTTCAAGCCCGAGCTAACCTGGAAGGCCGCGGTCGGACGATCGAAGCAAAATCTGGACGATTCGACTCAGTGGCAAGCTTTTGCCACTGCGCTTGAGAAGTCCAAAACCAAGAAGGGATTGGTTGTGATTGAAAACGAGAACATTGAGGTGGAATGTAACGATGGTAATAAGGTGAGCCACACTTCCTCCTACTTTTTCTGCTTTCCTCCTTCTCCGGACTTAGATTCTAATGGATTTGATTGACCAGTCATCCGCCACCAAGATGTTAATTGCCAGTGTAAATGGAGCCGAGGGTGATCTTGATGGTTCAAAGGTAAGGCCAATAGGTTAGTATTAAACTATTGTCGTTAACGTTGATCTCACTTCCCAGGTGCCGGATAAAGACGCAGAGTTACACGTCTTGGCTAACACCATATTCAGCCAAGCTGGCATTGGTGGTTACGCGGGTGGAGACGGAACGGTGTTGACCGTACCTTGGGATCCCACTTTTCGCTATCGCATGACGTATCGGGCGGCCTGGATTTGGGCTAAGGGAGTGGTGAGTAGCTTATGTTCTGATGAACAAGTACAACCGGATATGGCTGACAAGTCAATCTTTTTCTAGATGGCCAACATAGCGACTCAGTATATCCCTCCGAATACTCGCGAGTTCAACCTGGAGGTCAAGAAGAGCGAGTGGACCCACCCCGACATGGGGGTTGACCATCGTGTCCAAATGCGGTTACAAGGTCATCCCCGTCGATTACAAGATGCGATCCAACCTCAGGCCACCTCAACTTCATCTAGCAATATTATCGCCAATAGTAGCGTGCAACCCGAGGTGAATACCGACGCGAAGAAAATGCTGAATAAACACTATATCGACTTAACCGAGCCGTTCGATTGCAAGCCGGACTTGTCAAAGTTTACGGATACCAAACCGGAGATAAAAAAGGTGAAGATGGATTCAGGTGAGTGTCGTTGTAATCATCAATGACTCGATCAGTCTAACTGACATTGATGCTCCGATTTGGCCTGATTTAGGACCAGGAAGTTCTAGAGAAAATCCTCAGTGTGTCTCGAGTGACTCTGAAACCGATGGGATTGACAGCGAAATCGATTTCAGCCAGGGCAAGGTCACCGTGCATGAAGAAACCCATCTCGCGAAAACGAGAAGCGATGAAACTGACGATGAGCAAACCGACGGCGAGCTTGAGATACCCTCGGTTCACACAGTGGCAATGGAAATGTTCCTTGCCGACTGTGATCTCCCGTATGAGGATGTCAAGACTCGCGCGATTCTGAAGGATGCCGGGATCATTTCCTGGACCGATTTGGTTCCTAGTGTCCAAATGACCAAATCGACCCTGACCTCTAAAGGAATCGATTGGGAAGTGGCTTCACGCCTTATGGACGCCGCTCAGGAGCTTTATAACGCAGATTGTAAGTGCCCGCTTTGTTTCATGCTCTTCTCCAGTGCACCTTGTGGCTCAAACTAATGATCATCGATGGGTTTGGAATCCAGAAGAGTTGCTGTTCTGCAAACCCGACAAGTCGGATGATTATGTCCCAATTATTATTATTAATTTTGAGTCAGATTGAATAGTCTGGCATAAAATCTCAACATTTCTCTATTATCGGTGAGTATGAATTCCAAAGAATAACTGTGAAACAAATATTTTTATTAGGGTGTATCACATTTTTAAGGCAACTTGATACTATACATGATTGAAGTTTGTAATCTATTTTACTATGCTAAATATATCAGATACTTACATATTTATATATATATCAATAAAAATACATATATGTATGTATATATAAACTGAGCAATATACATTGCCAATAAATCAATGTATTCATTGTTGAATGATTAATTTTTATTAATCAATTTATAAGATCCAAACCTGGCATCAGAATGGAGGTTTTTAAATCCAGTGCAATGTATATTTATGATTGTATAGTATCAATGATGAGGATGAAGATTTAGACTTAGATGGGATTGTGGATGTTCCACCTTCGTTTACTTTACCTAAATTCACCACTCAATATCAGAATGGTCAGTTAGAGAGTTGAACTTTTCTCTTTTACCTTTTTTTTCTCTTTCTATTTGTTTTTCTCTTTCTTTTTAGTTATGAAAGTTCAATTGAATTGAAAGGTCGATTGGAAGTGTTCACTCTTTACGTACCAAATACAATCTCAGCAGGATTTTTTGTTGTTTTGGCACTTTCTCCAAACTTAACCTCAAGGGGTCTGATCAAAATTGGTAATATTTCCCATATTATTAAATTGATATTTCAAAATAAGAACTTGTTACCTTTTAAAAAAAAAGATTAAAAATAATGACAACTTTTGAATAATTTGGAACAAAAACCTTCGGTGAGCAACTCCATACAAGTGACAAATATAGCTCCCACCTCGCCTTCTGGGGTTATTACATGTTGCAGTGCTTGGGACCTTTTCAAACGAGACTTTAGTGGGGAAAAGGCCATTTCGATCGGATTGTAATCTGGTGAATATGGTGGAAGATAGATCAGCCGAATCCCTCGGGCTTCACACAGCTCAAGGATCTGCCCTCCGTGGTGGATAGGGGCATTGTCCATAACCAGGACTGAATTCCTGGCTGGCCAGGGATTCATCGCCGGCAACTACATGATTGAATGACCAATAAGTTAACCATGGATACCATAATGCAATGTAACAGATGACTTACCAAGTAATGTTCCAAATAACCCTCAAAATCGACTCTTGAGTATCCACCAGGCTGGATGGACAATGCCACAATGCCACTTAAAGAAATCGCCGGTAACACAGACCATCTCTGAGTACGAGTGGGTCTTTGAAGTCGCACGGTGCGTTCTCCGACAGGTGCGCGCGCATATTCTCGGTATAGATTACGTTTATTGATAGCCGTCTCATCTATACAAAACCAAATCAATATACCAGGTGAAAGAGAGAGAGACATGTTCAGATCAGTACCAGAGTGTAAGAGAAGAAATAAGTAAGACAAACCACTCACCGGTGAAAACAAGGCAATGAGGGTCAATTCCAAATATCTGGCCGATATATGCACCGCGCGCCTCCGGTGATTGGTTTGGATGAACCGTGCGAGCCTTCTTTCGGGTCCATCCAAGTCGCACTCGGAGTTCGTTCGAAAGCGTCTTGAGGGAGACCACGATGCCGAAGCGTTCGGTAATTTTAAGTTGAAGCTCGTCCAGGTAAAGGGTCGGATCGTGTTGAAGGGCTTCAAGAATGAAATCCCGCTGCGCTGGCCCTAAAATGAGCCGAGCGCCTCGGATCAAGTGATCGTGGGGATTCGTAATGACCGCTCGAGTCGTTTGGTAGAGGTCGTACCAACGCCGTACGGAGGTGAGGGATAGATTGACTCCTAGACTCGAAACGATGTCGTGGAATCGCATTCCACGCATCACCATGCGTATGACTATCATTTTGATGTCGGCGGTATAGGTGGTCATCGGCATCTGGATAACGGAACGCTGTTAGATAATCGAATTTGACGGGAACGAATATTTAAACTGAAATGACTTACGATTGAAATCTCCAGAAGGTAAAGGAGTAAGAAGTGGTAAAGGTGGAACTGGAATAAATGGAAACGGCGGATTGAATGGAGAATGAAGGCGATAAACGGTAAACAGAAGAAGCTGGTCAATCATCCGGCTTCTTGTATGGGGCTAGCAAGGAGGAATGGGTTTATAGAGAGAGAGAAAAAAACGGCTTACCTGTCAAGTATTGAGATACATTACATTACAGTTCAAACTGAATTGAACATGGAATGGGGTTTTTGCCTTTAAAAATGATTCTGCCCACGACACATCTTGTCGAAAAAGTGCCATTAAATTTTACAACGGCTGTACTTGTTTGTTCCCCTTCAATACCAATCCATCCAACAAAAACATCAACTCGGTTATCTTTTATGTAACACGGGTTTTCAAAAATCTTGATAAATTGATCTCAAAGAATGTGTAACTCTCTCTATCTCAATGAGTAATGATGTATTTATGAAAGATTAACACAAAAGGGTGTTGTGGTATGTGATCAGATGAGTCTTTATGGTATTTTCTCAAAACAAACAATTAGAATCAGAAAAAGTAGGTCGAGAAAGAGAAGATTTTCTTGAATTTGAATCCTAAGATTATATTAACATGTCTTTTTACTTTGAGTGGTTTGATCAATCAACTTATAAAAACAAATGATGTTTTTCTTTTCTCAATTGATTTTTTTTTACTTCAAGTACTTATCTTAGTGGAGTGAGATTGTGAATTCAATTGAGCTTTGAAACTTTTAGATAGTTGACTTTCTAGGGTGTAGTGTTATCATACCTGTTTTGATCATTGAGCATGATTGAGTTTTGAAATAGGAGGAGACTTTGATGAATGGTCAACTTTTTCACAAAACTTGAAGAGATTTCGAGATTTAGATTTTGGGTGTAGAGAGTGTGTGTGGTGTGTATTACGCCAGAGTAGGTCAGGTGTCAGTTGTTCTAGAATCTAGACTCGATTCAGTCTTCCTCCTCAGCATCGGCTTCTACATCATCATCATCATCATCACTTTTGAAACTGATCCTCTTGTGAGGAGAACTAAGCCGAGCTGGTGTCAAGCTATCTGGTATGAGATTTCTTTAGATTTGATGATCAATTATATAACACAAGCAGTAAGGCTCCGGAGAGAGTTTGATGAATGAGTTTAAGCTTTTAGGAGGTCTTTTTTATCAAAACTTTTGTTGACATATCTGGATTTTGAACGTCGCGCAGTGAATCGGAATCTCGAATTGAACGAAGGAAGGGGTTTCCAGTATAGACTGATGATGATGATGATGATGATGAGAGTATGACTTCATCGAACCTTACCCAATCCTTTCTTTCTTTGTTATTTTCTAATAAATGAATTCTTTAACTCATTCGCTTCAAGTTCATTTTCCATTCTCAACTGTTTCATCAGATAATCACTCTCTCTGATCTGATCAATCAACTCAACTCAACTCACACTCTCAATTCAATTCAACACTCTTCACTTAACCACTTTCTTTCTTTCTTTCCTTCATCAACTCAACAAATCACCAAGAGAAAAGTTATGTAAATCGAATAAAAGCTTTGCACACTCTCTTAAACTTGGCATACATACAATCTATCAGAGGATCGCTCACCAAACTTATATGATATCCAATCTGATCAGTGGGTCTACCTATATCAGATTTCGCAGTTGAACCCACTCTGAGACCAGATGATCGTGACAGTTGACATTCCAATGACGAAAACTATGCTGATTTCATTCAGTATCAGATCAACATCTCATCATCAAACTTCTTCTTCATCCTCTCTCTCTCTCTCGACTTACTACCTAGTTTGTTTTCTACTTCTTTCAAAAACCTTTAACTTCTCAATCCTTTTTCACTCCTTTTCTTCATTTCCTTTCTTCAAAAAATCATGAATTATACTTCACAATGGGAAGAACTTCATCATCAAATCCAACATGAACTTTCCTCAAGTCCATCTCCAACTCTTCAAAGGATCTTTGTAGCTTGTCTTTTTCTTAGTCCACTTGCTGGGATCTTATATGGTTTATCTGCAATCAAAAGAGTTTCAGAAAGATCTGAGAGATGGTTAATTCGAAAGAATCCAAGTGGATTTCTTTATCCAAACACTTGTGTGGTCATCCCGATTTGGGCTGTCTTATATACTATAGGTAATCCCATCAGTTTTATTCTAACTCGTCAAAACTGTTGATCTCATCAAAATTAATCATCAATTGGTCTTTGTTTTTTCTTGATCATTTAGCTGATGTGATTAGTTTGATCATGTGTCAAATTAATTCGAGTAAAAAATCGATTAAAGCTCCACCACTTCATGGGGCTATAGAGCTTGTTAAATACTCTTTATTTTTAGGAATGAGTAAGTTTTTTTTTCAATCTGGAGGGTTGAATTGAGTATATTTCAGATTGATAATTGATCTGATGAGACTTTGTTTCTTTTTTTTGTACATCTTCCTATTACATTCATAGTCTGGACTAGAGGTAGTTTCAATCCTTTATAAAAGAAGAGAACTTAATACTCAACTTTGTTTTTTTGTTTCTTGACGATCTAGTTTGGTCCACGGTATATGCTATACCACGTTCGAAATTTCAACTTCAAAAGAATCAATCAAAGTTAACGAGTTCAAGACCAGATCGATGTTTAATTTATCTTGCACCAATTCTCTTTAATCTTCTCTTTGGATTAGGTTATTTAATTCCATTATCACTCAGTGGATTGATGTGTGTTTGGACTTCAGCAAAAGTACAACATGTTGCTAAACTTTGGAATCAAATTGAAAGTTCAAATGATTTAAACTTCAACAAAACCATCAATCAAAATCAAGAACAAATTGAATCCAATTCAAACATCTCAAATGCCATCCAATATTTAAATTTATTAAAACAAGATCATAAATCACTTAAATCAAACTTAAGATTAATCGCTTTTCTCTATATCACCATCACTGCCATCATTTCTGTGATTTTATTAATCTCTACATTTATTATACTTAAAGCATTATTCTTTCAACTTAAGATTTATAAAAGATTAGCCATTAATTCAAGAAGAAGATCACCAAGAACTGAGATCCGGTTAAATTCAAATTCAAATCAAACTAGAAATTTCAATTTCAATCAAAACTTACAATCTATTCATTCCACTCTTTCAACTCAACCACACTTAAGTTATTCAAATCAATTAACCGAATCCATTCAAAGAAATTCAAAACATTCACATCTGTTCAAACAAGATGAAGAAAGTTTAAAAGAAAGAGAGTTTGTGAAAGAGAGTGTTTGGGATTGGATCCCAAGTTTTAAAAAAGGTACTGGAATAGATCCATCGATGTGGGATTTAGAATTCAAATTAAATCCAACGATTCAAACTTTAACTTCATCTCATCATCATCCTCCTACTCCTACAACGACGATGACGAGTTCATCTTCATTTAATTCGAATTTAGAAAAATATCGAATTTTAAAAAGGTATATTGTGAATACGATTTGGCAACAAGTTTTGATTCTCATTCTCATTTCTTCTTATATTATTATGCATCTCTTAGTAGGTAATTCAAAAACTCTTTTCATTTTCATTTTCTTCTTTTTTTTTTCTTCTTGAAGATTGAAGTTTTCTATCAAAATCTTATCTAAAATTCCATTCGTCTGATTTTGATTTTGATTTTGATTTTTCATTCTTGGGGGTTATAAGTCACGATTTGGTGTAAAAATGAATCAGGTTTACCATTTACTCAAATTTATTTAAATGTAGTTGAATGGGCAAATTTAACTTGGAATTTAGGTTTAGGTGCAAGTCTTGGATTGGTAAGTGAATTTATTTTTTATTTTTTTTTGAAAAAGAGGGAGAGAGAGAGATTGTAAAAAAAAAATCAAGAAAAATCCAAAAAAAAAAAAAACAATTTCTTCATTCTGAAAAATGAAAAATGAAAAAAATGAAATTCTTAGCATGGATGATTTGATGATTCTATGACCATTCATTTTTTTGATTTTTGATTTCTGATTTCTGATTTCTGATTCATTTTTTTTTTGGTTTTGTAGATTTCTTGTATTGTTGCTTTTAGTCCTACACCTAAAAGAAGAGAAGAAAATCATCAAACAGATTATGATTTTTGTAGTGAAGATAGTTAAGAGAGAAAAAAGAATTTTCAAGAAAAGGATGATTTGATTTGATTTTGATTTGATTTTTCTTTTTTTTTGAAAAAACAATTAAATGAACACTTTCTTTTTCTTTTTCTTCTTCTTATGTTAATGAATTTGTTTTTGTTTTGTTTTTGAAGGATTTGAATCAATAAATTTTTGTATAGTATTCATTTATGATGTTTCTTTATTTATTATTTTTACACTACATCTCTTGAAAATTCTTTTGTTTTTTTTAAAAGCAAAGATTCATCAGTTTAGGATTTAGTGAAACTTTAATCCACTTTTTTTTATAACTTTTTGAAAGACAAAAATCTAACTTATTTATCATTATATTTTAAATCTTTTTTGGTTTATTCATTTTAAGAAGAGAAGAAGTTCAAGTGGATGAATGAAAACAAATTGATTTCAAGCAGATAACAGATCTGTGTGTGAGTGAGTGTGAGTGAAGCAATATGTTGAGAAGGATATGTTGGATCTGCATGAGTACAAAGAATTACATGAGGTTGTTTTGCCAGTGAAAAGATTGGGTATCTATCAGAGCAGTTAGTTTATTGAGTTCAGGGAACAAGAAATTCTGATTGAGTCTGAAGAAAGAGAGAAGTGACTGTTCATAGGATTCTTGATGAGAATGGATGGTGATCCTTCCTAAAGCCATAGTGAGTAGTGAAATGGTTTGTAAGCTAGAAAAGTGAGATTGGGTTCATTGAAACTGAATTTGGTCAACAAGAACTGACATCATTCAATCTTCATCCATTCCTCAACCAAATCACTTGAGATATCCTAATCAATCGATCTTATCAAACATATCTCATTGATTAGAACTACTTCCTTATTTGGTAATCAGCTTCATCAAGATCTCAATTCGGCATACTACATCCTCATCATTCAGAATGAGCCCTCAGCCAAGAAATCATTCAGCTCCTCAACGACCCTCTGCCTCTACAGGTCCAACTCCGATGGAGACTGATCCTAAATCACCACCCAAACCTGCTCCTACTTATACTGACTATCGATTGGTTTCCGCTTTCGATCCTGATCTCAAGAATAACATTATGAAATTCGCTCCTTCCTCAAAAAAGGTGATCAATCTTGATACATTTGTCGGTCCAGTGAAACTTAATCGTAAAGATCCTTGGATGATACGAAAGAAGGCAGAAGAAGAGAAAAGAAAGGAAGAAGAGATGAAGCTGAAAGGAGAAGTGAAAGAGGAGAATGAGATGGGGATGAATGAATTGAATTTGACGAATGAAACCAAGGAAGGAATCCCGAACAAGAACGCTCGAGATGAGAGTTTGATCGCTCCTGGATCTGGATCTCAGCCTCGAATGAAGACTCAAGCCTTCAAAAAGAAAACCAAACAAGTCTTCATCGCTGCCGATCAGACCGCTCGTATGTTAAGGAAGGAAGAG
Source organism: Melampsora americana (assembly GCA_022264835.1). NCBI lineage: Eukaryota > Fungi > Basidiomycota > Pucciniomycetes > Pucciniales > Melampsoraceae > Melampsora > Melampsora americana. The sequence goes on along the minus strand of JAIFHY010000030.1, from coordinate 817,808 downwards.
TATCAATCCTGGTTATTGGAAGATGGTGCAGTGAGCGGATCTGAGCGTTGGATTGGGCGATATGAATCTGCTGGTGCTGCTGCCGGATCTAGCGCTGATGCCAGTAGCTCGTTAACAAGGGCTTCTCCTAACGATGCACCTAACTATGTCGTCTTTCGATTGAATGAAGCCGGTGAATATTTCCAAGTCCTACCCTGCCATCGGTTCTATCGATTCACTCAGCGTCCAAACTATGAAACATTGGGTGCTGATGAGGCTGAAGCTGCGTACGAGAAGATGCAAAAACCTACGACCAAAGAGGATGTAGGTCGGTGGTTCATGCGCCGTCGTGGTGCCGCTGGCCCTAGTGGTCCTTCCTCAGCTGGTAATCCCGTGAAACGTGAAGGCAGTGTGAAACCGTCGATTTTGGATGATTCGAAACTGTCCTTTGGACCTCAATCAACTAGACCGCAAGTTGAAGTGATTTCACATGTCAACGGTCGCCGTGGAAATTTTATGGCTGTTCATGGTGCGAACTCACGAAAGAACGATGAAGATGAAGATGAGAAACCTCACCTCGGACAGGAGGGTGATTTTGATGAGTTTGACTTCAATGAAGACTTTGCAGATGATGAAGAGGGGGCAGGTAACTTGAATGATGAAGCCATGGAGGAAGACGAACTGAAAGAATTGGAGGTTCGTGACAAACCTCTTTGTCAAACTCAGGATCATGATCTCAACTTTCCTTTTGACTATCCTTCCTATGCTTTTGTGATGTGAAATTGGATATCATTGATCCTTGTTGATTTAGGAACGTATGAAAAAAGAAATGTTGGCTGCCGGTCGTGCGGGAGATGAGGAACGGGCGAGGCAAGATATGGACTTGGATAAGGAAGATGATGAAAAAGAAGATTTAACAAAGGAAGGTAGGGCCGTCAAAAAATTGTTGATGCGCAAAACAGACAATGAATTTTACGAAAGTGATGATGAAGTCAAGAATCCTTACGCTTCAGAGGTGAGTGTGACCTCTTCTCGTGATCTGTGCATTCAAATCTTTCTTGGTCGTGAAATCTGATGTGTGTGCTTTTATCTCTTCGAACCCTTCAAGGAGGACGAGTCTGATTTTGAAGAGGTCATACCTCCTCCACCAACCGTTCCAAGCCCAACAGATTCCAAAACACTGCCTTCATCCCGCGCAGGCACGCCTGGTCCGAGCTCCAACAATACCTCATCCAGTCAGCGCAATCCTAGCAAGCTTGTAGCTCAGAAACCAGCCAATCTTAAGATTGACAAAACACAAAGTCGACCACCCTCTCGTTCCGGAACGCCTAGTCTTGGTACTCAATCTCGTGCTATCTCGCCACATCCGACAGCTCCAAGTAATAATATGGCCACCAAACCACTCTCTCGTGCCACTAGTCCTCAACCACTTAGCTCGGGTGGAAAAGCTGCTCTCAGTCGCACCGCTTCTCCCGTTCAGACCTCTCCCAAGCCTTTGACACCCACCTCCGGTATGGTCACCTCTACTAGCAATTCTGGACTCAAACGCAAGCATCCAGGTGGAGTGGGTGGTAAAGAGAAGCGGCCTAACCCTGGTATCAGCTCTACGCCCGGTTCACCTTTACCTGATCAAGGAGTGGGTTTGATGACTGAAGAAGAAGTGATCAACTTGTTACGGAACCGACCGATCTCTACCAAAGAGCTTTTATCACACTTTAAATTAAGATTAAAAGAAGATCGGAATAAAGTCATGGTCTTTAAGATCATCAAGAGTGTGGCTCAAATGTCAAATGGTTTACTTGTCCTTAAGGATGGTCTTTAAAACCGATTTTGGAGAAAAAAAAATGAGTTTGGTGGTGTAGATGAATTTGTGTGAAAAGTAAAATGAATTGAAATTTGTATGAGATAAAAAATTTCGTCTTGAACTCAATCAAAAGTATTTTGATCTCTTAGACTTTAGAAGATCAAGGATGTGTTTCTTCAGATAGTGCCTTACCAAGTATTCATGATAAGAGACTTTATAATCAATTAATGTTTCATAAATTGAAAAGTCTTGGTGTGAGTTTTAGATAAAAAAAAACCCATCATGTTGTATGATCAAAGTAAAAGATGATCAAGATTCTTATGGATTGCAAAATGATCTTTTTCTAATCTTCCCTTATGAGATCAATATCATGTTTACTCATTCGTACATATATGTCCCGATTCTCATGACACATGTGACAGAGTGACTTATTACTTGGTCTTTGGTATCATGATTCACCTGTATCTTACGATAGATCGTACACTACGTTTGACTGAATGAAGATTTCATGGTTTATGTGCTTGGTAATCTTAAGTCACATTTGGTATCTGCCTCTCACTGGTGTGGAACAAACAAAAAGTCTAAAGGACAGTCTCCTATCTCGTCTTGTGAACCATTTGCACCTTTACACATCGGATCACTCGAGTAGGTGACGTATTCTTTATTTTTGGCCTTTACCACTATGGACGTTTTGTAAGATCTTTTTCAATACTCAACAAATAGTTGATCATATATTTCTTTCGGTATTTCTATATAAATTATTTAAAATCTGTATAAATATCAATCTGTAGGGTCCGATCTGGAATGTGTTATAAAGGAGTGTTATGAAACTGATATTCAGCACTGGGGTATATTATCAGATCTAATACAAGTCCCTAGTATCCATTGAAAAACTTAAGCCTTCACCATGAGATGTAATCAATAAGATTCAGTCATCATTCTTCATACTACAATCTGAATTTGTCTTTCCTTCACTTTGATTAGAGATTTTTGCGTGAAAAATCTCGAAAGTCGGTGCTACGTTCTCTATCTTTCTTAATGGGTCTCGATTGTGAATTGATTTGTTTGGATCTAAATTTAAATTGAGAAAGAGAAAGAACCTATGTAGATGTGAACCCACCAAAAAGATAGGATCAACTTTGAATCTGTATAGAAATTTTGTGTACATGATTGATAACTGACCCATTACCCCAGATCGCAGAGGGAAGATGAAGACCCTGAGTGAGCAGAAAACGGTCAAGAAGGCTTCGAGAGAAGAATGAGAGCAAGACGGTTGGGATTTACTTACAACGATAGTGAAGATGAACCAACTCTTGTCCACATAAACTTGCGCAGGCTTGTAACACATTAACTAAAGGAGAATCTACAGGTAAGTTCATTCCCTTTCAAGGAGCAAACCTAATGAGTGCGGGATTGGACTGACTTGAGCTATGAGAATGGGTGCATGTGCTAAAGTGACACCGGCGACTAAGATTGCTTGGATTAAGATCAGTCTTTTTCGTACCTTGATCGTTTGTGCATGTTTGATCAATGTGTTTTGATCTGCTTCTGCACTGTTACATCTTTCTACGAGAGAAGAAGACAAGCCATAGAGATTTCGTAGGGAAAAAGCCCACATGGGAAAATAAATCTTTCAAGAAAGAAAAAGAAAACCACCACCACCGGAGAGTTAGCCTTGAGTTTCGGATGAAGGAAGTGGTTTTAAAAAACGTACCATGCATAGGAATGAAATCGCGATCAAATAAAAAGCACTACTCATTTGATAAAATTCAATCATTTTCCCCTGAAGGTAAAAGACTGATATAAGTGATCACTCTAAGTCTTGGATCGATACCAAAATTCTTCACTTACAAAATGAACTGTAGCCGTGTCTGCTTGCAGAAGCACTTTCAAAGGGTCTAAATCCGTGTATGTTAAAGAATGATATTCGGGCGCTCTAGCATAAAGTTCATTAATAACGTTTTGCAAGATCGAGTTAACTGAATTGTATTCGAACCCAATGACGCTGTAGAGATAAGCGATCACGGCTGATCATTAAGGAAATTGATAATGATCATTCGTCAAACATCAAGGTATGATGAAGCTTAGATAAGCTCCTTTTTGCAAGCGCGCATAGTATTATCTGTCTGAACGCGAAAGCTACTGACCATATGATAGAAAGACGCCAGTCAAATAGAAGCCATTCAAGAAGTAACGCAACAATGGCCTTAGGCCTGAGGCCGTATCCCTTTCAATGGGGTGCATCCATGTTTTTGTGTAGGAAGCTGTCACCCAATGGCACGCGCAAACCCATAGGAAAGCTATACGAATAGATTTACCGAACATCAGTGCTTATCTCTGTGGATAAAAAGTGATCACTTACCCCTAAACAAATGAAACAGTACCATCAGTACACTTAGACTAGTCTATACTTTTAGATGGATCACTCACCATGACATGTGCAAGAGGAGAACAAATTTACAGCCAAAGACTATGATCTCACCACCAGAGAGTCTACATTTCCCGGTGAGGACCAATTGCCAATAGATGAGATCTGGAATTGAGACTTGATTTTGAGAATATGTAAGTAATAGAAATCTCAAGGAATCATCTAGGAAAGAAATAGGTATGCCAAGAGGGTTGTTTTTTGTTGTTTTTTTTTTCTTTAGAAAGGTGTTACTGACTTAAAGCATATAGAGCACCTAAGAGACCCCATGTAGTGATGAGATCGATTTCAATTAACCCAACTAGGATCGCATAGGATAAGCACGTATGAAAGGAGTAAACAGAATAAGTGACGAGTCAATCAAACTGATAGAAAGATACATAAATCTTTGAGAAAAATTAAATACAAACGATTCGAAATTGTGACCAGCCTAAAATTCTTGGTCAAAATCCTCTGGCGTAAGAGCCATATAGCGCCTGATAACATGCTGATTTCAAATTTCAAGACCAGAGATGATAGAAAGACTTGAGCACTTGATGTACATAGATACTATCACTGGCCTGTTCAGATACACCAAACTTACCCGCAATACAAAAGAATTGTACCACTTTGTAGTAAAACAGACCAGAGAGGTAATGTTGGAACCTGAAGAGAGAAGAAATCAGCAAGTTTCAATGAATCTGAAAATTCATCAACCAAATACCTTGTTGATCTCCATTAGATGCTGAGCCAAGGCGTTATATGGGTTCACATTCGAAGGAAGGTGTATCGCGAAATCGATCACCTTCGCCCTCATCTCTGATGCCATTTGATTAGAATGAAAGATAAACAAATAATGCGCTGGGATATGAATGAGTATAAATTGTAAAAAATGAGTGAAGAGATTCTTAAGATTTTGTGTGTGTGTGTGTGTGTTTGTTTGTTTTTTATTGGGAAACTTGCAAGCTTCAAAACCAATGATAAGGTCCATGATTAAAGTGATCAAAAAGTTAATTTATATTTTTTATATTTTCTATAGAAATTCTGTTTCTCTTCAATTCTATACAATTCGATGCTCGTGCAGATGAAAATGATTTTTTTTTGTATTTTGACTTCACTTGACTTCATTCACGCGGTTAAACGAGTCTCAAAAAGGATTTTCTTAAGAAAGATCTTTGATTGAGATTTTAATTTATTTACTTTAAGCTTAAGATTATCAATCAGAGAGGTGCACAGTGAGTGTTGAAGATAGTTAATCAATTGAAAATTTTAAAAAATGCTGATACATAATGAAAGTCTGGATCAGTCAATTCAGTTTGTTTACCAGTAGGGCTACGAACTCGTTAGTTATTCATGCATCTCCTTTATCTACTAAAACAACCCAATTCCAAAAAGAATCAGATAAATTGCAATGAAGAATTTCGCTGCTATGATCTTTTGTAGAACCTCGCCATTCTATGTATCGTCTCAGAGAATTTCGGTGTTGTCCATCCGGATTAAAGCTTGACGACTTGCTTGAACAAAACGATTGGGGAGCATTGGGTTGTGAATGATGTCCATGATTAATAGGGATCGTTCTACCGAATGTTCGTTGGTTGTACGTAGTCCCAAATAGCATTTCGGAGAATTTGAGACAATTTATCCATGTCTCACTGCAATATGGTTTCCTGGTTCAGATGAATTGTGATGGTAAGCTTCAAAAAGTCAATGTGGCAATCCCAACTGCCCAATTCTATGCTGAGCTTAACAAAGCTCCTCTCTTAGAGGGCGCGGCGAACGCGCTTGTGAGGTGCTTTGTTAAGCTTAATTCTATGGAGACTTTGTTTGGTCTCACACTTGGCGGCTAATCTCAAGCGGTCCAAGAAAAGTCGACTTCACATCCGTGTAGGCAGACACCAAACGGGATACCCGGACTTTGTTTGCTGTCAATGATCTCTTCATGTGCTCTCAGCCACGGCACACATTGTTCCTCTCCACTTTTGTGGTAGTGAATCCAGGTTTACGCAAAGACTGCCATGAGGTTTACCTCACAACCAGGTGGACCACAAGGCAAAGTTGATCATTTCGACCAGTCAAATTTTCCATCCATGGCTGATGTATTACGCATTTTTCCGTTCTGACCACAGTCATTCGGTTTGGGTCAAGTATTCGTGATCATACATCTCAATCTGTTGTCTGCCGGCGTATGAAGTCATATGTGGCTATATGTCACACTGGCCTGTTTGGAAATACTAATCCCTATATAATGACCGCACTTTGTGCACAATCCACATCTCATTGAAAGTACACATTGCTTTCTTCAAATTAACAATATTTAGATCAGTAGATCAGTATATCAGTATATCAGTATATCAGTATATCAGTATCAGTAAAATCATTAGTATCTTACGAATTTTCAGCGATCCCTATAACTCTCTATAATATCTAGTTCGATTACTGAGAATTATCAATTTGCTTGCATCATTGTAAGATCTCTTCCACATCCTTCTATCTATCCTGTTAAAGATTCGCAATCTCCGATACAAAAATGTATTTCACTCGTCCAATCACCTTTACTGTGGCCATTTCCTTGATCTTATCAATCACGTTTGTCCAATCAATACCCATTCAACAATCTGAGTTTGAAAGTAACAATATTCAGCAGCCATTAAAGAGTAAGTCATCATCAATTGATCAAAGCTTTGAACTTTTTGATTAAACTTACTGTTTTCTTTATTGCAGTGGACACCACAATTGCACATGTCACCACCAACACGGTCGATAATGGTCTGTCTGAACTGATACCTCAACAAACCCGTGCTTCCCAAAGAACCAAAGCCAAACGACAATTCTCACTTCCAACTACACAACAATTCCAGCAACAACAATTTCAACAACAACAACTTCAACAACAACAACAATTCCAACAACAACAACTAAGGAATCAACAACAATTCCAACAATCACAGCAGCTCAGACCACAAGTTCAAAGAAATGGTTTTAACAATCCTACACCATCCTTTGGAACTTCAACCCTTACAGGGACTCCACGAATCTTTTGAGATTCATCTCGTTGTTTCCTCATTTCAATCATCTTAATCATTATCATTAATCTATTACTTTAATCTCTATCAAATTGGACCTTTTATTTATTCATCTTTATTTATTCATTCATTTTTGTTTTTCAATCAAAGGTGCTGGTCAACCTTTGACGCGGACCAAACACACGGTTGTAAAATTGAAGACTTGTCTACAATTCATTTTTCCCGCATAAATCACATCTTGAGGACAAACTTAACAAAGTGACTTCCTCATTGCGAGGCCGAGCCTTTTGTCTTGAGACTGCTGGGTTTCTCAAGAAAGTAACAACCTTTTTGCTTTGAGTACTCTGAATGGACATTGGATTTGTTTTTGCTCATTCCCGCATTCTGTACACTTGGATGTAACAAGGATATGATGAGCAGAGCGATCGCGTTTAGAATTGGTATCATCAAAAGCCAGCAAATTGTGTGGCTGAAGAGAATGGAAACACACAGAATAGGGTTGACTGTTGCTGTTGCGTATTACATGGAGTGAGGTTTAGAATTTGGAATTGACTATGACTGTATTTCAAACCATTCTCAACAAGTTTTGTTCATGACCATTCTCAATATTTCATTATCATCATTGTCAAACCATTATCATCATCATCATCATCATCATCATCACCTTATCGAAGGAGATTCTTAAAGGATGACTACAATCAATTTACCTCAAAACTTAATATCCACTTCTGATCAATCCATCGATCCTACTACTATCGATCAATCTTCTTCTACAGCTATCGATCAAAAGAACTCTTCAATCCCTCTTACCACCGACACAAATTCTACCAACCACCCGATCGCTAAAAGTAATACTAACTCTAGTATCATCAAGAATTGCCGCTCACGTCGTTCTACTTCGACTTTCCTTCAAACTCGCGCTCATACATCTGATTTGCTTGGTCTCAAAACTCAGGGTCTACCACTTCGATTTCGTCAATTATCCGTTTACAGCAATTCTTCCGATCACATTCTCGTTCTCAACCTACCACGCGCCTTTATTCAACTCTTTACCACCCCTCTTCTCAAAATCACTACACTCATAGATAGATACCTACTCTCTCGAGAACTGATTAACCCCCGCACCATTCGAGTCCTAAGTCATCTCAACGGTCTTCTTCATCAATCAGAACTGTTACTCGTTCTAGGTCGACCTGGTAGTGGGGTCACTAGTACCCTTCGAACTCTTTCCTCAACTGAAGCAAAATTTTCATTAATAGATGGTCAACTTGACTATGGTTCGCTCGTTCCTAAAGCTCTCCGTCAACTCGGTTTACAATCCGAAATAGTTTTGGTCGAAGAGAGTGATGATCATTTTGGAAGTCTCACACTCGGTCAAACTTTAGCTTTGGCAGCTCGTTGTAAGACTCCAGAAAGGCGATCAGATGGAATTAGTCGTCAAGATTGGAGTATGAATGAAATCTCAGCTTGGATTAAAGCTTTTCGACTCAACTTATCAAACTGGAACACGCCCGTCGGATCAAGCCATGTTCACGGTCTTAGTGGTGGTGAGCGAAGGAGGGTGAGCATTTTGGAAGGACTGATGACGGATTGCTCGATCCTATGTCTCGATAATGCTACAGCTGGTCTCGATTCCTCTACTGCGATCCAGATGATTGATAGTCTTAAAGAATGGGCTAGATTAGGGAAAAGATCTGCAATCGTAGGCTTACGTCAGGCTTCAGATTCATTATACTCTCAATTCGATAAGCTTCTCCTACTCTATTCAGGTCATCAGATTTACTTTGGACCAATCACAGAGGCAGTGAAATATTTTGAAGACCTCGGCTTCGAACGAGCTCAAGCACAACCTGCAGCTGATTTTCTCTGTGCGGTTACTGATCCGGAGACGTGTCGAATTCGAGATGGTTATCAAGACCGTGTACCTCGTAGCCCGATTGACTTTGTGAAAGCCTATGAGCACTCTAAGCAGTACAATACCCTTAAACACGAGATGATTGAATACGAGTCGCTCTATCCTTCTTCTGGACCGGCTCATCACGTTTTACATGCCAATCGCGCCAAGAAAGACGGATGGACAGCTAATGCCTCACCGTATACGGTCAATTACTTCAGACAGGTAGCATATCTGGTCTTACGACAGTGGGCTTTAATTAGAGCCGATATACGACCATACATGACCAAGACAATAGTGAATGTGATGCTCTCGTTAATCATTGGCTCTCTATTCTATCAACTTCCGGCCACGACTGAAGCGGCTTTTACCCGAGGATCAGTCCTGTTCCTTTCCATCTTGTTCAATGGATACCTCCAACTATCAGAATTAGCCAACACTCTCGCTGGCCGTCCTATCGTTCAACGTCATCGGCGATTTGGGTTCTACTCCCCAGGCGCACTTGCATTGGCGCGGACCATCAGCGATCTTCCTTTGATTGCATTTCAAGTGTCACTCTTTGGTTCAATTACATATTTCATGGCTGGTTTACAAGCTGATATCCCACATTTCCTAACGTATCTTTTGATTGGTCAGTCTAACTCTTTGGACTGATCAACCTCCCTGACCATCACAGTGCTTACTTTTACTAATTCTGGTGAGGATTGTAGTTTATGCTACGGCTCTTAATCTAACGGCCATTTTCAGAATGTTTGCGTCATTATCACCCTCATTTGACGAAGCAATGAGATACTGTGGCATCACCCTTAACATACTTGTAGTGTATGCATTGGGATTTATTGACGTATTCGACATGCATTCGGCTGACCAACTGTTCTGATATTTCCTTGCTTTTTGTTTGATTATGATAGATATGCCGGATACTTTATCCCCACTCCGACCATTCGACCCGGTCTGAGATGGATTCGATACTACATTGATCCGATATCTTATGCTTATGAGGTTAGGGAATTTCTATACCCTATCTTCCTTCTCAAGTTACCAGATACTGTGATCAATTCAAAGAGACTTAATCCCTTCTGTTCTTTAGGCGGTTCTGGCGAACGAGTTCCGTGGGCTTGAATTGAAATGTTCCGAACAACATATCGTACCCAACGGACCGTCGTATAATAATACAGCTTATCAAACTTGTGCTGTCCCAGGCGCCCAAGTAGGCTCATTGATCGTAAAAGGCGAAGAGTACCTAAAGGAGTCCTATGAGTTTTCATCAGACCATTTGGTACCCAACTTACTTTCAATCATCGGCTTGGCTCTCATATTCTTTTTCGCTTCAATCTGGTTCAGCTCTACTTTGGACTTTTTCAAGTTGGGTGCAGTCAGAGTGTTCAAAGATGGTGAAAGCTTCAGAAAGAAGTTGAAAAAACTTGAAGGTATTGAAGAGTCAGAAGAAAGCAAGGAAGGAGAGGAAACTAATGATAGTGATGATAATCCGGCTAGAGCTCACTTACTTGATGTACATGATGGGCTGGTCGGTGACTCCTTGTCTCAATTCGATCCGGCAGTTGTGACTGTAAGTAGCCTATTTTGGGTACCAATCCACTACCCCAGCTTTTTTCTGAAGGCAGAGCTACGTTTATTGCTGGATGCTCATTTACGTACATTGTCAGTTCAAAGACCTTAGTTGGTCAGTCAAGACGCAAAGCGGTTCTGTTGACCTTCTCACCGGAATCACAGGCTACATTCAGCCAGGCGAATGCACAGCCCTGTAAGTGCAGTCCATGATAATCTACCACATTGGTAGACTAATCTAAATTTCTCTTGACGAAAAAAAGGATGGGTGCATCAGGCGCTGGCAAGACGACACTTTTGAATGTCATTGCCGGAAGACTATCGTCTGAGGTAGATGGTTCCATGTCGGGTAGAGTGTTGGTAGATGGACGAAGCCCCAGTCTCGAGACGTACAAATCCATTGGTTTTGTTGGACAAATCGATTGTCATTGTCAGTCTACTTGTCTTTGGATTTCCAACATCAAAGTTTCATTGCCTCTTTCACCATCTGTTCTGTACATGGACTTTGACGACTAACTTGAGTGATTGAAATCTTCTATTCAGGTGAAAAATCAACCGTCAGAGAAGCTTTGAGATTCTCAGCTTTGCTTCGACAGCCGCGTTCAGTACCACGTTGGGCAAAATTGGCAGACGTAGAGCGAGTGATGGAAATGTTAGGGTTAGTCTCGATAGCGGATGCCATCATAGGAACGCCTGAAGCTGGCCTTGGCCTCGAGGATCGAAAACGACTTAGCATCGCTGTAGAATTGGTGGCTCGACCTCGGGTGCTATGTGTGGACGAGCCAGTGAGCGGGTTAGAAGGTAGAGCAGCAGCTCACATTATTCAACTCCTATGCTCCTTGGCAAAAGGGACTGGGTTAGGCGTCATAGTCACTATCCACCAACCGTCGAAGGAAATGTTTGAACAATTCGACAGACTTTTGTTGCTTGAACGTGGTGGGCGGACTGTTTACTTTGGCCCAAGGGAACGAGCTGTTGAGTGGTTCGAAGATCGAGTGATAGGAAACAGATGTGGAGTGGGTATGAATCCAGCAGAATATCTGATTGAGATGGTCAGCGGAGATGAAGATGAAGATGAGGAAGAAGATGAGGAGGAGGAGGGGGAAAGATCTCACTTGAATGGATCTGACAGTGTCACCTCGCCTGAGCAGAGCAACCGAAAACCAACCGTTGAAGGTTCGATTATTGTCACAGATCCACGTGGTCGTCAAAGCATTGTTGTCCGTGAATCCCATGCGCTCCGCTGGCTTCAATCACGTGAACAAATTGAAGTGATCTCCAAACTTGATGAACTTTCGCAACAAACAGTAGGCTATCCGGCCACAGATGCTTCAAGAGGTGCTCAAACTTGGTCAGAAGAAGTTCTAGAACTTACTCGACGATGTTCGTTACATTTTTGGAGGGATAGCGTCTTTAGTTTTACGCAACTCTTTACATCTTTAGTGATCGGAGGACTGATAGGATTGAGCTTTGGAACCCAAGAACCATTGTCGTTATCTGGTTTAAAGTCAAGGGTCTTTAGTGTCTTCTTGATCCTCTTTGTTCCACCGGTGATCATGAATCAATTGATCATGAAATCGTTTTCACTCAAGAATGTGTATCAATTACGAGAATCTCGATCAGGTGTTTATCGCAAGAGTAGTTTAACCCTCGGCTTCGTATTGGCTGAATTACCTTATTGCATCGTATCTGGCCTTATCTTTTGGATCACTTGGTTTTGGGGTGGTTAGTTTGATTTCGAGTTTTATCTGATTAGCAGGAAGCTCATCATTTCGATCGGGTTTGTTCTTAGTGGGATATCCGGTCAATTTTGAGACAATACTGTTTAGTAAGTGTTCTTTATGTTTCTTGCAATGCATCATTTCAATACATTCATGGACTGATCACCGATCTTACTGCTTTCCTTAGCCTTCATCGCTGTCCAATTGTTTTTCTTGTTTCAAGTTCGTAACATATATCTACTTGTTTATTATGAGACCTAACACTGACATCAATTTACACATGAGTAGGTAACATGGGCTATCTGGATATCTGGATTGGCACCTACAATTGGAGTAGTAGCTAATCTCTTGCCATTCTTTTTGGTTTCGATGGAAGCATTCAACGGAAGCTTAATGTAAATCTCTCTCGCTTATATTCTTCTTGTCATTGACGTTGTCATACATCACTGAACATATCTCTGGTGATGTTATAGACCATATGCTCAGATGCCATTTTATTGGAGATGGATGTATTGGAGTATGTTTTCTTTTTCTGATCACATTGAACACATGGCTTACATTAGTCACATCAAACAGTTTCACCATTCCAATGGTATGTGAGAGCGGTTTTGTCGTTGGTTTTACATGACGTGTCAGTACGCTGTGTGGATCATGAATGGGTTAATATCATCCCACCCCCATCAATGACGTTAGTCTCTTTTCATATAGTGTATAATATATCTCACCATTGTCTGATCATCCGTATGATTTATTTCCTTCACTTGAGTGCAGATGCGAGGAGTACATGTCAGATTTTGGTCGGGTTAATGAGCAATGTCAATACTGTCCATACTCGAATGGAGATGAATTTGTAGATGAACTGTTAGGTACCAAAGCAGCTTATCAACAAAGTTATCATGTCTTGGGCATCTTTTTCATTTATGTTCTTTTAAACCTTCTTTTGGTTTGGGTTTTTGGTCGAGATGAAATTTGGAGAAGAAAGAAAAGTGGAAAGGGAAAGATCGGATTATTATGAGATACAATGAATCTTATTTTTGATTTTTCTTTTTTGAATTGTTTTTGTTTTCAAGAGAAAAAAAAAATCAAATCTATAGTTGAATGAATGTCGTTTTGTAAATTTTTTCAATATCGTTATTTATAAGAATTTTTTTAGTCTGAATCTTTTGTTTTTTTTTAAATTACGTATATTTTGATTAATTTATTTTTTTTCGATGGTTTTAATTTGTATGAGATTTGAAATGTATATCTTTAAGTTGAATTGATTATTGATTATCGAAATTTGAAGATTCAAAATGAAATTTTATTCAGTACTAGGTAATCCTTTGATTTCAGTTTATTTGGTTTTGGCCTTGTAGAGGAAGCTTGTAGTGAATTTGATTTAATTGAATGAGAGTTGAGTGTTTTAAAACTTTGAAGATGAGAGTTGAGATATGAAAGATTACCAAAATATAAATATATGTTGTGGTAAGATATGTCAAGTACATCACTTGCATTTTCTACTTATGGTAACTGGTTGGACATTAGTGGAGGATGACACGTATAGGTTTTCTTTTCTCTGATGGTAGTGATATGTGCATGTGGTATGTGAGATGGGACTATCCCTTTAATCATGTTGTAAGCAAGCTAGACATCTGTTGTGCATGGTGCGTCATCTCTTTGTCAGGATACTTCTGGACTTATATACCTTCAGTCTCTCGAGCTCCAGTTTCCTCCCTCACAGTGTGGAACTGGAAGCTCAAGAGTATGTCCTATTTTAAATTTTTCTCTCAATTTTCTTTCTATATTTCCTGGACAGTACTTACTTTGTGTTGTGGTAGTTGTTACTTTCTTCCCTACCACTCTTACCCTGCTCTGTCGCAGGTAAGGCGTTGATCTCAATCTGCCATTTCATCTTATCATTCTGAGTTCTTATAAACTCATATTCATACCTGTCTGTCCAGGTAAGGCATTGATCTCAATCTGCCATTTCATCTTATCATTCTGAGTTCTTATAAACTCATATTCATACCTGTCTGTCCAGGTATACGCGTCGAGTTTCACTCCGCCACTTTTCATTTCAATATACAGTCGAATTCAAAAAGGTTGAAATCAAGAATTTTTAAAAATTGAGAGGTGGACCGTGCGCCACCTGTGAAAGGTGTTAGATATGCGTACAAGAATGCTATTGTAATTAGCATAAACTCCAACTCTCCCAAAGTTATGTGGCGCACTTGGTAGTGGGCCTCTCACGTATCATCAATCACGCTTCAAAGCTTGTATCTTTTTGAGTTGGAGCCACACTGACTGTCTCTTTTGACATTTTTTTTTTCAAGTTTTTCTTTTTTCAATTTGTTTGTTATCATGAAATAAAACAAAGAAAAAGTTTGGCTATTGTTGTTGTTTGCATACGTTTGTGGCCGCTCTATCAGTAGAGCAAAAAAAAGTGGCAAACAAACACGATGCACGAGTCGAACACGAGATTGCTGGCAGCATCACACTGGCCGTCACGCCATCTGACCACTACCCCACCAAGGAATAAGAGGTGGGGAATTAACCAAGTTGATGGATACAGTGTGTTAGTCGATCTGGCAGGTAAGTTTGACACCTTTCACAGGGGGTCGCTGGAATTTTACGGCCCACGTTTTACGCTACAAATTATTTCGAAAGTGTGTCAAGCGTAAAATTCGTTTATATACGCACAATGTGTAATTTTACGCTTGTTTGATTGAGCGCAGAATTGACAGCGTAAAAAAAGGGACGTAAAGTTCCATTTCGCATCCCCAAATGACGAACTTTACGACCCTTTTTTTTACACTCAATGAGGTGTGTAAAAATAAGCGCCGTCAAATGAGACAAATGGAACCAAAACTCGAATTTTACAATTGATAAGCTGCATTTTACGTTTCATCTTCCAGAGACAAAAGTGTGTATTTACAAAAAGAGGCATTCAAGACACACAGCGCCTCTTTGCTTTGGACAACCCCAAGCAAGATGGTTTTGCTTCAATCAGTTCAACATAATTTTTTTGGCCTAATCAAACATTTACTGAAGTCACAATACAATATTTTAAGCCCTTTTTTGCTTTGGATGGGCCTGGCCAATGAATGGTTTTGCTTTGATCTCTTCCCCTAGGATCACAGCGTCATCATTCTCTTTGACTTTTGCGTATTCAGCTGGAACTGCAGTCGGGTCAGGTACTTGTTTTTTCTTGCCTACCTTTAAAACCAATCGCTGTGGTTTTTTTGCTTCACTGACTTGAGCTTTTTGATCTTGGCCATTAGATAGTTCTTGATGTGAAACCTCAGGCTGATCCGATGGCTTGGTGTTGTTGTTGAACAGATCTGAAAGCTCTGACTGAGTGAGCAGATTGATTTCGTTTTTGAACCCCTCATTCAAACTCTGTGTGCTGATCTTGTTATCCTTTAGCAATTGAATTTTTGAACTTTGATGATTTCCTTCGCACTGCTCTTGTGATGGTGCAGCTTGGGATGGATGTTGAGAAACTGTTGGGAATGGGTTAAGTTGTGGAATTAAGATACTCTGGTCCTTCAACTTCACAGGATTTTCCTTGATATATTTTTCTTCTTCCAAGTTGTAATCTCTGGTATACATTACCCATGATGTTTTTTCAGATGTGCCTCCAATAGATTTCAAGTCTTGAGCAAACATCTGAGCCTTGCCTGCATTTTGTGCATCATTATGAATCCAAACTGCCTTGAGGCCCTTATAATTACGAACTACTTTACACCAGTAGTGATTGCCACCCCAGTAACCCCGAGCTTTCATTTTGTAAGTTACATTGTCTAACACAAGTTCATAAGGGAAATTGACTTCAGCCTGCATTTTTTTGGCTGCTGCATGATTATCTGATTCATTAAGCAGACGGCATATGTCAAGTTGAAAGTAAAGGTGAGGTGGTGGTGGTTTTAATTTGATGACACTTTGCTCATAAAAGGCTGGTCTGCCTGTTGCACCTTTTGGACAAGAAGTACAATGTATACTTGAAATCCCCCGGAGACCAGTTGAAAACCATTGAGATATTAAGCTTCCAGCTTCAGAGTAATTAAGACTGGCAGTACAAAATTGTTGGGGTAAAATATGGATTGTGTTGGTTTGAGTAATTTCCTTCTTTGTATGATTCAAATCCTTTGAACAGATGTACTGAATTTCACAATCCACCCGCCATAGAGTCTTGATTGGTGTTGTTGTATTTGTTTTTGAATCAAAAAGTTTTTCAAAAAACTGATCTGCAGAGTGAAATTGATTGGCTGCAAACATTCCTTCAAATTTTGTTTGCAATGTGGTCTGGAGAGTGTTTTGTCCTTGTACAAGGATCTTTGCCATGCTTCCTACTTCTGACATTTCACATGTAGCACGCGAACTGAGATGTTGTGTCAATTTTGTGTAAATATCACCAGACTTTCCATTAGATCCACGGAACCAGAGTGGGTTTATGAGAGCATAAAGACATTCAAGGATTGAATTCATCCAGCAACGGTTTGCTCAAGGTGATTTTTGTGTAGCAACATAAGATTGATAAGTGGTAACAGGATTGCAATCAACTCCAGTGGACCCTATTGGCCGTCCTAGTGTCTTTGTAGAAAGGAGAGCAGTTGTGGTGTCAGGTGGTCGGCCATCATTAGGTTCATGTCGTTTCTTTCAATTTTTTGACCATCCAAAGGCCTGTGACACATTTTTGTAGTTCTTAGAGAGACCACCATATTCAACTGGAATTCCAACCATCAAGTCTATGTAATTTTGTTCAAGACACATGACCAAAGCAAACAATTGTACTAAGCCAACCTGAATAGTGCAGTTCCCCTCACTGTTCATTCAATAAGTATAGTTTTAAATAAAAGAAAGACTAAGTTATAAAGCAAAAAAATTACTATTGAGAGCAGCAGAAGAACTTGCCATATCATATAGTACACTCGATGCATAGACTCTTGAGCATTAGTCGTGGCAGGAAGACCATCATCATCATCATCTAATCCGTCATCATCAATTTGAGGTTTACGTCCAGGAAAAAGCATAGCTTCTATGTCTGCAGTTTGCCACCACTGTATCCACCCCTTAGCAAGTAAATAGTCTTTTGCAAGCTTGTCCATTTTTTGCTCGTGCGTTAAACCACCAACTTTTTCTGGTCTCAGTAAAGATAAGGCTAGTTTGGTGAATGACTCCTACAAAGCAAATGATCAGTATCAAATCTTTGAAGATACAAGGTTTCAAAATATTTCTACGAACCTGATCCCCCAGTTTTACAATGGCTTGATTCCGTTTGATACGGGTAATTGAGGCACGAAAATGTTCTTCACATCCTGAAAGCCTTGAAAGTGCATGATTGTAATCCTTTTCAAAAATAGACATATACGCCGCAATGAAACCATTCTTCTGTGCTGTTGAGAAATCTACAACTTGGCGCACTACAATATCACGTTCAGCCGGAGTCATTGATGCATTTTTAATCTGTTTCAATAGAGTTTCAAAATGCAACTGATAATGAGCAGTTGTGAGGCCTTTGATCCAAGTGAGTTGAATAGGAGTCCAGCGTTTGAGAACCTGACTATACATTGAAGTGGAAAGGAGGTAACCTGTTGCAAAAAACTTATAGGTGACATCAGAAAGCAGTCCACCTCGATAAACACCATCATTTTCATCTCTCATCAACAACTGATCCGCCATCCACTGTGTTTGAAAAGTGAGATGGGCGTCTTCTTGGAATGAGCAGGAGATCATTCTCAAATCCCGTCTAGATTGATAATAAGCATCATCTGTAAGCTTAGCTGTTTGTACTTTTATTTCAAATAGCCACTTACTTCAACCACTCCCCCATATCTGTGACAAATTCATCTGAACGTCCAGCATTTCTTTGATCCGGAATCAACCCTGCTTCAACCAAAAACCTTTGACGTAAGTAAGCAACCCAATCCCTATTCCCAAATGATCGATGAATTGATGCCACAGTCTCAATTGCTTTCTGTCCTGCTGAAGCTCTCCCAACCTGAGAATACATAAGTAAACAGAAACATCAACCAATGCTCAACCCTGCTTGAATCCACAAAAGCATGTATGTAACTCACAGTCAGTTGCAAAGGACCTTTCTGTGGGTTTTCTGTGATCTTTGCAGCAAGCTTTGACTTAGATAGTTTGTCAGCTTTTGCTTTTCGAGGCCAAGGATGCCCATGCACACCCGCATGCCTTAAGATAGCCCATCCAGTTATGTAGGTATCAACTCGACAAGAAGTTTCATTACATTCTTGATGATAAAGGAGGCTGGTACATTGTGGTACATCACATCTTGGTATTCTGACAAAATAGTTTACACCCAGAACAGCATTCATCAATTATCAATCATCAAATGATTGTCCATTTAGGCAAAAGTTGACTTACTTGCTTTTCCATTCAGCCAGTCTGTCTTGATTAGTTAATGGTGAACCCAGGTAATCACATTCTGGGTTTTCACATCGAATGACACCAAGACAATTGAAGCGGAAGGTGTCTCAATTACCCTGTTTGCGGCTGCCTGACTTGTAGTACGTGTATCCCACCGTCCCCCAGTTAGTTACCTTTTGACCAGGGAGTTTAACAAAGACTGTTTGTCAATTAGGGAATAATGGATATCCCTCCTCATCAATGATAGTCTCATGATCAATGAAAGTTTGAAAAGAAGCTTGATCCATTGGCAAGCTGAAGACCTTCTTGCTGGGTTTGGAATTGCCTGTTTGCTTATTGATAGGTTTGCTGATAGTCACTTGTTGGTCTTCATTGTTGTAGGAGTCAATGATTGCATGAGAATCAGAATCACAAGTTTGCTCATTGATTGCGTTCTTGAGAATTTCTTCAGTCTCTATATCATCATAGCAGTCGAATAAAATGTTCGGATTCATAGTTGGCCAAAGAACGTGGTTTTCTAGCCGTCAAATCAAAAAAACAAGCAACAAATTCAAGATATAGAACTACCTAGAGCGTATAAGATAGAGATAGGAAAGGGTGAAGAAGAATCCCCTTTCCTCATGCTACTCTAGGCAGTTTATATAAAGAAATGATTATGTAACAAATACGTAACAAGGATAACAACTGTGATCCAACAAATGATCCTTACCTTGTAAGGGTCGTTCAATCCAGCAAATGATCCTTACCTCACAGTTGTTCCTAGTTGGGAAGACACAGATCATTTGATCAGAAGTTGATAGATGGCACACCATTGATCAGAGGCTCCTGGAAATATAAGGTGTTCTTTACCTAAGATGTCCAATCAAAGTTTATCAATGTCAAAAGTGAAAAAAATCTTCATTCGAGGGTTACTCTTGCCTGAGCAACCATCGAGCCTCATCTGAACCAGCCTTTCTCTCACTGTATAGGCCATCCACATCGGGATTAGTGCCATTCAGGGGTGTAACGAGAGCCGTAAATTTCGACTCTTTACACCCAGTGTCCATTTTTATGACCTTTATTTTACACACTACCAAGGCCGTAATGATCCAAGGCCTCAAAATTCACGATTCGAACTCCTCAAAGTCGAATTTTACACTCGATCTTCCACGCTACAAAATTTTACACTGCACAATTCGGCGTAAAATTCAACTATCTGGTAAAATCGTTGAATTTTACACTCTTCTCACTTTACGCTACTTATCGGGCGTAAATCGATCAGCGCAAAGTTCACCCACCCCTTTCACAGGTGGCGCACGGTCCACCTCTTGATTTTTGAGAGCTCTCGATTTCAACATTTTTGAATTTTGTATATATATCAAGATAGATCCAGAGCTAGAGAAATGATGAGTTTGAGTACTTGATTTTTTATCCTAAGCAAGTCTGTACCAGCAAAGCCGACCCGAATGGAAATCATACTTCGGTGAACCGTATCATGAACCTGACGACGTAAGTTGTTCTCACCCAAATCACCTTTTTTTTCATTTCTTTTCATGACACCTTATTTATCCTTTATTAAAGATCTATTCCTTTGATCTTAACTCGTTTTATAGGATAAATCTCAGAGACCCCTTTCATATAACTCTTTCTGGTGTAAGAAGAGGGCTCGGATTTCACTAACTTCCGACTCTAACCTTGAGGTCCACCGTAATGGATCCTCCCAGCCAGGTTGTTCGGGTCACGGGTGCGCCAATCGAACTTTAACCATCAACACCGGTCATAAACTCCCTCTTAGTATCTCTCAGCAACGAGCTCAGAAGAAATCCACCAAAAAGACTCACAAGTTTCGTTTATGAACTTCATGAAGGATATATTGAGTATCTTCAGTAGAGTTCTGATGACAGATTGACCTTACACTGATTGATGTCTAAGTGCATGGGGCACCCTATGCTAATTTCTTTCTATCAATTTTTTTTGGTCAGGAACGGAATTTCAGTCGTCACAAGATCATCAAGTCACTCCAAGATAGGTTTATGAAGCAAAAGATTCTCAAGCATCATCTTAGGTTGATTGACCCCAATCATGTGTGTGAGGTATGTAATCAAGAAAAAAAAATGAGGTCTCATTTGAATTTCAAAAATGATGAGGATTTCATCCAATGCTTCAAATTTCAAGTTTAAAAGATTTGAAAGTAAAGAATATATGATCGAAAAAACAATGATCATTTATTCCCTAAAACAAAGACCAATCTTCCAAGAATACTGTTTTCATCAAACCCCATAAATTAAAAATAAAACCCTAATATATCTGAGAATTTGAAAGTTGGAGATCGAACCAAAGACTAAATGAAACGATCAAACATTCCTAGAAATGTTTCCTTCATCAGCCATCACTGTTATAGGAACAGATTGTACTTTAGGTTGTGAATCTTCTTGAATTGGATCCATCTTGTTTTCTTTTTCAATCGAATTCATTTCTTTTTGAATCTCTTTACCATGATAATGAGTTGAAGTTTTAGCAGCTGGCCAAAGATCCAGTATAAAAGTCTGAATTTGTTTTGTTTGAAAAAATGAGAATCAAATCAAGTTTGCGAAGTATTAAATCCGGGTAGAAAAAAAAACAAGGTTTGCTTACCATGAAATAAAACATAAGTATAAATGAAACAAGCCATTCACAGGCACCAGCAGCAGAGATCACTACATTACAACGATCCGAAGTATTCTTACCATGACAAATCCCGTATAAGATACCAAAGAGGATAGCCACTCCAATGGCTAAAGCGACGATACATAATTTAAGAAATGCATTTCTTCTTAAATGAGATCTTGATGGATGATCTTGATGTAAATAAATGATTTCGATCGTTTGACAAACAGAAGAAGTTGCAACCGATAAAATAAAAAGGATGGTAAAACACCAGTGTAAGGTAGAATGTGCGAATGTGTTAAAACAACTGTACAGAAAGAAAGAAAAAGATTCAAAGCCAGTTTCACTTTTCAACTTTTTTTGTAGATCAAGATCTGAAGATTTTTTTTTTTTTTTTTTTGAAAACTCACGATAACATTAATAACCAAAATCCACCTAAAGTACCCGTGATTAATGAAGCAATACCCCAATACGTTTCTCTTCGTCTAATCGTTCCAGGAATTCGATTGGAATGTCTAAGCCATCTTTCAGAAAGAAGGCTCAAGGAATAAAATATAAAGACCAGAGCACAACCTGGTATGAATAAAGCTAAATGAGCAGCTCCTACATCGGCTATTCAACTCACACAAAACAAGATCAAAACCGGGATTGAGAGATTTATAGTTTTTTTAATGAAAGATAGACAAATGATCTGATTGAAAAGATTGATGAAAAGAATACGTACAGATGAAGACTACCGTTGCTTCTCTGGGTTTATATTGTCGATGATCATCACGTAAAATCCAAAGTAAGAGTAAACCTAACAGAGTAGAAAGCCAAGCTAAACTTGCAATGACTGGAAACCTTATTGAATCGCGTTAGAATAAATTAAAGGAAGATCAGTTTCATATCTCGAAATCAAAACTAGACGCGTTTGATGGTAAAGAAGGGAAAAGATGAGAAGATAGACTGTTTACCAGACATAAGCTCCATAGGTGATAAACTTCATCTGTTCTTGTCAAAAGAAGCTTTAGAGAGTTTGAATAGATTTTGTAAAAGTAGTTTTCTTAGGATAAGCTTTTGGAGTGTAAAGGATTGAAGTTGATTGAAAAGTGAAAGGTATAATCGAAATCAATCAAGAAAGTTCTCTTTCTAGAGTGATCTTCATGTAGAAGAGAAATCGATCAAAGAAGTATTCAAAATTAATTTTAAAATGGACTAGTAACACTCAAATCGATTTTATTTTAAGGTAAACCAAGAGATTGAACAAGTTAATCTAGAATAGTCACCTATCAAGACCAAGATGGCATGAAGTCAATTGAGACTAACCAATCATTAACTTGATCGCCATTTATCATTTGACTTATCTTAACAAGATTGATGATATTTGCCATTTGCCATTTGAGCATCCTTCACATCCATTAGAATATATCATCTCATCTCAAATCGGATGTGATTCGCGTTAACTCAGCAAAGTGGAATTCGAACCAAATCAAACGAAAACCTCTCAAACCCTCTGACGTCATCTGATGGTGAACTATGTCCCCTTTGAGTTTTCACATTTCTATCAACCAGACCTCGTGAGTTGAATCAAAATGAATGAATTTCATCCTCATCCGGTTTCATGCCTTTTGAAAAAAAAGGATACTTACCTACACAAACTAATTTGTAAAGATCATTCGATTCTTCTTTTCACTTTCAAGGCACCGATATTTCAAGGAGAAAATATCACAAGTCTGTTACATTCTCTCATTGGAAGAATTCAATCAAATCAAACAACTTTAAAATAGAAAATGAAAAGGATTTGATAGAGAAATGAAAGACTGAATGATCGGTTTCAATCAAATTCAAAGAGATAACAAAATATCTGATGAACATGATTCTAGAGATCATATTCAATCTTGTGGTGGATTGAGTGAACTGATAACAGTGATATTTTATAAACAATTCTGTTTCATATCAACCATTGATTCAGTAGAGATATTCAAAGATATGAATAACACAACAGAAAAAAATCAATGAGAAACTAGATCATCTTCACAGTAATAAGGGCTACTCAACAACCTTCTTTCATATCTGAACTTGCTTCTCCTATGGTCTAGGTTCAATTCCATAGTGTAGCTTAGGTGATATACTAGCTTATATGATAATTATGAATCTGAAAGAGTTGTAGTGATACCTAACCGGCAAACACTGAATGGAGTAGGCCTGAAACATTCTGAAGCTGGGTTCTGACATGATAAATCAGGACTCTGGGATACACCTACAGAGGGTACTGACAAAAAAGGTTGGATTTTGACAATTTTCCAAGAGGGATACTGACCAAAAATGTCAGATTTTGAGGCTTCAAGAGGCTTATTTAGGATCTCAGAGTCTGTTTATTTTATTCCATCTGTTTTATGTATGTTTCTTGTTACCCTCAAGAGTTCTGGACTCTGAAGATTTATTTTACTTGTTTGATTCTCTTCATATAATGGTCTTTTTCTTCTCTATCTATCCTCAAAAACGGTCAAAAGAACATCAGATTTCCAATCAGAAAATGACTCCAGATAGGTGAATGTTTTCTTGTGTAAAGGCATCTCATATAGTATACATCTTCTTACCATCCATCACAATGTTCTACCTTTTCTGATGTTGGTGAGGGGTCTTATTCTGTACCTTCCATTCTATGTTCCTGTATCCTTTTTATCAATAAGCCAAAATCTATCAGTGCATTTGAAGCCCAGTTAAGAACTTGTAAAAGTGCTCAAACAGAAGACTCAGAAATCAAGAGTGCAAAGAATGGATTTTCTTACTTCTAATAAATGATTGTGTTGCTGTGTTTTGTGATAGAATATTCATCAATTTTTCACAATCTTCATGGACCAACAGACCTGTTGTTTTCACAACAAAATATAGTTCCATAGAGCCTTTTGGACCCCTCTATGTAATATTTGATGTCAATGACCATTGCCTGTGCTCCACTGATTTTTTATACCAACATGATATTGAAAAAAAAGAGCAGATCTCAAGATTTTTGAGAAAGTATACCACCAAAAGATTGGATCTTTCATTAGTATCCTCTGTAGGGGTATTCCAGGGTTCTTATATAGAAGTTTCATCCTGAAGGGGTCAGTCAAAACCTCTCTGGTCTTGACATCCCCAGAGTGTGTGATGTCAATACAGCATGATACAACATATGATCTTTGGCTTGTTTAAACAAACACCAATTGTTGATTTGAGTAAACATGCAAGACTTGAATCTGCATCCCTACTTTTTCTTGATAGTCCTAGTGAATTGAAACACATTGAGAAGCTCTAGTTTGCAGGGGATCACCAAAATGGCAGCCTTTTTCACTTGAGTCTCCCTCAATACAAACAAATAAACATGGTCTTGCTAGTTGGACATTGGCAAGGAGTACATGCTTATACACCATACTTCTCTCAATCACAGTGTCAACTCTCTGAAAAGTGGGCCTCAGAGCTTTATTAATGACTGTTCAAAGGTATGATGTATTGCAATATGATTATAGCTCACAGTTATGCTTTTGTTTGACTGAAATCCTTCGAGGACTTTGTGATGTCTTGAATTCCAAAAGAAATTCAAGAAAAAGAAAGAAAAGTGAATTCAAATCATCTGTAGCTTGGATCCTATCACATGCTTGAATCCCAGATAATGGTATCAAACAGAAAGTCCCTCCTCAAGACACCAACCTACATAGCCAGTCATCAAATAACTGAACCCATCAACCACATGGTTTTTATACATATCTTTTGGCCCTTCAAGAAAGTGTGTTACCAAAATCTTTATCTTGATGATGATCAATGTGATGTTCAAGATACATCCTGCAAAATGGAGGATTTTCAAAATTTCAACAAAGTATGATCCAAGGTTTTTTGTTGCTTTACTAGAGATAAGTGGAATTGATTAGACAAGGAAAACATGAGAATTAAATTGATAAAAAAGAAACACAATGTAGCTGGACAAGGACAAAAGGAAAATTCAACAGAAAGTCAAGAGAACCATTGAAAAAATCATCAAGTTTTGAATTAGACAAATTATCTTCAAATCAATCCCATTTCACCATAAAACTTATTCAAAAACTCCAAACTCGCCATGATTTCAGCATATGATTTACTGCGGTGAATCACCACAGGAGACGGGGAGGGTAATCCTGACGGGGATAGTAATGCCTCATGGATTGTGTAAAGCTTGGTGATCTGCTTTGGTTGCTGTGTAGTGGAGCAACTTGGAGTGGTCACACTTGATCCAACCGACAGTTGAGTCCTTCTTGGTGGAGAAGGGGTGTAAGTTGGCGTCGTTAGAGAAGAGCCAATCGTTGATCCCACACTTGATGTTGTGGAAGAAGATGAAATTGTAAGCCCCGGGGTTTCAAGGGTTGAAGACACCATTCTGGTTGGTGTGGATATGGTCCCCCTCGGAGCTCGAACGGGTGTAGCAGGTGTCCATTTGACCATCGTACTACGGACTTTTGCCTCCTTTACATCAAAAGTGTGGATCACCGTTTGACTGAAGTTCCTGTTGGTAGGAAAACCGGCGGGAACACGAAGAGGAACCTTTTCCTACAATGCGAAGAAAGGATGTATGTTAAAACAGATGAAAGTTGTTAAAAGGTTACTGGCAAAATCACACACCGATCTTTGAGATGCGTAACGCTGCGATGTTGAGGTCTTGGCCGATCGAGCCAAAGCTGCCAAAAACGGATCGCGTTGGTCCTGTCAAAGCAACAAGATGAATCAAGATGAGTCTTAGGGATCAATGACAACGCGACACATGTAAATTTAAATAAATCCACTGACATCTTCATCCTCATCAGATTCCTCAAGCTCCGACTCCTCCTTTACGTTTTCAAAGGTATGAATGATCCTTTGACTGAAGTTTTGATTAACAGGGAATCCGGCGGGGATACGAACAGGAACCTTTGTCTATGTAAAAAGATGTATGTCAGATCAAATGGAGACATATAATATCAGAAGGGTACATAGTGAGAAATTCGCTTACTGATCTTTGGCATTCGTATCGTTGGGAAGTCGAGGTGTTAACCGATTGAGACAAAGCTATCAACAGTGGATCACATTGGTCCTGTTTAAGGAACAAAATCAAAATCAATAATGAAACGTCAAACGGAAATCCAATGATCTCAACGCTTACCAGTGTGGGCTTCACAGCCGGTTTCGGATGAGGCATCAGATAAGCTTTTGCACGCTAAAGTCAAAAACATCAAAGTCAGCAAACTACAACGATTAATTCGAAAGAGAACAAGAAAACTCACTTTAAAATTCACGGATGATATGCCCAAATCCTTGTTAGGCTTGTCTGATAACTTCAGTGCTGATAACAATCGCGCACGACGACATTGTTGGTTGGAATGAGAAGGCATGTCGGAGAATGATTGTTGAGGGGAATGGGTAAAAATAGGGAAATAAAATTGTATATGGCTGTTGAATAAGTAGTCAAGAGAAGAGAATAACAGTAGGCTCAAAAAATAGCAAAAACGGTGGTGTTAAATGTGTTATTGGATGTTAGAATGAACCGAATGATATCAATGGAATGCTGGGAAGAGATGTGTCATGGTGACAAAAAGAATGAGTATTTATACCAAATATTGTGCGACCACTCTTGCTGATAAGGCTCTCTGTGCTCATACCTAAATCATCGCATGGATGAGGTTGGCCTCGATTTATTAGGCAGGTACTGAGTTCTATCTACCTTATTATCTACGTTGTCCTGATTACATTCCTCGCCATCTTTAAATCATGAGCTCGGCAGTGGTTTCTTAACCAATGTAAAGGAAGACACTGGGAGTCGAAGTCAACAAGGACAACGAGCATAACGATATTTAGTTTTAGTTAGTTCTTAATGGAATTCAATTTACGACATTCCTCTACAAAGCGCCTGATATACTATGAGCTGAAGATTTCTTTCCCAGGTTTTGTAGATCAGGTCACAAACATATCAGCTAAACAGGAAATGGCTGATGGACGTTTCGAAATATCCGATAGAAACATCCAATACACCATAAGAGACTACAATAGAACTTGTAAGACAATTCATCATAATTGCCCAACAGGGCGAGCCAAGGCTATGGCTAAGTCGAGTTGGATACTGAAGCATTACATCTGCTCGTTAATCTATAATTTACTACCGTCTTGTTGGGTGATAAAAAGATTGCAAGGAAGGTCTCAAGTGAAGGAAAAATATGGATCAAGCTTGGGAATAGAATTCAAGCAATATTGGATCTTGAATTCAAAGTAATAGGCCTAATCATTGTTTACTCCAAATAATGATTTGAATATCTTTTCTAATTTACGTTTACTCTTGAACTTTCTGATGTGCTGAGCTTCAACAATTCTTAGGAACAGAAAAAAAAGTAAAGTTCAACGAATCCGATACAAATCTTTTATGTACTTGATCTACTTTACCCACGGACACAGAAAAAATCAAGTGCAAAAAATGGTGCTCAAAATCAAAGTTCACCTTTTTCAAAAAGCTTGAGCCTACATTAGCAGCCATTGAAGATTATCAAGAGCGACATTTTTGATATTTTCATGCCATGAAATAGATAAGCTTGTGCTCCCAAGTAAATCCTACTAAACTGAGGATCTTCAAACTTCCAAGAAAGGTACGATATAAAGTCATTTTTCGCTTCATTAAAAATAAGTAAAAAGGATTACGTAAATAAATGTAAATGAAACTGATGATGAGTTGAAGCAATGGAAAGATAAATGTGATAGTAAAGAATTCAGTCTGAAAAGAATTAGAGAAAACAAATTGAGAAGCCGGTCAAAAGGTGAATGAAGTCTGAAATGAGACAAATTCTATTAAATCCATTCATATTTCACCATAAAACTTGTTCAGAGACTCTAAGCCAGCCAATATTTCATCATATGATTTACCTCCGTGAATTGTCCCAGGAGATGGAGATGGTACTTCTATAGGAGATAGTAATGCCTCATAAATTGTTCACTTGACCACCTTGACAATCGAGTAGTCAAACTTGATCCAGTGGAGAGTTGAAATTTGGTTGATGATGATAAAGTGGAAGTTGGCGTTGTAATAGAAGAGTCAATACTTGATCCCATACTTGATGTAGCAAAGGGAATGGGAATGGGAAGCTTTGGTGTTACTAAGATTCAAGCCACCTTTTTAGTCGGTATGCATACGGTCTCCTTTATTTCGCTATTGTTGCGCCTTACTTGTGCACCTAATGATCAAATCAGAAATGATTGTCATTATTGAAAATGCGACCCAAACCTATAAGAAATCTCAAAAATGTTCAGCTAGTAGTGTCATCTACATTTACAGACATAAATCTTTACACTCAACAGATCAGCAGATCAGCAAATCATGCATCCACATCCGCCCAAATTTGTTCGGTTCTTCAACTCACACCACCACCATTCACTCAATTTTCTCATATCTTATCACAACCAACATCATCCCTATTCTTCAGTTCAACCACTTCATTTGTTATCCCAAGCCCATTTTGGATCCTTTATTCCTCTCTTCTCCTTTATCACTGTTGATATAATGGTCAGGAAAGATAAGAAAAAAGCTCTTCCACTCATCAAGGGTACAGCTCGACCTAGACGCAACGAAAACCTCCAAGCCTCTCTAGGATCGTTGGCTAACACAAGACTACCCATTGTTATGGAACAATCCGATTCATCTCCTTCTTTAACATGTATTCCTTCTAAACTAGTTGAATCATCAGTCCCTCACCCCGATCCTATGAAGCGAAAACTCGGCGAGCCTAGTAGCCAATCTAGCTTCCGTATTTTGAAGAAGCATAAGCCGGTTGCCACGAGTATCTCGGGACTAGCTTCAGAGCTACTCACTATGGATGATAAGGTATGTTTTCCTATACATTCTCAGTAATACATCCCTTCCAAAAATCTTGCTGATATATGCTGTGAACCTCCCCTACCGCTGCTACAGTCTTTAAACTCAACTAAAGCTATCCAGAACCGAGAATCAAAAGATAATGTGAATATCTCAAAGAAGCCGAAGGTGCCAATCGTGATCGAACCAAAAGTGAACAAATCAAATAGTAGATCCCACATTTTATCAAGTAAAAAGTATTCAAACTCAGCGGTTTCGATCGACAATCCTTTCGCATCTCCGACCGCCCAAATCAAAAACTTTAAACAAAAAGATTATGCTCAAAAAGATACGGAAACATCCCAATTACTGAAATCAAAACATAAAGATTATATAATCAATGAGCCATTCTCAACCTCTACTCATACCAACAGAGGATACCAACAGAAAGAATTACTCAAATCAAATTACTCTAGATCTGTTCACCCCAAGCCATCGGCGCCTACTCCAATCATCCTGGACTCTTCAAAATATCTCAAGAATAGCAAGACCAAATCACGAGGTGATCTTAAAGAGAATGCTTTAGACAATATCCTTCCTAGTTCAAAACTTCTGTACGACAAGATAAAAAGAATCAAGGCTGAAACGTTGGATAGTCTTCTGAGAGGTGACTATGATGAAGAAGTTTCAGAAACAAAGATCATCGATTGTAGATCGGCGTATGAATTTACGGGTGGCCATATCAAGTCGGCTATCAATGCAGAAAGCGAGGAGGTGATCAATGATTTATTCTTCTCTATTCAATCGGAAGTTCCGGTCTATGGTCGTCTAGATAAAGGAAAAGGAAAGGCGACATCAAAGAAACTTGTTTTAGTTTTCCATTGCGAGTTTTCGTCTGTTCGAGGTCCCGCGATGTAAGTTGAATCTAGCTTGTCTCTTCCTCTAATCTTATCACTCCAAGTTTTTCCTTTCACTTCAATCTATGTTAAATAAATCTTGAATGTTGGTGAAACAGGGCTTTATATCTTCGAGAAAAAGACCGCGAAACCAATGACCCCCTTGTATATCCAGAAGTTTACGTTTTAGACGGAGGCTTCAAGAACTATGTTACGAGCTCAGAAGGAAATTGCGAGGGTATCCATCGCCCTCAACTCGAGTCTTGGAATCGTGATCGTCCTAACTTAGACATCAATCAGTTTAAGATGAAAGAGAAAGATGGGTTCCGTAAGAAAAAGACTTACTTTCTCGATACCCTGAATCTGGAGGCATTTGAAGACGAACCTGGTTCACCAACTACCGCTTTAGGTTCAAATTGTTTAAATGATTCTAGTCCACTCGGTTCTTAAGGTTTAGACTCTGGTTAGTTATACCTGCCTTGATGATGATGATGAATGATGCCTTCGAGATCAAAATATGCAATGACCCGGGAAATTTTATTTACATATGTGTACGACTTTTGAATAGATAGATGTGCTTAACTAGTAAGCTTTGCTTTAGTCATGTAGATAGGATCTTTTAGAAATATAGACAGGTCTGATTTAATAATATAGATTGATGTGCTTTGATACTATAGATAGGCGTGCTTTGATATTATAAATAGGCGTGTTTCAATCATATAGATAGGTGTGCTTCAATAATATAGATAGATGTGCCTCAATGATAGAAAGAGCTCTCTTTCAATGATGGACGTTTGTTGATCTCCCACAGCTTGAAAAATTCCGACATAGATTTGTGGATAAGCAACTAGAGACTTTCATTTGATTTCACTTCAGTTTTGTAGGTCCATGATAGGAGCAGAATCGCTTATTGTCGATACATAAGAATGTTATCCCTTATCACAAGTTTTGGGCTTGGATCAGTTTTTCATATGTGATCACGTACCCAAGATATTCATGCCCATATCCTCATGGGATTCTTCCATTACCTCTGAGAATCCACTTTCGAATATTCAAGGTAAAGAACGGATGCTGAGCTCGACTGATTGAAATTTTACTGATCTGAATTTGATCAAAGGCTGTTGTGAAATTTTTGGCCTCAAAATGTACATGTTCTTGACTGTTTTGAACAGAAGACATATGATATCATGCCGTCTGTGCTCTTCATCCCTTGAGACCATCTCACGTCAACATCGCCTACCCCACTGGGCCTGACGTGGAGGGTGTTGAGATCTTGCTATATTTCAAGAGACTTTCAAAGAGACCTGAAAGACAAAACCAAGTCAGGTTTACAATGCATCATCCCTGGATCTATGAGTTCATCTTCAATCAATGAGTCGAATAGACATGTAGATTGGCACGAAAATCGAAGTGATCTTTACATGTAGACGAGCAGGTTCGTGTGTAGCAAGTCATCATGATTTTCAGGTAGGCGGACTGGAAATTTACTTCAGTAGGATATAAAGCCTTTGGCCAAGGAGTAAAATATGTGCAACGTGTGCGAATCAATTCAACGCGATTTTGGTTGGCCTTTGAAAAACCCGACAGGAAGCAGAGTCGAATTTGTGGAAATCAATCGTTTGTGCATCACAAATGCTCGGGTTCCAGTCTGTTTGCTCAGAAACGATTGTTCGAAGGCTTCACTACATAGTCTCGTCCATGGTGAAGTTAAGCAATGAGATCGAGAAGAAGGAACTTTTTACAAACGTTTTGAACAACTCCAGCTGTGTTGAGAAAAGAAAGGCTGGGTTGGGGTTTAGGCTCGACCGATCGGGTATCTTGATGACTAACGCTAACAAGTGACAATTTGCAACGTGACCTTGTCTTCGAATTGAACGGTCGATACTCCCTGTATGCTAATCTCCTACTCTCTCACTTCCTCAAGCAACTTTCCTCTCTTCCTCATCCAGAGCTTTTGCTTCTGATCCCAGAATATAAGAAACCCACTTCCCCATGTGTGTTTTCAATCTCCACAGCCCCCAAAGCCATTTGCTGAGGACCCAGTTTTAGAGTATTGTTTGAAAAGGCTTACATATAAAACTCCTGAATAACCTTTAACACCATTCTTTCCCTTTCCTCAGATGTATAGTAAGTCATGGACAAGAACGATGTAATTGAGGTAAACATCTATTGATTATATTGCAAGAACCAAAGGTTTCGCTAAAGAAAAATCAAGTCTTACTGAATCTCCAGTCAATCAAATTCACTCATCATCTTAATTTATCCATGGGTTTACCAATCCACTGGAAAAATTCACTCCCCAATGGTCATGCAAACGTCTTGCAAGTTGCATTGAGGAGAGAGATTTTTCTCAAAATTTGTGATTTCCAGTATTCCGTGTTAAAGTTTTAAAGAGGTATCTTATGTCTGAAGAAAGTCAATCACAGAAAATGCTTACCAAATTCTTCAAAACTTCAAACATCTCTTTGATAAGAAACTTATATCATGAACGTCTGACCAAGTCATAAGTTTCTTGAGCCTTTTCTTCTGATCTCTGCCTTAACTATCTATATCACATCTTATCATTCACCCCAAAAATTCTTTATACTTTTCTCCACAAGATAATTCTAGTAAATCAAAGTGGGATATTGAACAATAGATTAACGATATTCAGATTAAGCTTTTGCGGATGATAAATTTATTTTGGATTGGTTACTGCTGAAATTATTCTTGGGGAACAAAACTTTGAAGGTATAAATATACTGCTACAATCTGAGAGATTAGGAAAGTGAAGGATACTGAGGGATAAGAAGCAACTGTCATGCAGAATACTACTACTTCAACATCAAAAGGATTGGATCAAAAATTGTTTACCAAATAAATAAATTAGATAAAAATAAATCAACTCTTGATGATGGAAATAAAAATAAAAATAAAGTAAAGTAGAATGCAGACTGAATCTTTAAGAGATAGCTTGAATAAATCCAATGATCCGATCACACATCTCTTCTACAACCTCTTCAGCATGATGCCCAGCACCTTCTAAAATGGTACTCCATTCTTTAATTATTTTTCCACCACCACAAGCCATAACCAACCTATCAAACAGTTCTTTCTTATTCACTTCATTGGGTATACTTTCATCTCGACCACTAAAAAGGATCATATTCTTAATCGACTTAAATACTTTCAAATTGATTTCAAGTTCGGAGTTTGTTAAATCTGATGAAAAGAAATCTTCTCCTATTGAATAATCTGATAATTTACTTGATAAACTTAACCATCTTTTGGCTGAAATGGTTGATTTACCACCTGAAAACATTTCACAAAATTCTGATGGGATCGGTTGATTTGGCTTTCCACTTTCAATTAACTAAAGAATTTCTCAATTTCAAAACCAACATCAACAAAGTTAATCTACTTTTTAAAGGAAAAAAACTCTATAAATTTGGATCGAGTTGAAGTCTAACTTACCTCTTTTGCTATTTTGATGGATAGTTGATAATTTTCTTTACCCAATACATCTAAGATATATTCTCGATCACTTACTGGAGCTTGAAGAATCGTTCCAAGCACATTCTTCATCAAATCAGGTTCATCATTTACCAATCTAACAATATCTTGACACCCTTTGATTCCCACCAAATTCAAAAAAACAAACTTAGAGTGATCCATCTTTCCAAACAAATCAAATCAAAACCAACTTACCAGTAGAATGACCCATAAGAACAAATTGAGTTTTACCTAGTCTGATGAGATAATTCAAACAATCTTTGATTTCTTTCACATCTTGATCCAAATCACTGAAACCGAAACCAGTATAAGAAGAACTTAGTAAAACTTGAGTTAATGACCATCCGATTGAATTCAATGAGTTTGAAAGTTCGACTAAATAAGGTACAGCACATAATCCATCACCTAAAGAAAATACAAAATTGATTTGAATTATCAGTTTTTTTCGATAAATCGCAT
The DNA here is from genome assembly GCA_022264835.1 of Melampsora americana. NCBI lineage: Eukaryota > Fungi > Basidiomycota > Pucciniomycetes > Pucciniales > Melampsoraceae > Melampsora > Melampsora americana. The sequence goes on along the minus strand of JAIFHY010000030.1, from coordinate 783,769 downwards.
GGGAGAAGAGAGAATAATCGAGCTTAAGCATACCTAGTCCTCCAATAAAGATTAAAGTACTTGGTGATTCTATATCACCTGATTCAAATGCTGTTAATCTATCATGAGGGTTATACTGGTGGTCATCAAATTCAAGAAGGATTGATTAATGTTTGGTTTTGTGTTGTATGTTTGAGAGATGAGATGATTGAAAGTTAATTGACCAGATGTAGTAGTCCAAGTGTTGGTTGATGTTGATCGGTCATGTTTTCGTTTTGATATCTTCTTATCACCCTTTTTGGATCTCTTTCTTTGTTTTACTAATCAGATCTTGATCAGCGCGTCCCGAGTCTCGACAGTTACACAACGTATTTGCACATGTAAATCACACTACAACTTTGATCTTTCCCTCATGTGTGTATGTCGCGAGTCTTGATTCTGCAAACATTGGATCATCCAACCTGGTGGGACAGGCAGAATTATTGTGTTTCTAATGCAGGATCTGTGACAATTGTACATCCATATATCAGCATAAATAAACAACTGATTGCACCTTGTGATATAAGAATATCGATCAATACTTGAATAATACTTGCTCTTGGGCAACTTGAACACTCGTGGTTATAGCTACTTTCGATCTCAATCATGTACATCACGATCGAAATATATGATACCTGTCTTTTCGACCCACCAATATGATAGGCTTAAATAGATGTTCTTGCGATTTGAACCATCTCAAATTGATCTGGACGTAGATCTTGTTAGATGAGGCAACAGCTGTTTATGTTCTAAACAGACGATAAAGATGTAAAATATATGCCGATGAACATTGACAAAAAACACCAACTTACCTAAGTCCCACAGTCAAACACTTTTTCCTTGCGAGCCCGGGTGTCTGTACTGGGACTTACGACTTATCCACTGGTTTTGGTGAACCAGCAGGGGGCTCAAAAATTGAGTTTGGCTAGGAGGTTTTTTAAAACCTCAAACCCTCCCGCTTGGTCTCAATCAACCCCCGTGCCCATTTCAACTGGAGCTTCTTGTGAACATTCCCTTCAAATCTGTCTATTCAGATCTCCTATATTTCACTCTGAGCTTTCTCAAGAGATACAAGAAGTTTTTGAAGTTGAACTTTGGTTGCAGGTAACGACTCTATCTTTGAAATGAAATTCTGATATGACTTCTCCTATTTTGCTTGCAAGAGGACTGAGAATTGCTCAATGAACTTCATTCAAAAAGTAAGGTGATTCATTTCCTGGATCTGAATGTTTTCCTCGCCTCAGAATCAGTGTAGTGCGCCAACTACAGAGGATGTGAGACTGTAGAGGAGCAGGCCTTTTCGGGCCTCTGCTCGCTCGCCAAAAGTAGCTGATAAGTCGCAGGTCCCTATCCAGGGCACCGAGCTCGCGAGGTCAAAGGCACCCTGGAAGAATTGGGGCTTGTGTTCAGTTAGCGAAAAACAATGTTCTTCGCTATCACATTATTTACCATTGGTTCTGTAGCCTACACTTATTGCAGTCAAGTGATGCGAACAAGCTCGAGCATGGTTAAACGACCGTGAATGGCTTTGCATAGCTTTGTTGAAGTACTTCCACAGCTGGTACGAGTTTTGTACAGACTGTATTTATCTTTGTCCGGAGAGCTTTTCGCCCACTTTCGCCCACTTTCGCCCATTTCCAACGATACTCGATATCTTTGCTTTCTCCATCTCGCCCTGTTTCTCCAATATCCAGCGAAACTCCAATTCTCTGAGTCAGATATTCTAAATAAGAAACTTGTAAAGGAATCAGTAGCTGTGATCATACTTGGTGTCAGTAACGTATATGATTATAAATAGGTGGATGAAATGCAATCAAATGTCGATTGTATCGATAATCGATTGGTCAGGATCTCTTCCGACTTGTTTCTGCTCTACGTATACAAAACTGTCACAGACGAACATCTCACAGCACCTTGACCATTTGAAGACTTTTTGAAATCCCTCAAGGAGTGTCCCATCAGGTGGAATGCTCTGAATTACCGTCGGATTTAGCCACTGCGTCGTAAGTACGAGATCGAGTTTTTGCGTATGATACGTATAGAACTCAGATACGGTATATGTACTCATAAAACGCGTCAGCATTCAGAACCGGCTGTGAAACATGACTGATGGAGTCAACTGTCAGATGATGTTGATGTCCACAAGTAATGCGATAAGACAGACCATCAGCTGAGCTGCTGTGAGAATCATCAACTCTGAAGGGCTGTCTTGAAATGAGATACATAAGATTCACATAAGTACTCCCATCTGCATTATGAATTGATTCATCGATTACATACTCCTTCCGATGCATAGCTTTCAAGGCAACGTGATGACATAGAATTACTCGGCGCAATAAATGCCACTGCCAGGATGAGACGTCAGAGCCAGGGGAGAAACTATCTATAAAGTAAGACAACGATCCGCTTGCCCCTAGATAAGACTGCAAAGCTCATTTCTAACTTTGAATAGAAACTTCAGATTTTTAAAGTATACTGTGGTGTAACCATGATTTCTGAAGCTGGACCTCTTTCTCCTTTCTTCACTCGGCTTGTAGTCCTGGCCACATTGATATGTGTGCTTAGTCTGACACACGAAGCCCATGGAAGAGTTGTCCTAAAAGACCAGTGTAGAGTGTGGAATGGAGTAGCTGAGAAGCAAGTCCGACCTAGCTTTGTCAAAAGATCACTATTTAAATCATCTTATCAGAACAGGTCACCTATCAGGGAATCAGAAGAAGTTTCTTCGACGGTTCACAATATCGCTAAGAACAACAAAATGGAATCTTCAAGGAAAACTTTGAACATAGGTCTCTTCCAAAGTTCAACCGACACCAAATCGAGACCGTTGAGACTGATCAGACCAAAAGGTGAGTAAAAGATTCGAGATATTGTGTCAATCGTATGCCGTGTTTTGCTAATCTTGAATATATCCTGGTCGACTATTTAGGTGCACGCGTGCAAATATCTCGGAGCAAAAAGTGGTTGAGTACGCTAGCGTGTGGAGCGGATTGTAGAGAATACAAATTGGAGGATTTTGACGAATCAAGTATGGCTGGCAAGGGTCTCCTTACTGATCGTGATCACAAATATCGTATACAAGATAAAGACATTAAACCTATACATAGGATAAAATCAGTGACTGTTGGGAAAAAGTCATCAAAGATTTCTGACTCCGGTACTGCAAACACGGAGCTAGTTGAGGCACCCAACAGAACTTTGAAAGGTTTTTTCAAAAGTTCAACAGCCACCAAATCGCGCCCATCGGGACTCACAAATTCAAAAAGTGAGTACAAGTTCAGAGATATATTGTATGTTTCTACGTCATATGCTGATGATTATATATTGGCCGATTGAATAGGTGCAATCCTACAAAGACCCCTAGGCAAAAAGTTGCTGAGTACAGTAGCGTGTGGAGCGAGTTCAAAAACACAGAATTTGGATCAATTTGATGCACCATCTTTTAGGTCTCTTGTGGATATCAAACATAAAAACAAAGAGAAAGATGTCAGGCCCATAAACCAGAAGGAGCCAGCAACTGTTGACGCAAAGCTAGCAAAATTCTTTGACACCGCTGATGCAAATGAAGAGCTCACTCAGGTACCCAGCAGTCCTACCTCCTCTTACTCTGGCTCAGAAACATCATCCCCTGAGTCAGAGTGCCGCGAGTCTTTCCGATTTCATGGTTATGAACCTGCATCACTTCTACAAAATGATTCCCTTGCATCTGCTCCATTCCAAAGGGACACAAATGTCATATGGGACTATCCAGCAAGTCCAGAGCATGCATATCATTCAAAATGATTTTTTTGATTTTTCCCCCCTCATAATGTCTTGGAAATTTTTCATATTCCTGGTGGAATTCTAATACCAAATTTTTTAAAAAATTGTAACAAAATTCATGAGAAAATTCGTTTACTTTGTTAGAAAGTCGCACTCAAGCAGCATATTTCGCAGTTATCATTTGTTTGATTCAGAGTTTTCTCCAAATTCAATTTATAAGTGTTCTCAATTCAACCTCCCGATCAAAAACGTGTCATGCCTTACATAATAATATTCTGGATCAGTCAAGAACCGATCGATATATTTGTTTTGAATTGATTGCTGGGTGTCCCCAATCCTTTTGCAGTCACAATCTTTCAAGAACCATCCATATAAACCACGTCAGACAAAGTACATCAAATTAACCCTAAAGAGCAGCTAAATACTCAGCCAAACATCTAACACCTTCCTTCTTACTACCATCTCCCATACTTTCTTGATATTCGATTAAGACATCCACTACATCTTTGAAACTTTTACCTTTTCGTTTTAATAACATATTGAGATGATCTCTTACCCCATCATCTTCCATACAAATCCAAGCGATGATCGTATCAATCAATTGTAATGAGAATAAGCCTGCTTCTAGTCGACTTAAGTATGCTTCTGTTTCATCTAATTCGACTTCCTGTACCTAGAATCACATTCTCATATTAGTTATTATTCATAATTTCAATATCCATCAGAAAGGAAAGACATCTTACCTCTGATCTTTGAGAAAGTCTCACTTCAACCGCTTCTCTAATCTCTAGAAGTCTATCTACCTTTTCATATCCATCTTCGACAAATTTTGCAAGTAATCTTAGTCGTGGTGCAGAATCAGATTCAAGATTAAAAAATAAAGAAACCATGATGCCTAAGATATGTTCATCATCTTCAAAACTTGAATTCTTGTTTGAGTTTTTCTACAAGCAAAAGCACATCAGAAAATCTTATTAGTCAAAACAAACAAAACTGTAAGAAGATCGATTCTGAGCTAGATTTACTTTGCCCATGAAAGCCGAAAATAAAGTTTTGAGTCCCAAATGTTCTACAAACCGTTGACAATTCTCTACTCCCTCCTCACCAGCCAAGGCATGATCTAAGACTTTCAATGATCGATTCCTGGCTAATTTCTTCTCCCTATCACACAATGCATCAACATACCCCAGTCTGAGTCAGGTACCATTGCAAGATATTTGACGAGAAGTCACTCACTTCATCATGATCACCATCAATTCTACCCCTTCTCCTTCTAAGAATTTAACTTTATTTTCGGGTTCTAGTAATACACTACATAATGTATCAAATACGTTTTCCATAAACTCAACCTCATCTGCGTCTTTTGGATCTCTCTTTCGATACATCTATAAATCCATATGACAAAAACAATTTGAGTCTTGGAAATCAAACCCTGGTGGGTTCTGATAACGAAAATTCATCTCACAATCACCAAAGAGAAAGCAAATTTAACTTACCGATAAGACTTCCAATAAAACATCCATCCCTCCTTCATCTATCAAAGCTTTACGATTCTGAGTAGAGGTTTGTACAAGGATTGCACAGATCTCACTTGCATATTGTTGATTTTGGAAGTAGAGTTGAGATTCTTTTGTGATTTGTTTTGGTGGTCTAATTCGAGTAAGTAAAAACTTTAATAAAGGTGTTTTTTCGATTAATTTAGTTGATAGACTTGGATCCAAAGAGATTAGATTCTCGATCAAACCTAAGAAGAAAGGTCCCCACTGAGTTAGTTATGGGAAGACAATTTCATTTGGAGTAGTGGAAACTAATTACTTAGACTATGGAAGACACCATTCCGTTCTGCTTCTTCTTTTTCATCTAATCTAGATGCCATAGTAGATACCAAAAGTTCTAATAATTGGTTTTCTATTAATCGATTCACCAATTCCATCACAGCTTCTGGCGCTTGTCCTCTTCCTTCATCTTGATTTTCTTCGCCATCATCATCATCATTGTGAGCATCAAGAATATCTTCATCTGTTAATTCTTCTAAGATTTCAATCACTGAAATCGCAATATCACTTCGATTTGATCGTTAAGTGATTTTCAAGTCTTTTATTAGTTCTGAATTTCGATATCAAGGGACAATGAGATTTTGATGAAGTATACATACACGTTTTCGTGTGCAAGTAAACCTAATAAACTGATTGCTACTCCTAAACGTACTACTTCTGGGTAAAACTTTCCTGGGTCTTGAGTTAATAAGGCTAAACCTTGAATAGCTTCAGTTAATTCAAATTCAGAATCAACAAATCTAACCAAAACGGAAAAAAGAACCCCAGATGAAAGGATCAGCTTATGTATTGAAATAATCCCAAACAACAAAGATTAATTGAAAAACAAACTTTTCAGGTTGATTTCCAAATTTAGTTCTCATCTCTCTATTCTTATTGATAGATCTTTCAAGCGTGAGACAAATTTTCCTAACAGAAGTTAAATCGAGTAAAGTAGAATGCGAAGCTTGAATTGCATCACGATCCAAGATATTAATGATTTCACGTTGCTCTCCCGTTAAACCACCACCAAAAAATCTTCCATCTTCATCTTCATCAACATCTGGTAAATCTTCGGATACGTCTTGGGTTTGTGATGGGTAAGAGTTTAGGTCTTCTGCGTCTGAGTCAGGATCTATGGCCCTTTCTTTTCCTTTGAAAGTTGGGGTGGGGTGTCCGTTTTTAGCTTGCTTGATTCGATCTTGTGTTCATAATCCACAGATTCGGTCGACTTAGATTGGTGAGATATTTTATAAGGAGAACGGATCACGAACCTGTGGTAGTATGTTGTAATGAGCTTGATTTACGTTTTCCTAGATTTGGTTCACCATTAACGAGATTAGGTTGTGATTTAGTTGGATCATATTTGGGAGCAGGTACCTGTTATTCATGCAAAACAAATCGAATTCAATCAATGGGATGTTGAATGATCTTTGAGATTAGTTTGACTTACTTTGAAGAACTCATCCACGTTCATTTTTGAATTGTTTGTAGAGCTTTCAAGGTCGAAAGGTATGAGTGCTCAGCGTAAAGAGACCAAGTTCGAGTATTACTAGATCAATTGATCGGGTCAAGTGTGATGTGATAGAAGCATACTGCTACATGCATCTATATGTAGTATCACTATAGACAGTAAGTCATGTAATCTATTCAAGCTTCAAAACTTTGGTCTGTTCAACTTCACCACTCCATATCACAACTGAAGACTATAAGACTTCAAATTGAAAAAAACGATCAGAACTTCAAAAAGATCAATCAAGAAAAATGCCACCACCTGATTCACTTATCCATGCATCTAGTGGTGCACTGGGAGGGATTTGCGCAATGTATTTCGACTTGAAGCTTTTTAATTTCCTTCATCATTTGATATAAGCACTTTCACTGAGTTTGATTCGTTTTTTTAACAGGGCAATTACTTGTAAGGTTTACCGATCAGTTTGATCAGTTTTGAATACCGTCTCTGAGATAATTATATTGAATCTCCTCATCGTTAGATCCTCTGATCGTTATCTCTACGAGGGCTCAGGTCGAAGCCAAACAACAGGGAGAGGTGAGCTCTCAAGGTCTTTTTAGCTGAACTCTTGCTCAAGGACTTATGCAATTTTTTTTTCGATTAAAAGAGTTCGTTAGAAGCTGCTATTCACCTTGTTCGACGTGAAGGGATTGCTTCCTTTTATGATGGACTCGGATCTTCTCTTATTGGAATCGCGATCACCAATGGGTATTTTCAAAAACTCAGATATCTCCAAATCGAATGAATCTATAAACTAATCGATTCTTTGATAAAAAAAATTGTCGGAATCTTTTTTAGAATTTATTATGCTTTCTTTGAAGAAACTCGTGCAATCCTTTTACGTACTCAAAACCGACCAAAACTTTCGACTTCATTAACAACTTTGCAATCAATGTTTGCAGGAGCAGTAGCAGGAAGTATGACAGCTGTTTTGACTAATCCGATTTGGGTGGTCAACACAAGACAAACTGTTCGAATCAATCAATCTACCACTGGTTCAATCATTGGATCCAAACCTAGATCTCAACGCATGGGATTTCTTCAAACGATTTTACATATTCTTAAAATGGATGGTGCGACCGCTTTCTTTAGAGGATTAGGTCCTGCTCTTATCCTTGTTATTAATCCGATCTTACAATATACTGTAAGTCCAATTAACATTTTAGGTTGTTTCTTGTTAACTTCATTGATTTTTGAATTCGGGGTGTTTGTAGTTGTTTGAACAATTGAAGAATATTTTGATTGCCAGACGTAAATCAATGTATATGAATTCAAAAACTGGTTCAGCTGTGATGAGCTTAGGAGATATTGATTTTTTCTTACTTGGAGCAATTTCTAAGTTATTCGCTACTGGTGCTACTTATCCTTACTTGTGAGTACAACTGTGACTTTTTTTCTAAATTAGGTGATCGAAAGAAGAAAAGGAGATGTTGATTGTCTGAGTTTGGTTTGGTTTTTGGTGGGGTTTAGAACGGTTAAATCAAGGATGCAAAGTGGTCAGGCTGAAGGTAGAGGGTATCGAGGAACGTATGATGGATTGAGTCAGATTGTCAAAAAAGATGGAGTGAAAGGACTCTACCGGGGGATTGCTCCTAAGCTTACTCGTTCGTCCTTCTTCGATTATGACTGTCTGATTAAGTTGAAGATCTGATTTTGATTTTGATGATTCCCCCAACAGAGTCAGTCCTTACTGCTGCTTTCCTCTTTCTTGCAAAAGAAAGGATATACAACGCTACTAAAAAGGTAAAGTCAATCTCACACCCAGCGTATGAATCCAAAGCAGGGTAACTGACGGAATCTTCTGATTGGTGATACAGGCATTACTCACAGCATCTAGAGTAACACCTATCTAACGTTCAGATACTGAATACATTATTCACACAGCATATGAAGCACACAAGATAGATGGTTTATGAGATTCGTTAAAGAGAGATATAAGATTTGTATAGGATTTGAGTTTGCCTTTTGTTGTATGCTTGGTTTGTAGTATATCATGTTTGATTCATGGACAATTGTAAGATATGATCATGGTGATAGGTTAATTGAGTTTGTAGTGTAGATTTGATTGGGTGATAATGATGAAGGATCTCAGAAGATTGATAATGTTAGCCTTTGATCGCTTTACATGAGAAAACATTGTACATATATATGTAGATTCTTCAATTCATTTCCTGCGAAGCAACGTGTTTGCTTTGCCAGCTGAAATTGATCAGCATTATCCACCAACTCATTCATGTATCATATCAGATTAGATATCAGATTGGATGGATGTTGTTGTCAGTCAGCAAAAGTGGCATCAAACACTATTTACAACATTTCAAAACCTGTGACGTCATCTCGTACATAGTCTTTTATGGGAGTCGCGAAGGTGGTTGTGAAATTGTGCGGAGATGCATAAGACATTTCACATATCTTTCACATATCTTTAAACAGATGGATGTCCCAAAAGTTAAAACGCCATGTCTCACTTCACCACTTTTCAACTCAATCTTTACAGCCGTTGTAATATCTACTGGCAGATTTTTGAAAAATTTTGTGTCGCCAGATTTAACTTATGAAGTCAAAAACTTGAAATATTTCACTCTCAGACTGAACTCTATTTATTTTTGCACTAGAATGGACCGATGGACAGTAGAGTTATCAATCTCAAAAGAGATTTTTTGAGTTTTTGACCTTCACATTAAATCTGGCGACAACACAACGACCTCAAAATTTGCCGATAGATCTTACAACGGCTGTAAGTCCATTTCAAAAGTGAGATCATGTGAGAAATTTTGTGTATCCCCCAAGTGATCTATCATGAATTTTGATGGTATCACCATTGTGTATTTGCATGGTTCAGAGTACTCAAGAACCTGAGAAGCTATCAGCAACAACAGGACTACGAACTCAATACATGAAGAGCCGGAAAGAAGAAAAGAAATTGATGCAGAACTGGAAAGAAGATTGCGCATCAATTTTAGCTTGGTGCAACGGGTGTTGTCTATGGGACTTGATTTTTTATCTAATCTAAAACAATAAATTATGAGAAGGATTCCATTTGAATTCAAAAGTGACGCTTTAATCTGGTCAACTGGATGTGGCCTGGCTGGACGAATTACTCCGGCAAGTTGCTGATGCTTTTAGCAATCGGTACGCGTCAGAGGTAAAATCCATTTCAATTTTTGTAGCGCTGAGGTGAACAGTTGTTATCCAATTGCGATTACAACTAGATAGGCGTGTTTCTGATTTCAGAGGTACACACAATCCCTCCAGCAGTGAATCCAAAATGCGGCGCAGATATCAGGTTTTAGCACTTGACGTGGTGGTGGAAGTCTAAACTGAAAATGATCCAAGGTGAGCCTTTTTTTTCCAGTTACCAAATCATTACATTTCTGGCCTGAAAGACCTGTCACAAACTCAAACAGAATATAGTCCGTAAGGGTTGTCCTCTGCAGATAGATCTCATATGGTATGTGATGATTACTATTTGATAGATATGACACACACATATAGTATGAATAAAGACTAGATGAAATTTGTTCCATGTCCTTGATAAAATTTATAATCATCTTGGATCTAAAGATAGAAAATTTAGAAAGCCAAATGGAAATGTGCATCCACTAGGGATAAAGTATATTGAATCTTATGGATAAATAATCATGCGGTTAATTCAGGGTGAAGTATTTTGCTTCGGTTTTTAAGTTTTACAATTTTTCGAGAACGTCTATGTAGAAGAATCGGTTTCCTGTCCTGTAGTATTATTCTCCTGCCTGATTTCATTTGTCCGTTTGATTGTGAATTGAGGAGATAGCCAAGATTCGTAATCATTTTCTACCTGTGGGTCCCCATTGATGCGCAAGGCACTGTGCAACAAAAACAGAGTATTTAATTAGTGACTAGCATAAGATTGGTCACCGGACCGAGGTATTTCTTACCGAAAGAGAATTTTATAGCTGCCATCTGGAACTGGTACGCCCAACGTGACGTTGGCTGTGGCTGAAGTAAGATCAAATACCGATCCATTGAATTGGAAAGAACTACTGTCTATCACACTTTTCTACCAAAAAACCCAACATCAGATCTGAAAATACTAATGCGACGATTTGAAAGACTCACGTATGACGTGCGTTCCATGTGGCAAGAGTATCGTGACTTCCAAGGGATCCTATTAGCTTTAAGCCTTTGAAGACGTTCGGAAGAGGGCCAGGAAAATTCGAAGTCAAACTTGTTGATATTGGCGCAATGGAGTTCACTTTTTGAATTGTTCCCTTGAGCACATCTAGGATACCGCTATTCGAGGGTGAGGTGAACTGCGTCGATTCTTGATAGAAAGGCGCAATTGAGCGACCAAACAATTTAGAAATCTTGTTACCGAGAGAAACAACTAATGGAACGGGTAGCTTGAGATCTGAATCTCCATCCACTAGATGAAATAGCAATAACGGCGTCCCAACTGTAGAATTATTCGTTAATGTTTCGCATACATATTTATATCTGGCTGTCTAGAAGACTTACATGCCAAGCGATATTCAATTATAGGTACATCCGTGTCGTTCAAGGTAAAGACATGTCCACTTTCTACCGGCAAACTGGTCAACCCACTGTCTAACGAGGGGATGGTGTAATTGTCTTGATATCCTATACCAGTGTCAAGAACTAGATGCACATGTATGAGTTATTATCCAGCGGGATCGGCTTATTTGTAGAACATACCCGGCCTAGCTCTCAGATCTGCAGCAGCACCATAATACGGCACCGTATGGCTTTCACATTCGGTGTCCGTGACCTGTTTATAGAATCCCCAATAAAACAATTGATACCAGAAATTATGTAACGAATTAAGATATGAGGGAACAGGCGATGTAAAAATACAAACCAGTCGAATGAATCCCGAATAGATAGGCATTTGTTCTGCAGGAGTTCCAGTGGGTAATCGAAACTGAAGCTTGATTTCGAATTGCTCGTAAGGTCCAAGGGTAAAACTAGATTGCGAAAATGATACCTGCGCTGCATTCGAAATTAGAGGTACGGGCCATTGATAAGGAAGCATTTCACCCAGTGGAAACGTCAACGCTGTTCCTGCTGGCTCGTGCTTCAGCTGGTATTTGATGGATGAATTTCCTTGATTGCTAATGATGATCGATCGGAGTCCATTGAAGTTGGCTGTGTCATTCAAAGCGATAGAATAAGTGGACAGAGTCGTGTTGGAAAACACTGCACACCACGCGTCTACAACACCCGAACCCTGATGACACACAGCTACGAGAAGGAGACCTCTTAGTATTGGATTATATGTTTGAGTTAAAATTTTATTAAAACCCATACATTCAAGTATTGAACTCCCACTATAGTTCGTGACTGGAGTGGCTGAAGTGATGATGCGAGATCTCATCTCCTCCGATGTCACATCTTTCCCTCTGACATTGAGGACCAGTGCAGCTATTCCGGCTACCTAGTTTCCTTCACAAGCCGTTCAGTTGATGGACCCCCACATGCCTGAGATTGGGATGGCACTTACCTGTGGGGCTGACATGGAAGTTCCCGAAGCAATGGCCTGTCCAATGTTTCACTGTCAGTGGATGAGTTGACGTTGAACAATCAGTCGTGAGCTAAAGAAGACTTACATATGCACCAGCCGATAACGGATATGTGGCTGTTCGAGTTGTAAATGGGCGAGGAGCCATCATAAGAAGTCATATCCTCGAGTATGACGAGAATGATAGAAGGGTAATGAAATCGCACATAATACGTTGCCACCCACACCAAGTACCGCCGGTTGAGGGGATGTGAAGTCATACATCGGACCACTATTGAAAGACCACATGATACATGAATGAGCCTAATGAACCAATTCTATGACAAATAAGTGATGACTCACTGAGCAGAAAAGGGGCTGACTCTACTGCTATCTGGTGCCTGTACTGAGTAATTGCTGAACTCGTTAGATGCCAGACATATCTCTTATGTTTTTGAAAGACGTACTCTGGGAAAATTCCATATCAGCAGTGACGTTGAGAGTGAAACCTATTGGGTCTTTCACGGCTTCGTCAAGTAAAAGTCTTCCGACGTCCACCGTGACGACTCCGATAGACATCCCAACTGCAGTCCCTGAAGGTACGTATTCGGGATATGAGTTGTTCTGTTGGGGTTTCCACTCAGTTTGATATCAGAGGTTTGTATACAATTTTCTATAGAATTCTAAGGTAACCACCTCACGTTTGCCCAGATGATCTTTATAGCACCCTTCTCCTTCAAGTTCACCGCCTGTGTCTCCAAGGTACAGTTTCTGAGGAGTTCACAAGAAAATTTTCGTCAGTCAATTTGAACTTGTATAAGCAATCAACAAGGTACCCACGGTGTCGAAGATCTTTTTATTAGTACGAAATAATCAGTCAGATTGGGTGTCGTACTCGGAAGAGGTTGACAGGCATCGTCGCGGCTGAAGGGGTTGGGATTAACTGGATAGACCCGTGAGTTCCCCGGTTTCATGGGGTAGGTTGCAAAATAGTATAATTTTCGGGACCCCGTAGCTGATGTAGTGAATGTATATGAAACGATGGATTGAGCCTGCACACTACCTACGGAGATGACGTTGGCTCCAGTCGATGGAGAATTGGCGTAAAACATTCCCTCCTGAAGGCACACAAAAGTATGGATATATCAAGATCACATTGTCTCGTGTTAATTTGGAGGACGAGCCAAGACACCTACCGCACCAGTGTTACCAGCGGAAACCACAACGGTAGGACCATTGGCGGCTATACGACTAGCAACGATAGATCCTATCGAGCCATCTGCCCATCCGCCGGGAGTTCCAACCGAAAGGGAAAATACATCGGCTGCGGAGAAGTGCCACGCGTCACACAAATCAGCTGGGACCCCTTCGTGTATATTTCCAAGGTAAATGTGCCTCACCTCCATCTGCGTATGCCCTCAGAAGTGCAGCCACCACCAGGTCATCGCTGGTTCCCTCTTGACACCCAAAGACGCGATAGGCTGACATGTTTGCTTCAGGGCAAACTCCACTAAAGCCCATTGGATTTTGGTTCGCGGCCAAGATTCCCATCGTGTGCGTACCGTGAAGCTTTTTACAAATTTGTATCATATCAGCATCAACAAACCATCAATGAACCACATATGGAAAACGAGCTCTACTTACTGCGCATTGGGCACACGGGTTGCCATCGGGCGTTGGTGCATTTGCACCATTGTAATCATCTCCCACAAAGTCATACCCTCTGTCAATCTTATGGCCATCTCCGAACCCCCCACCAAGCGCAGGATGTGAACAATCACAACCGGTGTCAATCACAGCTATTCTTATCCCTTGACATAAGTATCCTAATTCATGGAGTCGAGATACGCCAACTTGTACATGGGGGACGAATTGATCACGCGTGGTAGAACTTTGGTTCTCGGTGACGACTGTAGGTAAAAGAGCAAAAGTGGGACGATTGATCGGTTGCACAGCGTAGACGGCCTGTCAAGATTGATGTGACCATCTCGTGTTTAGCCGAACTTCGCGGGTTCTGAGCTGTGGCAAAGTGCTTACTTTTACTCTCACTGCTGTTCTCAAAAAATTGTCGTGATCAGGGTCAGATAAGGAAATCGCAAGACCTTGAAATATTTCCGGAGCAGAATCCAGAAAATGTACGTTTCCAAATGTCACATTGTTTCTTTCTAGGTGAGCTTTCAAATGATTAAAAAACTTTTTACGATCAAATAAAAGTATCGCTTATCAGATTTCGCGCACATTGAGATCACAAGATGTGAAGGGGTTCATGGAGCTAGGATTGACCTACCGCTGTACTATCATTCTTCGCATCTACTGGGTTGGGTTGAACCGTGTCTCCGCGCACACCAGGTGCTTTTATCTGGTCATACTCAACTAGGAACTTTTTCCACTGTACACTTCTGGCCGTCCCCAAAACTTCAAAAACAAAAACAGTCCATATGAGTGTAAGGAAGATAAAAGTTGTGGGTGCTGCGTAGAGCATTTGATTGCGCTCGCCACTGTGCTGGGTAGACTTGGAATTGAAGTGAAGAATCGAGTACTGATATCGCGTGTTCGTAGGGCCACGTCCTCAGTTAAAGAAATGGTTTTGAAGTGCACCGATTGAATGTATGTCCGTTGTCTGAGTGTAGATGAGTCTAAATGTTCTAGTTGATTAAAAAACGTAGCTCGCACGTAGAAAGGAAAGAGATGAAAGAGATGAAAAAGACAAAAGAGCTCGAAATTAAGGGAATGCTGAATCAAGCGAGAAAATAATTCAGCATGGAAAGAGTTCATAGAAAGCTTCCTGTTATTCAAGTCATGCTGTACATACTGTGAAAGGAGTGGTAACTCGGAGTAGGGGAAGGGATATCACCGTTCCTGGACGACCAAAGATTAAGTTCGTCTATTCTGGATGCAGAAGAGGTGACTGAGGGGAGACGGCTGCTTTGGAGGCTGAACCTACGAGGAGTCGGAGTGCTACGTTTCAAGCCCTACACTTTTCTTCTCAAGCCTTCCCCAGATGTGCTCGAGATTGTTCTCTGCGAATGGCAAATACAGGTTTTTGTCTTCACAACGCGGTATGCGGTATCGTATTTCGAAGTCATCAGCAGAGACAGCAGAGAGGTCCCATTATCCCTGTGGGGGATAGAGATGAAGAGTTGTTTAAGATCCGGCCGCCATTCAAGAATGGATTGTGGTGAGAGTGATCGAGCCAGCGAGCATCTGGTACTCAAGTTATCGATTCATGCAATGCTGATCTTCCCCTTGAGGGCACCTCACATGTGCTGAGCTCGATTCGGCGCGTCACTTGGAAGATTGACGACTTTTTTTGACCGCAGCGGGCAAAACCAGGGCAAAATTGCGCTTACAGGTTTTGATTTTTCTGTATTCTTTCAAATTAGCTGAGAGACAAAATCGAGAGAGAGACAAAACCCGGGTTTTGCACCGCGACGAAATTTTCAAAAAGACATCCATCTTCGTTGAAACAGCTGTGATACGGGTTGTCCGTATGAGATACCTTGGTTTGCTTCAATTATCAAGACAAAACGAGAATTTGGAGCGTATGGAATCGATCAGTATGTGGCATGTAAGTAAGTCGTCCGCTTCCTTGATCTCTACTCATGTGAGACCATCATATGTGTACAGTGTATGTAGATGGAACAGATCGTCGGTGATACTTGCAAGTTGAAACAGTCTTGACTGGTCATCAAGCTTAGCCAAGCTTTTAAGAGGCAGTTTTGATGCGCTCTTAAAGGGTGAAACGTGGATGGCAAACTTACAAGGTAACTGAAAAAGGAACCTGAATATAAATTGAAATTAAATCTGGGCGAAAAACCTAAGGCGTAATGCCTAGGTATATAATTAAATTCATAATAATGACAACACCCTACGGGGTGGTAGTGGACAATGAAAAAGACTAACTAATAAAAACATCTAAAAAGAAAACTGCAGAAAGAATGGAAAAAGAAAAAGTATCAAAACTTAAACACAATTGAAAGAACAAACAACTCGAAACATACAAAATCAAAATAGAAATGTAACAACTGAGAGAAAGAGAAAAAATAAAAATAAAAATAAAAATGAAATGAAAAAATAGAAAAAAGAATGAGACAGCAGACAGGGAAAAAGAGGTGGGAGGGACGAAAAAATAAAGGTAAAAGAGGAAAAGAGAAGATGAGGATGAACTTGGATGAAATTCGGACAGGTGGTAAACAGCCGGTAAAGAATATGACATCATAAAGAGCTGTAGATAAATAAACAAATATCCGAGTCAGTACCGTATATAAAAAGTCCGAATCATCCCACGTTCCCCTTTGTTAATAACAGGTTACCAACCACAAGAAACGTGGATGGCAAACTTACAAGGTAACTGAAAAAGGAACCTGAATATAAATTGAAATTAAATCTGGGCGAAAAACCTAAGGCGTAATGCCTAGGTATATAATTAAATTCATAATAATGACAACACCCTCTCCGACCCGCCTAATAGGTAATCAGAAGAGTGGTGAAGTAGGAAGGGAAAAATAATTGTCAGTATAAAGGAATAAAATCTGCCCAGATGAGAATAGTTTATAATAAACAGGAATAAAACTAATGCTTAATAAGCAAACTGCTAATAGCATTCGAATAAGGTAATAATTACCATTATAATATTCCTGAGAATAATATTCTCAATACAATAATATTGTAAAAACTCACATTAAATGAAAGAGACATTTGCTCCAACATGGGACGTACGACCAATTACGTGATTTTGATTTTCAGGCAATCGTAATGCGACATGCCCACGAACATAAATTAAAAACGCCTCTGAAGACCATCTTCCTGCACTCTTGATGTAATCCATCGTAGCTCCCGCTTGAGCCAACGCTGTAGCACCACCAGAGCGTAAAGAGTGTCCAGAAAAAGATTTATCGAAATACCTATGAAATCTTGATAAAAACCATTTCCTCGAAGGAGGAGAACCAGAAGATGTAATAAAAAGTTCTTGAGATGCGATAAATAATTTATCTCTCGAACGTAAATAGGATTTGAGAAGTTTTACTGGGCAAGCTGAAGTGTTTTCGAAAGATTGGATGATAATCGGAGCACCTTCAAAGGAGGAATCGCTTTTCGAATATGGAAGATGGTATTGAATAAAGTTTTGACATGAAGAAAACTGGATTGAGGAGCGGAGAATGATTTTCTTGGCATCGTAAAGATAGGCGGAATCCGGAACTGTCATCTCTCCCAATCGATGAAGACCGCCGAAACCGATTCCTAACATTGCTAAAAATAATCTGTCATCATGACAGCTCGAAGATTGAGACACGACTGATTGAATTTGAGTAAGAGAAAGCGGATTTTTCCTAACGACCGGTTTAGACCAATTCTTAATGCAGCTTTTCATTGTATCTTTAACGTCTTGATGTAAAGTATAACAGTGAACCGATGGAAAATTAAGCTTGAATATGTAATGAATGCCAACTAAATACGCACGAACTGATCTTGGAGAAATCGAACGGCTAGCAAAAGAGACGTAACTGCATAAATTTTGGACAGACGGATTAAGAATGAGGTTGAAAAGAATACAGAAATTTGCAAAGCTTTTAAAACCAGATTTATATTTGATAAGAGATGATTTTGAAATGGTAGAACGACGATCTTCAGTAGATAATTTTTGTAAATCGGATAAAGAAATATTTTTAATAGGAGACTTTTTCATTGAAGATCTACCCATTGTTGAACATGAGAATTTGAGATTGAAAGATTTGAATTCAAACCACCAGATGAAAGAGATGGATTGATGTTGAGATATGAAATTGAAGTTGCTCCAATAGATAGGCAGAGTGATTTGTAAGATTCCTCCGATAAAAGCACCTTCTGTCTTGAAAGACTGTCAGCTGGAAGATTAGTAACCCCTGAGACATGCATAACACGAACATCAGCCTTAGCAACCAACAGTCGATTAATGCAATAACGAAATAAGGGTCTCACTATCCAATTAGGACAGTGAGAACTGAAAAGATCAACCACTGATTTGTTGTCAGAATGAACAAAGATCTTCTTTGAACCATTATTAATCCCAATATCGATAGCTGCGATAACACCTAATAGTTCAGCCCAATAGATATTACGATCTGGAGGTGGAAGAATGAAATAAAACCCTAAACACTGCCCTGGCTCCCAAACACCTATGCCTGTCATGCAAGCATCGGCAAAAAATACTGAATCTGCATCTTGAAGACCCCATCTTGAAGATTCCAAAACCTTAACGCCATCAGAATCCTTAAAAAACTTTATTAACCAGCGTAAATCGTTTTGAATCTCTTTATTCACATTAATTTGAAGGTGTTTTTTCGACTTCCCGGCGATCTTCTCGTACGAACTCTGCAAAGCGAATCTGCCCCAAGGCATTGAAGTGCAACCCCACGACGAATGTCCTAATAACTCCTGCCATCGTTTTAAAGAATGTCGAGGAACTGCAACAAAATCTTCAACAGTTTTAATTAAATTTAATTTCTTATCAGGATGTAAGTAGAATATCATTTTCTCGGAATCAACCACATGACCAATGATCTCAATGATTGGACCATGGATCTGCTTTTTCCACACCCATGGAATACTTAATTCATCAAAGAGTTGAAGAAGTTTTGCTTGAGGAGTTGGAATACGATGCCCTTTGAAATTAACAAAATGCCTTGCTGAACAGACTCCCCAAACATCATCCATCATATTGTTCATGTACTTGATGCCAAAGACAAACTCCGCAATCCAGAGTACTAAAGAGAAAACTCCACACCAAATGTGAGGAGAGGCCGAAGAACCAAAGGTTAGCATAAAATCCGCTCTAAATTTCTTCTTGATCCTATAAATCTGGCGAATTTGATATTGTTTGTGTAAAGGGATAATTCGAAAAGCGCTTTCGACGTCAGATTTGAATAAAACAACAGAACCAAATTCTTTCTTCATGTCGATAAGAAATGGAATAAAGGTCTTTAAAGTATCGTAAGTAACCTCAATATTATCCTTATCAATGATGTCATTAGGAGAAGGACTACCAGCACTCATATTCGAGCACACCCTCATCTTTAACGAATCCTTCTTGGAAACCATGAGGAGTGGAATAACTTTCATTCCTTGAAGAAGAGTTGAAAATTCTTCTGAAAAGCGACCTTTATCAATTTCTTCTTGACATTGTTGCTCGAGGAGAAGTTGATGTTCGACGCAGGAGATATGATTTGGACCTTCTACAACATCAGAAGATGGAAGCGCCGAGCTTGGCCAAAAACCAATACGTAAGCCTTTTAATACTGAAACCACAAAAGGTCTGTTCGGATGATTAATTAAAAGAATTTCTAATTTGTCGACATTGATAGGAGTTTTAATTTTAAAGAGATAATGATATTGCTTAAGAATAAATGCCGCATCCCTATCTTCTTCAAGCGGAGGTGCATCCGGAAAAGGTCTTGCATAAAGACTAGATTCGATCGCAGGAGAACAACCTATTGGATTCACTCCATCCCAAATATAACCCCGTAAAAATCTCTGATCCGGATCTGATCCTGGGTTAATTTCGTTGTCTACAGAAATTAGTGCTGGAGAAATGTTCCTAAAATAACTTAGAAGTCAGTTTCTCATAACAAAAAGAAACTGACTCCTGAAAAAACGAAATAAACAAAAAATACAAAACCAACCGGATAACAGAATTTTTTCCTTTATTCATGTTTAAATCCTGGATGCTCTTTCCTGCATCCCTTGACGTTACAACGGTGGATTCGTCGGCATTTTGGACCATATTTACAGCGGCCGCATAAGTTCCACTCAAAACAAAATTGCTCTGGCTCCTTAGCATCCCCAGTATCTTCAATTCCCAAAGTACCTTTATGTTTATAGTCAGGATTGAAGAAATTCTGTGAATTTGTCGGAGGACCTTTAGGAGAAAGGTGCAATGGAAAAGTATTTGCTCTTTTCCTGCTTGAGTTATCGAAATTACGAAAACGGGAATTGCTTTGAAGATTCTGTTGAAAATTACTTGAAGAAGTTGAATTACTAGTCGAAGCCAAAGGCTGTCTTCGAAAAGCACCATCCATATACTGAGTTTTGAGAGTAGATAATTTTGGATGATCCCAATCCGCGAAAGAAAGGCTTCTATTAGAACCAAAACTCCCTCTGAGAGCAGCATCAAAGTTAGAGACACATGTCCAATCAGCTTGGACACCATTCGACATATGTTGATCCTTAATGAATTCAGCATATTTAGCAAAGTCTTCATAGCAGCTTGGAAAAGCTTCTTGATATGTTTTCTGAAGAATATCAAAATAGTAATACCATTCCTGAACATCATTAAGTTCTCTAGACAACATCTTATTCTGGAGTTCGAGTTTCTTGTCTTGGCCACCCACTGTAAGAGCAGGAGCCATACCTTTCTTAGACTGAATAAATTCTCCTTTGATTCTACGAAGATCAATGTATCTTCCTTGTAATAATTCTTTTGAAAGGTTATCCGGAAAATTAGGCGGTTTAACGGAATTGTTGAAACTTTTAACGGCTTGAGATAAACTAGATGCATAACCATTTCTAGCATTAGCAAACCTGATAGCGCTTTCAGTATAATTTCCGGTTGAAAAAGGCCCTTCTTTGGTTCTCGGGAAAAAATCCCATTTCTTTTGAATCTTAGCCAGTTTCCCGTCAGATCCTGAGATAAAGGAATCACTACTCTCGGAGTCTGACTGAAGATTTTTGTCGAACCTTGATGAAGACTTGTGACGATTGTCCAGTAAGTTCCTAACTTTCTGGGCGTCATCAATTTGTTGCTGAGAAAGAATGGGAACGTTGTTCTCATCTCTGACGATGGGAGCAACAGAAGATCGGCGAGAGCGATCAGGCCGGCGGGAACGTTGAGACCCATGAATGCTAGCGTTATCGATCGGAAAGGTCGGGTTCTGGGAAAGATCAAAGACATATACAGGATCTTCTTCAGAGACAACTGGTCTCGTTGGAACAGGACTACTGTTTTGGAAAACAGGTCGGTTCTCGTCCTTGTCCAACTGAATAAGGTCCGATGCATATTTCGACCATTGTCGATACCAATTGGGTGAATTGTAAGGGACGATCTGAGCATACTGCGATCTAACCCAAGACATCGGTTTCCCACTGGAACCGTTCTCGGCAATGTAAGTAGACGTGAGAGCAGATAACTTCTCATTAACGTCCCTTGCTTGATTGTAGTCGAAACTATCATCCTCAGACATTAATAAGGTATTAGAATGAACTGATAAGTTCTATTTGATTAGAAGAAGTGATAATGTTTGAATCTTTATACGAAAAAATAAAGGTAAAAGAGGAAAAGAGAAGATGAGGATGAACTTGGATGAAATTCGGACAGGTGGTAAACAGCCGGTAAAGAATATGACATCATAAAGAGCTGTAGATAAATAAACAAATATCCGAGTCAGTACCGTATATAAAAAGTCCGAATCATCCCACGTTCCCCTTTGTTAATAACAGGTTACCAACCACAAATCATCTGTGCAGGGTACAAGGATATCACCAATTTTATCACACTGACTCGACTGCTCAATATAAGTTGATTCCGATCCCCGGCACGTCTCACCTATGAAACGGATGAGTTTCGTTAAAAAGCCAAAAAGTACAGCGCAGGATTTCACCTTCTGATGGAGCAAACCGGTGATGCGGATGGAGTGTAATCGCTGAGTGCCTCAAATATTCACTTCAAACATAAGACTAGATGTAGACAACCTGCTCAGCTCAACTTCCCCCCCTCCAATCTCTTTACTCCGGGCTACTCACCATATTTTTCTGACTTGGCCTTCCAAAATCACCGTCATCCACTTTTTCTCCTACCCGGCGCCCTTCAAGTACTCTCAGCATCCACTCTTGCGGAAATTAAGCTTAAAGCCTTGCGACAATCGCTGTATACTCACGACAATCAATTTGCAACATGAGCGAAATCGTACAACAGATTATGAACAATAGTTGTTTAGCCGAGCCCATCACTCCAGAGTTATGGAAGAACCTTCAACTGAACACATACTTGGAAAACATTCCAGGTGCTCAGAATATCACCTTGTCTGTAAGTCAACTGGATCATCAGATGATTCGATTGGGCGAGCGATACCTATCAGTAATCGATTTCCGATCCCGACACATGAACTGATTTCACAATTTTGCGACCACACAATGTTACAGGAATATGCCAGGAGTGTGCACGCCGCTAACTTCTTTTGTGGGATTGGAAGGCGATGCATGGCCGGTCAGGTGCGGGGGGTCTTTCATCTCTCAACGTTGATCTTATGGCTCACAGTTTCATTCTCTATTTCGGCCCCCATAAACAGCCTTGCGCACCTGTTCCAAAGATGGATTGGTTGATACTTTATTCTGCCCAGCAGTGGAACTTTTACATGAACTCTTTGTATGAGGCCATTGAGTCGGCTATCAACATCGTTCGCGGTAAGTCGTTAACATCCCTTGCCAAGGCCGTGAAATTCCTGCCTATGCATCTAGTCACTGATACATGATTCGTATACTCCCCTACCCTTACAACACAGAGGTGGCAGTCTCGGCCATCGTAGATTTGTGGGTTTAAATTTATCATTTAGTCAGAAGAGAACCTACTACTCACACTTTGTTTCCTACTGCAGCACCCCGAAAGAAACCGCAAATTGGACTGGTCTTGCTATCTTCGGCGGATCTCTTGCTGGCCTCGTCTTGCTCACGGCAGCCGTGATTGCTTATGTTGGACCGATTGCGTTTGTGCTCCTTGATAGCGTTGCTGCTGAGGCCGCTGCAGGAGAGACACTTGCCGTCATTCCAACTGTTGCCACTACTGGACTGGTCAGACGACATACACAAGAAACGCTTTCCACAGACTTGTTCGCGGCTGTAAGTTTTCCCCGGTGCTATGGAATAAGTGAAAAAATGAGTGTTGTCTTTGCGGTCCATGAGGCTGATTGAAGATCTTCTACTTAGTATGCTAAATTAGATTCGGACATCACCATGTTGCATGCTAAACTCAAAACCGTACTTTTCAATAAATTGAGTGCGATTTTGGACAACCCGATTCATTCAGAACAAGGTTTATCGAACCTTTTGAAAGACGGAACTTACCTCGCGCCTAATCCCAGCAAGTCATCGCTTCAACTGGGTGCAAGAGAGGTTGCTCAGCTTACCGTCATGTCAGAGTTGTTCAAGTCTTTGGTAAGGTCCCTTTTTAATCAGCCACCTCCCACCCCCCCTAAACTTATAGCGTGGTTCCTCATCGTGATCATACATTTATCTACAGAAAATTTTTGTTCTTCTTGGCCAAGTAAGTACCTTACAACTCATCAATATTGTCATCGTCAGATTCATTGAAAACACAAATACATGCATCGTCCATAGCATCCTTGCAACAACGATGGCCCCAATGGCGCATTAGAAGGTGACGACGTGTTGTCTTACTGTGCTGACGACGGCCTGTGAGTCAAAAGAAATATTTTTTTCAAATCGATGCACTAGATGACGATAAATTTTTTTGTCTTTAGAATGATGAATATTGTTCAGGCTGATGGTGACCGCCTGGTGCAAAAAGTCTCTAATGCTCACTTGATTGAATCGAAGTATGGATACAAAACCCGTTACCTCGTCACTGAAGCTTGGAGCTGTCAACAAAAATCTGTCAACGGGACAGTCGCGTGAGTCATATATCTTCAGATTCATATCCAAACGATACACAATCAGAAGAAAAATTCTTGACGAGGAATATACTTGTCAATCTTTGAACAGACCCGGTGAAAACAGAATGAACAGTGAATGCGTTTTCACTATTCCAGTTTGTGATCTACGAGTTCCTGGTAAGCCTAAGAATTTATGAAAGATGTGACTAATACCACGGATATAACTGACACCGTTATTTTTACGACTCAGCAATCAAGAAACAACTTGACGATAATGACGGAATCGTGGTAGCTTGCCGAGAAGCCGGTAATCTACCCATCTGATCTTCGTTCAGGTCACCCGATCTTTCAAAACGACAACCTATATTTTCACTTTCATCACGTATTACAGACTTGTATCTTGGATCAGTCCTTCCAGAGATTCCTCTGTATACACATCCGCATACCCCTCTAGATACCCTGCATTCAAGGCTGTTCTCAACTTGAACTGTGCTACAACTTAGCCTGGGCAGGCCCCTGTCCCACATTGTTATTTTAGAATTTTGTTTTGGCGTGTAGAGAAAGCTCAGCACCTAGCCTTCAAGAAGAACCTAAGGCTAGAGCCAGAGCTCTGTGTGATCTGCTGCTGATTTCTAGAATTTTGAATTTTGAATTTTGAATTTCGCGCTGCCTTCTCCACAAAGTTCCAGATCCCCAAAGATAAAGGCCTCCCTTCCAAGTGGCCATGATCTAATTCAAGTCATTTGGGAAGGGATCAGCTCTTCATTGAACACACCCCTTATCAATCTCTTTATAAGCAGGAGCAGTAATTTTGGAGTCATACAACATGCCATTCAGGTGTACTTCTGAACATGATTGACAGCATAAGCTTCAGAAAAAAACAAACCCTTGATTCTTCATAGACCCAAATCATGTGAATGAATCTCTTTGGAAGAAAACCAAATCTTGGCCACAAGGGATCATTCATTACAATATCCTTTTTTTGATTTACTTTGCATACACAGTCTGGGTTTCAAGATTCACCTTGATGAAAACAAGAATGTTGAGATAACAAACATATTCGAGACACAAAAAACTAAAGTCAAAGAGGATTGAATGAGATAAAAGTAAATGAGATGATTTCACAAAAAGGCAAAGTGAAGTACAAGTATCAAATGAAAAATTCAAAAAGTTTTTCGATTACGGAGTTGATCTTAATGAACTGATCCCTTGAAGAATTTCGAAAATAAAACACAATGTTTATGTTTTCTGATCGAAGAAGATGGTAAATCTAAAGGCGAAAAAAGTTCAGTCTCATGAATAGTCTCGAGTTTATGAATTGGTTCAATTAGAAAAGCAACTCGTTTGATCCTACTTGGTTTTTGAATCATCCCAGTCGAAGGTGAAGGAGTTTCACTTGAGTGATCACCCCTTCCTGTGGATGATAAAGTTGATACTGACGTGGTGAGGTAAGAATCAGGAGTTGATCCTGCTGATTGAATATCAATTTCTGTGTTGCAAGAAGATGAAACAATACCTCTTGATCCTAAGGCACTCGGTACCCTGATCATGGAATTCTCGTCTTCTTCCGGTTCAGTGATTGATGTGAATAGCAACCAGTCCAAAAGATAATTTTCGCTTCCTAATATCGGAGAGGGAATTTCAGGATTGACCAATTGTGGACGCATCGTACGTTGAACTTTGGGGTGAATCTCCTGTTCTGAAGCCTAAAGGGAATTCATTCAGGTCAGTCAAATTATTCTGCAGGTAACCATAAACCTTGCAGCGAGTTATTTTTTGTATCATTTGCAAAAATTGAAGGGAAAGAGAGAGAAAGAGAGAGTGAAGAATGAATTGAATGACGACAAACCAGAATTCCTTCGTCACCACTTTGTCCTATTTCTTCCTCTACATCCTCAGAGGTATATATCGAAATTTTACTAAATTTATGATTGATAGGAGATCCAGCTGGAACACGTATAGGAACCTTAGCCTACCATATGATCATATCATGTCAGATAGATAGAATATACAAAAAGCCAGTGAGAAAACCACATACTGCTCTTTGGCACGCGTATCTGTGTGATGTTAACGTGTTATTAGATCTAGCTAGGGCAGTGAAGAGTGGATCGCATTGATCCTTTCAAAGCAAAAACCCAAGAGTAAATATGGAGATTCTGATGCGAAAAGTTGGAAGTGATATAAAGAAAGACTTACTGGCGTTGGAATCACATTGGCTTTAGCAAGCTGAGATTTGAAAATATTGAGTTCAATATTTCGCCCTCATCATCATAATCACTACACAAGAAAAATGAAAGACTGACTTTCAAATTGATGGATGGGATTCCTAGGTCCTTATTGCGCTTTTCCACTAAATTGAATGCGGATAGAAGCTTCGCGCGAATACATGGTTGGTATGTGTGAGAATGCATAATGGATGATGATGAGTGTGAAATATAGAGAATGATTTTGATTGGTATGTAAGATAAGTGGATGACTGAAGGTCAATCTGATCAAGACAATTTGGGTGGGAATACGTGGGAATGGTAGGGGAAGTGGAGCGATAAGTGATGTTCAGCTGGTTTTGAAAATTTGGGGTATCGAAAGGGATGACCGTGGAGACTCTGCGGTGACGAGAAAGAACGAGGTTATATTCATATCAATTTGTGGGCCTGTTGTCAGGGTGGTGGTGACCCGTCTGAGCAGACTTCAGTGAGGCCTTTGAGGAACCTAATGAAACCCAAGCGGCCAATTCTCCATCAGGGTGTGTTCATCATGCTTTGTTGGCCATCCTTCACGTTATCTCTTAGCTCTGGGGTAAAAATGGTCCTATGAGTGGTAAGAAAGGGTGACTATCGAACGAAGCTCGGCTGTTGATGATTTGAGCTCTACTAGTCATGACATTCATCAGTCTCATCAGCAGTGAAATTTCTGGCTGAAAATCGTCATTCCTCCACGAGTTTGATTGGTCTCTAATCATAAGGTCTCAAGTACACAAGCTCATACAACATAGAAAAATGGCTCTTGTCACAACAAACTCAGAAAAGCTTGTCACAAGATCCCCGACAATTTGTTCGAGTTTTCAAACTGATCTTTTTCATATTTGCACCTACTTGCAGCTTATCAGATTGCTTGAAGTACCCATCCAGCTCAACATGATCTGTTGATGATCAATTTCTTCAGAGTTCTAAACACTCAAGAGTCATACAAATGCTTGATATCAAAGTGCGAGGCTCAACTTGATACATCATATTTCATGTTACATGATAATAACGAGAGATCACAATTTATAAGACTTGTATCGATCATATGTCTTTCAGAAATATTAAAAAAAAATGATGAAAATTTATATCATTCAACTCAAGCTATTTAACCTACGGTCAATTTTCAACCAATGCAAGACATAGCTAATGCGAGTTTCTGAGAAACATTACCAAGCGGTGTTCAAAACTGCGAGATTCGCCTTTGACCCACATAGGGTGCAAGACACGATCGATACGAACACATTTGAAAATATGGGAGTGTATTTCAATGGGCAAGCAAAGTTCAATACATCGAGTAAACATTACAATGACTTATCAACATCAGCTGCTACTGATTGAATAACAAACTGGCTGCATATTCTGCGTTCCAATTAGTCGAACGGAGCAAAGTCACTGCTTGCTCGTTAGTAGCCCCCAACGCAATCAGAGAGTCAACTTTAGCCTTTTGCTCAGCTTCCAGACCCGCTTCACTGGTCCCTGCACCTACAGATTGAGAAGCTTCACCACCTGCAGCAGCCCGGTTAGCAGCATCTGCAATGACTTTTTGACTATTATCTTCCAGCAAAGATTGTTTTTTAGCTTGCTCCAATTCTGCTGGTTCATCATGGGCTTCCTCGGGTAGCTCGTGCTCGCTCAGGAATCTCAGCTCTCGACCTTGGATGATCAGCGCATTTTTGGAGAGGTCAATGATTGCCTGATGTCGTTTCAACATATCTAATCCGAACAAGAGGTCGACTCCTTTTCCCTGTTTATGAGGTGACATGATTTCACGAAGATCAGATCATACTGCGGTAGAGCAATGTGCCTTGACAAAGAGGAAATCTCGAGGCTTACTTCCATGATAGTGAAGGAGCACGGTAAATGCAGATCAGCCATCTTCAGCTGAGCTGAATGAACCCGGCCAAGGATTTTGGCCGTACCGACACCCCGTGCAATCCCGCTAAAGCGCTCATCGATAAGCCTCATGATACTGTGGTGAGTCCAACGGATGGACGATCAGCTACCAACGCAAGTTGATCAGACCGAGTGAGTAACAAACCCCGTGGTTTGAGCACATTCCGGACTCACTGATTTTGACAAACGTACGCAGATCGAAAGTGGCAAGTGAGTAGATTGTTGAAACAGGATGAATGGTGAGGGGATCTCACTGAACTGATGGTCATTTGTGCCCCCGAATCGACAAAAGCTTTGACAGGATGCCCATTGACTTCGACATCCACATACAACATTGTTACCCGGCCAAAACTCTCAGGTGAAAATTCAATTGCATGCTGCATATTTTCCCATACTCGTTCTTGTCTGATATGCTCTTCAATTCTTCGTTGAGCCTACAGGGTGTATAAGCGGTGGAAGTGAGTGATGGGAGAATATCGATAAGCATGAGACTAACTTCGATATCATAAGGATCCGAGTTCAACAGTTCCTCGTCCTGACGTCGTTGAACAGCAGCATGTTGATGTTGTTGTCGAAAGTTACTCATGAGTTGTGCAAATCTTTCCGGTGAGGTTTCAGCAGCGTTTGCCATCTCTGGGTTAGACTGAAAAAATTTAGACGCCATGCGACAGTAAGTCAGTGTGAAATTTTTTCAGATGACCCCAAGATATTGAATCTTTGCTCCCAGAAAATGGATTGAAACTCAGACTGCTCGAAGCTGAGCCATCAGCGCTGGGTCTCCCAGGATCTGCAATCTCATCCGATCAAGGTCGTTCGCAATGTTTCTGAGGAAAGAAGTGTTAAAGATAAGTTGTTGCTTGTTTCAATTTGTAAAGACACCAGATTTCCGAATGACTTCTAGACTGACCCTCCAGCCACAGCCGATGTAGAACTCGGCTGAGAAGAAGAAGGGGTGAGTCGTCTCAATTCCAGCATGTCATCAG
Source organism: Melampsora americana (assembly GCA_022264835.1). Lineage (NCBI taxonomy): Eukaryota > Fungi > Basidiomycota > Pucciniomycetes > Pucciniales > Melampsoraceae > Melampsora > Melampsora americana. The sequence goes on along the minus strand of JAIFHY010000030.1, from coordinate 754,686 downwards.
AAGTGATCCCACATGACGCCAAGGTGCTACTCGGAGGCTGATCCAATCGTTTTCCATTGTAGAATATTTGTTGCTCTGCGTTGGGTATTCGTAGCTAGAAAGATGATATATGATGAGTTTTGATGAACCTGATTAGATAAGATGAGCTGACTTACCTCAATTTCCAGTAGTGCACCCAAGTCTTCAAGGGTGATAGATGGGTCAAGATCAATTCCGAAAGGTTCCTCAACTGAATCAATAATGAACGTTAGCCGCATTCTCGAATGTTGTAAGTCCCTTTTCGCGATTTCTAAGTTGTTCAAGTCGGATAACTGTCTTCGGTTTTCTTCAAGTAAAATGTTTTCTGAGCTTCAATTTAATTTCACCGCCCCCGATGACGTGTGTGATCCAGCAGGCGAGGTGACAAAACAACTCGAATTCAAAATTCGACTTTCTGCCAAAATACAACGAGTTATTTCTGATTTCTGCCCAACGTCATTTCTTGAGAAAGGATCAAACGCCTCTGGCCACCTGCAGTCTGCATTTTGAATGTGGTCAAGTTATTGACACCACCAAATCATGAACCCAACATGAAAACAGATAAATTGATGAGAAGATCTTATATGTAGGTACGTACATAAATGTGTGCATGATGGCCAAGAACAGATAGATCTCCACAACACAGCCCTCAGAAAAAGATGTTGATCATCCTAAGCTGCAGATCAATTCGATTCTGCTTTCTTTGCCAATATACTGCCAGCATAGTTTCCAGGGAGAGAAAGGGAGTTTAGCGTGTTGAATATTCTCATACTATTAGAGTGCCTACGGACTAATACTTGGTTTGATGTTTTGGCCTCCCTTTTTCTGAGAGCATGCGAGGATTGCAGGAGATTGGGAATGGGATGGCAATGGGAATGGCGGTCTTGCCCTGTATGGCCTAACAGTGTACAACCCAACAGGCGTACAGAAGTGTAAGACCTCCTTGCTGAGGTGTCCTTGAGTTTGAGCCGGTTCATAATCATCTCTTTATCATCTTGATCAATCTCATACATCTCTCAATCAAATTTGTTCATACATTTTTCGAATTTGTTCATCATCTCTTACATTTTTCAAATTTGTCTTTGATTTAAACATTCTTCTGATTCTTCTTCTGATCCACTTACGATCACCGGTTTACAATCACTTTCATCTTCTGATACATTTCCTTCAAGTTCATCAAATGACAAATCTGCCTCATTTTGTGTCCCACAGAGAGATGTGAATCCCCTAAACTAACAAATTTCCTCATATCAAAAGAGGACCATAGGTAAGTTAGCTATGTGTATGAGTGTAGTTGTTTGCTCCAGACCCGCTCTGAGCATCTACAAAGGTCTTCGCACACAGTAAGTGGAATCAGGAAGTCAGAGGGAGTCCAACGCTGTTCAGGCTTGTATGACCAATCACTGTACAGTGTACCTACAGTTCCCATTCCCAACTGTTCCCAGTCTCCTCCAATCCTCAAGTACTCTGGTTTTTCTGGGCCTTGCATCTGAGGGCACCTTGAGCTCTTACCTGTAAGGCAGCTATCATTGGGTGGTGCTAAACATACCCTGGTAATCAAGGGTGAAGTAGCATTGGCAAAATTTGTGGATGCATACTTTGTGTGAACAACAGAAAATAACCTTGGACAGAATATTTTCAAGGTATTTTTTGGCAGATAAAAATACCTTGGATGGAAACCTTGGACAGCATCTGTGCACGGATCTGTGTCCAATGATGCCTTATATTACCCAATCCAAGGCATCTATGTTGGCAGTGATAGAGTGTCAACCTGAGCCCCTGACCCAGCACCCCAAGAAGTCCCCAAACCCCATCCAACTTGGTTTGGTGCTTGGGGAACAATTTCAGACCCAATACAAGTAGGGGGCCCTAATGGGTAGGGGAACAGGCCATGTTTCAAGAGAGATCCCACAGGTTTTATGAGTCCCCATGTAGTTTGGGAAGCTTGAGAGCTATAGGGTTGAGCTGAGAGATGTCTTTGCTGTCTTGGGAATTATTGGGTAGGGGTTGGATAGGCCTACTGGTGACCAGGTTTGGGTTTGGAATACTCACTACTCATGTTTTTAGGATGGGGGCTCAGGTTGCATAGAGTGTGATAATGAGGAAATATTTCAAACTTTTCTCCACTGCATTCATGGGAACTGAACAAAATGGTAAATCATACATTGTTATTATATGCTGAAATCTTGAAGTCAAAAACCAGGAAAACCAGGACCTTCTTATATTGATGTCTTCATTCAAGATCAACACCTACTATCCCCTTGTTTCTCCCATTCATTTCACTAGATCAACTTCTTATTCTGGTTTCATTAGTTTGAATACCAGACCTTTGATCCCAATAAGACGCAGTACTTTTGGAATATATCAATGAAGCAAAAATTTCAGTTGATTTCTTTCAGGAGGATCCACAGTTTTGGTTCCTCACCTCAATATACTGCTCTTCTCAAAAACCCACCATTTAAAATGAATAGACTTTATTGCTATGTCTTCATTCAGACTGCATTGCATATCCAACTTTCATTCCAAGGGTGTAAGGGCTTTTCCTTGTTGGTGAGAAAATGTATCACAGCAAGTCAAGCTCAACACCCCCACTCACTAATTTTGCACCTACAAACATGGTCTGTGATCAAATTAAGTCATGTAAGGTCCTCTGTATTCATAATTTCTTGCAGCATTACTTGAATTCAAATCAATGTACAGTGTGCAAGCATTCAGAAAGATATGTTCTCAAATTTCAAAATTTCAAAAATGATTACTATAACATATCACTATTCATCACTTATGAATTTGATACAAAGGTACACAAATTGTGAAATAATTTGAAGCCTGATGATACAAAGTCTAATCAACAAAATCATGTAGCCATCATAAAAAACCTGCTTGAGGGGGGAAAAGAATCTGATTAGGACTTGAGAGCCTTCAATACTACTTCATTTGACCTAGAAGGATAGGTTGGTCAAGGGAAATTCCTAGCTCACTTATATGGCAGCATCCTAATTTACCGTTTCTTGCAGATAAATGGGAAGGCTTTATGCTGAAAGCACAAGAATTGTACACTGTCAAGTTGAAAACCTATAAAGGGACTCAGGGGAGATGTGTCAGTTTGATTTGCTTATCTCATATCACATATGAGTTGATATTCCCACAGCAATTTACTGTAGTCACATTCTCAAGTTTACATCAGTATCAAGATGGACAACTGTCTCACGATGTTCAATAGTTGATATTGGAAGATGAGGTTTTGAAAAGAAAATGAGTTGAGTCATTGGAGTGGTTGAGTGATTAACTGGTTGATGGTTGAAGGTGGACAACTTGAAGGTAAAGCATGTGCTTAGATAACAATATACATAAATACCAATGAAAAGGGTCAAAATTAAAATTGGAGTCGGATCAACGTGAGATGAGCGGACAATGCACCTAATTTAATGGAATAATTGACTCTGGAGTCGATCATTTATAAGTGCATTATTGGTGCATCTTTGGAAGTTTAAGCCGACTGAAATTCTGCATTAAAAGTCTGCCAAACAGCCTTTTTTCATGGACATTAAATTAAGATTTTGATCCAATTTTTGGTTTAAGGTACATTAAAATGCACCAGCCAAACAAGCTCTAATTGATTTGAATGAACACATGATATGTGTACATATATTGGTGTAGGAAGCAATCAAAAGATGAATGATTTTTGTTGTAAAATCAAGAGGTGTCTTGCTGAAGTGACTGACTCATACACAACATGTGGCAAATTTTACGATGCTTTGGCTGGTATTGGAACACCAAAAAGAAAGGCAAAGGATACCGCCTTGGACCTAGCAAAGCTGAATCAAAAATAATCAATCAAGGTCTCACTGTTCACTCACTGGGTTTGATCGAAAGTTCAAGAAATCTTCAAGAAATTTTTAGAGTCAAACTGAAAACTTATCTGCACAAATTTAGCTGTTGAGATGGGTTTTGGAATCACTCACTACAAAGAGCCATGCAACAATTCCTGACTCATTTGTACCAACCAGTTGTCTTTAGAAAAGTTCTGTACAGATCAAATTCTTTTCAGGTGATTACTGGATTGTGTGTGTTAATTAGTAAATCAGTCAGGACATGTGACGAACAGAATTTGAGCGCCACAGATATTTAAAAGATAAGAGAAATACTTTTCCTTTGAGAAATAACAGAGATTTTTATTCACGATGACACAGAAGATTTGGTGTCAATGGCATATCGATTCCATGCACAGGTATACAACCAGAGCTATTTGGGCTATAATGAGGAGAAGCACTATATCTTTTTTATTGCGATATCTTATAGCAATGACCCCTTTGTGAATCTATGTAGTATAACTTCAAGAGAATTCAAAAGACTCATAAACCATGTTACTGTACATCGTCACGTATGGTTTGTTTTTCTTAAAAGGTCAAGGGATACTTGATTCCATAGAAATTTCATCAGTTTTTACATCATCAAAACATTCATGGATTCGTCTTTCTGAGTAGGTTTGCATCGTTTAGGCGGTGTAACCTTGTGGAAGATCAGATCGCATAGTAGGGCCACCAAATTCTCATCACCGTGGAACGAAAGAGAACAAAGATACATCCAACCTATCAAACCCAAACAATAATCAAAAAATTTGAACAACCCAAAACATAGCTTTAGAAGGACTATTAAACGAGACACAGATAATTTGATGTGGTCAATAAATGGAAGTTTTGAACATACTAGGTACCACGGAAGAAATTGTGCGAAGTTAAATCTTTCAAGGACTTTAATCTCAATTTTGCATCCTTTTCCAAAAGTTTAATCATCAGTTCGTAACAATGACGAGAAACAAGCGATGATATTGTCGGAGGCCTTCTTAAAATATTGTATTCCAAAGGCTTTTCATCACCTTCAGATGAGAATCGAGAACGACAAAAAAATTGTTGAAGTCAGCGATAAACGATAGATGGGTTAGAAGTGGATTCTAAGATACAGGAAGACTCACTTGGCTCAAAAGGATGCTGTAGACTGACCATTTCACATAGTATGATACCAAGCGCCCACCAATCTATCGCCTTGGTGTATGGAACTTGGATGAGGACTTCGGGAGCTTTAGTATATAGAGTACCACAGTCACCAAAAGCTAATCCATTCTTAGTTCTCGTGGCCAGGCCAAAATCGGAAAGTTTGATTTGGTTTTTGTCATTTATGAGTACATTCTCGAGTTTAACATCACGATGAATAATCCCCTTGTCGTGAATGTAATCAAGTGCCTCACCCAGATCCAATATGATGCTTTTTGCGTGCTCCTCGGTGATTATGGTTCTATGGATTAAGTCTCGAAGATTTCCTTTGTGACCAAATTCCAGAACGATGTAAAAATTATGACAATCTTCCCATTCACCAAGAGTTTCAATAATACTTGGATGATCTAATTCATTCAACATATCAGCTTCATTCTTGATTGATTTGATTAAATCTTTGCCTCGTCGATCAAATCTACGGATCACTTTGATTGCGCAGAGTCGTTTGAAAGCAATATTTTTAGCTTTAAAAATTGAACCAAAACCGCCCGAACCAATTTTCTCTACGTCTTCGAAAAAATCGGGAATGAACTCAATCTTGTATTGTGAAGTGCTTGTGATGGGAGGTTGAGAATCTTTCGCAATACTTGAGGAAAGGACAAGATTCGGTACATGCTTGCTTGAGTCATCATTGATCATGATAGAGTGATGAGGGGTGGTTGGTTGATTGTAATCAGTCGCTGGAGATAAAAACAGGTGATAAAGCAAGCAGATGTGGGGGAAATTGCAGATCAGAGAAAAGCCTCGACTGGCTTGAGGCCAGCGGAAGCCTTTATATAGCGCTGCCAATGCTGATGCTGAGGTTACTGCTGATGCTGAGGTTACTCGTGACTGACCCACTTAAAATGCGAGAAAAAGCAGAAACTGTACAGAATCTATTCACTAAAGCTGATACCAACTTGTATTCCGATGCTTATGTACCTCAATTGGCTTAAACATCATTAAACATGTGAAGTAGACAATCTCGAAAATGTAAACAAGGGTGAAGATCTGGCAAATTGTGACCGTGGTTCTATCGTCTACCACCTTCAAAGATGTCTCAAAATTCTCGAGCATTGACCGTGTAGCTACCATCAATATTTTCACAATGCGGAAGAAGGTACTTGTTCTTTCGTTTTCTTCACCGCTCGATTTGAGATCTTGGTACAAATGAAAGGAATCCTAGTATTTCATCATAGCCTCGCAGTAAGGATGATCACTGGCTGGGTCGACAATCCCCGGAGCATCTACACAAAAGTAAACTTCTCAAGGGTGCTGTTTACAATGCTGATTAAGTCGTCTGATGGGAGGATGAAAGTTGTACGACGTCTTATTTGAAAGTCATTCTTTGGTCTCTCAGCTGATGTGGTAACTTTACCCATATCTCTTTCTCAGCAGGTTCAGTCAAATGCTTATTCAAACAATTTGACGTGTTTTGAAGTTGTGGCTTTAATGTTCACCGGGTCAATCAACATATAAAGAGGTATTACTACTGTGGAATCACACTTCGCCATAAAAGTGGTGAATTTTCTTGCATCAGCGGATGATATGGATATTGCATAATCAAATCTCTGGACAAAAGCTCAAGTCATCATCTGGGAAGATAGATATGCAGATTCTCAAGTATAAGGAGGACCTTTAGTCTATCCTACATAGAAAGAAGTGAATGTACATAAATAAGAAACAGGCGGATTTCACTGAGTCAAGAAGCCTAATACATTTGAGAGGTGCTGAAATTACTCAAGTTGCATATTGGTTCAAATCACCTTTTGGTATCAGAGTGACAAGTAGAGGGTGAATACTCCTATGTTCATATCTCTTCAACTAACTCCATTGTTTGGCAATATCCTCTCAAGAATCTCATTGTGTGTTGTGCCAAATACGGATTTGAGAATGAGAATGAAACTCATGCGCCAGTCTTTAAAAGCTTGACAAGCATCTCACGCCAAATGACTCGAATTTTGCGGGCAAACCTCGGTCACCCTTTTTGAAATCGAAGATAGGCACGATCACCCGGCATATGCTGATATTCTCTATAATGCTGCGAACAGTCATAAAGATGCGTGGTGCTCTTGCAATTTGCGACAACTTCTGGCTATTGATACAGCTCTGGTATTGACTCTAAGTGTAGGACCGAAATGAAGGTGAAGGCCTCGTAGTACGATGAGTCAAGATTGGAAGACCGGAATGCGTATGTAAAAAGGTTCGTCAACCACATCATCCTTTTAGTAAGCGTCCACTTTTTCTGGGTATCTTTAGGAGATGTAAACAGCTTGAAGGCCATGATCGCTCGGCGCGGTGAACGTGCTCGCAAGGGGTCTAGTTAAGCTTATGATCGCTCCGATACGCTCCGCAAGGATCCTTGACAAATATTTACCATTATCCGAGCCTGATGCGTCCTCGCAAGCCCCGCGGCAAAGGGCACCTCTCTCCTGAGGCGTCCACTAAAGGCAATCCAACCTGACTGGTCATTGCTCCGGATGATCAGCTCAATCATCAGTCCCTCTTCAAGATCCCTCACTCGAAAGTATGAATGTTGATCTTCATCAAGTCAAGGGTGTGTATCAGAATTCTCGATTACATACATACACAGAGGGTCGTATTTCCGTACCAGAAAGATATTCTTTGTTTTGATTTCACAAATTTGAGCTTCTCTTTTGTGTTGGGTTATCTAATGACACACAAAATGGTATCATCCTCATTTCACCTATCCCATTTCCATGCTATTTCTTCAAGGAATAGCTAGTAAGGCGTCAAATAATCTCATCTACCAAGACACAACCCAGACACAAAGATTCAAAAGGATGTTAAATATTTCAGGGTCTCATTGGATATTCCGCAGCTGAGTGAAAACATCCCTATGAAGATGATGTGAGTCAAGCCAAGCTCTCGACTCTTAGTGTGGTGGTGTAAGTCCTGGAGTTGATAGTGTACCTTGTAGAACAAGAGGGAAACAAAGGGCCCCCCGGCAAATGTTGTCAAATGACCATCAGCCATCTTTTCCATGAGCTTGTGCTTTGAGACCTGATCAACAAAACCCGATAAAACGACCAGAAAATGTTTCTGTGGTGATGTGTTCGGCTGATGAGATCAGTTTACGAGTGAACGCGAGCCGGACTCGAAGATCTTCAATCAAATGAGCTTTGATCAAAAGTCTACCTTTCTTGCTTCTGCATGACTATTCTTGACTTCTCCAGGCTGAGAAATGGCGAGAAACTTTGTTCAAATGATCAACAAGATTTGGTACCTGAAAAAGAAATTGAACAACTCGCTGATTTGATCAAAGACGAGGCTTCACTCGTACCTGACCACATAGGCACCCGAACAACAGGCTCCCTCGATTGGTATAAATAAGATCTCTTTCCTTCTCATCACAACATACATAATTGCCCACCAACATATCCTCCCAAATCACTTTACATCTCTCACTTTTCTCGCTACAAGTCTTTTGATCAGCATTCTCTGACATAAACATTTTTTGTCTTGATTCTAATCATCTCTCTCACACCATCTATCAACACCATTCATCATGAACTCTGCATCATCTCAACCATGCGTTCGTGCAAAGATTCTATCAAAATTGAAGTTATCGCCCAAAGCTAGTAAGGATTTAGGAATCTCGTCTTCGAATTTTAAAGTCAGTCTTGTATGTCTGTTCTTGATCGATCATGATGAATTTATTAAATATTAAACTTGATTAATTCGACCTTTAGGGATCGAAGGCTTGCGAGATGTCTCGCAAGGGATCGAAACTAGTGAGTCTTTCCATTTTCATATCACTGTTTTTGTTAATCCTCATCTGATTTATTTTTCACTCTTGAATTGAAAGGATGAATGCGATCCACTTTTAATCGCATTAGCTAGATCTATCAACACTTCGACATCTCACAAATATGCATGTCAAAGATCAGTAAGTCGTTCACTATATCTCAGTATCGATGTTGAATCATTCTGACATGATCTTGGATCGCAGACTAAGGTTCCTATCCGAGTTCCAGCTGGATTTCCTATGAATCACAACTTCAGTCAAAGGTTAATTTGTAACTTTGAAGATGTGAAGGAAGAGACAGAAGAATGTGCCGAGGAAGATAACTTGGTTTGTCCCCACTCGATAAATTTCTTTCTTTCTTTTTCTATCTCTTCGAAATATTTGACGGAAGGTTATGTACGGGAAGAGTTGTGAATACCTGTGGATTGCATTTTGCTTACACACACTTGGTTTGTGATTTAGGCTTTAGGATTTGAAGTTCGAAGGAACCCTGAAGTTATGAAACGTTCACAATCGGCCATTCTGGGATCTTTGTCTCAAACCTCAGCGAATGAGAAAGATGCGTTAGATTGCCCATCATCAACACCGATCACGCAATCTAACAGAGACAAGCATTCAAAGAAGCTGATATCGAGTGTCGTACGATCACTTTCATCTTCTTTCAACACACCAAGTCGTAGTCAGACAGTAGGATCGCTTCGTAAGTCTTATCTCACGACGCCATCTCTAACTTTATCATCAAGAAGAAAGAGTGATGATCCGAGTAAAACTGTTACACCTACGACTGGAATGATTCCAAGATTATCAAGTAGGATCAAGCAAGTGACTTGTCTAATCAAATCGGGCAATCAACATGAGGATGAAATTCTTTCACCTTTTGATATAACAGCTCCTGTTAGAAGACTCAAACATCACACATTTGTCTTTCGAGAGCTTTGAATGGTTTATAAGTTTGATTAGATCAACTTTTGTGAATGACGCAAGCTCAAATCCTTGACTTCATCCTCGTCTAAGCTCTTAGCTTCTCTTGAAATGCTTCATTGTTTCGATTCGTCATATCTTCGCTTGTGGTCAGAGAAGCATTTATCTGATATTATGTATCTCTTGTAATTCTCTTGATCTTTCCTACATTTTATGAATACATGGAGATGCTTTGTTTGTATTTGATATCTTCGTACTGGAATTATTCATTGGCATGATTTGTGTCAATGGAGCTTTATTGAGATGAGACAACTTTTGATGGCACATAGTACATACCGTGATGTCTTGGGGTCCCATAAGGAACATCATTTTCCACGATCAATGTCCATAAATAATGAATAACGCAGCATGTATGGGATGTCCCTCTACCACTAGTCAGGGTACTTCGGGGGGGGAGTGCATAGATTCAAAGGTTTGGCTTAACGCTAACTCAAAGGTTAAAACCAATTTCATCTTCTTAAGAGGCTGGCCTGACTTCAACTGCGAGTTTGGGCTGAAATTCCCTTCAAAGGGAGCTCACACCTCATCTAATCCCGCGAACGATTCAGCAGAGCATCATGCAAGACTTCTACATGTACTCGGGCAAAATTTGACACCTCTTTACTTTACAAAAGCCTCGCAGAAATCCATACCTAGTACTCAACAAAGCCAAAAATGGCTCTGTTGGGATTACGTGATGTACTTCAATCGGGTCGCAACTGTCGTTTGTAAAAAATTGGAATTTTCTGGAAGACTCACAAGGTTTGTTCAAAGACCCATGCAAGAGTCTCTCGTTTGTTTTCTTCGAAACACCATCATCTTGGGTTTCTACAGAATCATTTTGAAAAGCTATCAGTCAGTGTACCCTGCGGACGGATGATGATGATGACTAAATTCATAGTTTGAGATGAAGTGACTTGAGCGAAGTAGTGATGATGAGGATGGAAATGATTGAATTTGATGAGCAAATGACGTGATCTCTTTAGGTCAGTGTAAGGTCGAAGTCTTCAAAGGGCTTGATGTTTCGTATAAATACACTCTCCAATCGCTCCTTCATTCCTAAGGACCTCTCTGAATTGATTTCATCAAATCAATCGATAAACCCTACAAGATATCTTCAAAAACACTCAAACAAAACAAACCAATTTTCTTAACATCATTCACTTTTTTTTCGATTTTTTCCTCAGAATGTTTGATTCAGAAGGACATGTTGAAAGTTTGAGTAAAAAACCAATTCTAGACCAATCAGCACACTCAACCAATTTAGAATTCATGACCAAAATCGAATTAAAATCAATCAATGCACACTTAGAAACTTTAGAACCAATCGAAATCTTAAGATGGTCAATAGATCACTTACCCAATTTATATCAAATCACTTCATTTGGTTTAACAGGTTGTGCAATCTTAGATATGATTTCTAAACTTACAAATTCATCTTCAATTCCTTTAATCTTTATTGATACACTTTATCATTTTCATCAAACTTATCAAACTCTTTCTGATCTTCATGAAAAATATCAATTTGAATTACATCGATATTATCCTAATGGATCGAATAATCGAAATGATTTTGAAAATTTACTAGGAAGTAAGCTTTGGGAAACTGATGAAGCTACTTATGATTTTTTAACTAAAGTAAGTCTTTCTTCCTTTGAAATTCGATAAGATCAAAGTCTTCAAATCTGATTTCTTCTTTGGTTTTTGAAAAATCGAATTAGATAGAACCTGCAAGAAGAGCGTATGAAGAATTAAAAGTAAAATCGATCATCACAGGACGTAGAAGATCGCAAGGATTCGAGAGAGAAAGTATACCGATCTTAGAAATCGATGAAACCGGTTTAATCAAATTAAATCCTTTAGCTAAATGGGATTGGAATCAAACCATAAAATATATCAAAGATGAAAATGTACCATATAACAGATTGGTCGATTTAGGATTCAAATCAATTGGTGATTGGCATTCGACTGTTTTACCTACTAAAGATGAGGAATTTAAACAAGATGTTGAAAGATCTGGTAGATGGTCAGGTTCTAGAAAAACAGAATGTGGATTACATCAAGTAAGTTTAACTTTAATTAGATTGGGGGTTTTTTGTTTTTGATTAAATTTTTGAAAACTTTTTGATTTTTGTATTGACAAATTCAATTCTTTTGTTTTGTTTAATTTTTGATTTTATGTAGGATTATTTTAAAGTGAAAATGAAGTATGAAAAATCAAAGATTGAAAATAAATTGAAAACTCGTGATTTATTACGTGATGAAATTCAAAATAAAAAAAATCATCATACCAATTTTTGATTTCTCAACTCTTAATTATGTTGATTGCGGATCTTGAAAAGTGATCTCTTGAGGTGACTTATATATTTTAATGATTTGGACAATCTGAAATAGACATTTTTCAAATGATATTTTTATTGAGGTGACTTATGGTCCATTTTTTATTTGAATTTCTACGCAAATGGTTTAAATGAAATGAACAATGAACTTTCCATGTTGGATTACCAACCAGCCTTTTGGATTCTTTCACCATAAAGATCATTCCATTCTCTCTATTCACCCTGTGTAATTATCATCAATGATCTGCTTACCATTTAATGACTTTGTTTACCAATGCAAAGTTCCAAGTTTTAGAATGTTGCAATCTGCCTTCATTGAGAATGGATTTGGAATGGAATGATGATGATTAAGATGTTAGAGCATGTAAATTTACTATCACAATCTTATTTGATTTATGGTACTCATGTGGCATTGTGCATCTTTGAACTCAAATTAATCTTTGCTTTCCTGAATGAGTTTCCAATCATGATCTCATGCTTAACATACCCCTGCTGAGAAAACCTGCCTGACTCATCTGGGGTGAGCCTTTCTGTGGATGATGTGCCCACTACCTGATATTTTGGAAGGGATACAAAAGCTTACACAAGTAGTCAAAGGGCTATGGAATTGGTAGTATGGGTCTTCACAGGTTCCACTTTACCTTCCCTATCAACTCCCAGCTTTGGAAGGGCCTCACTCCCCAGAGAGCTAATTGAGGACTTTTCAGAGCCAGGTGAAATTACAGTGTCCTTTTATCTGTTCACTTGTTTCTTTCTACTTAGGCTATTGTAGACTCCTCAGAGAGCTGACCAATTGACTTTTCAGAGCTAATTTGAAATTAAAGCAAAGTTCCGAGGCCATATGGTCTTGCAAGAAGTTGTGCCTGAGTAGTTTCTGGACCATCAGTGAAGGTTCTTATAGAACCTTACATACACCAGGGAGAACATTTGCTCACATTGCAATATGTGAGACATGTGTTGATCAGAGTCATGGAGTGCATACACATCTGCAGTGACTGTGGCGTGACTGCAGTTGCGTGTGCACATTGTGACACTGATCAACATGTCCCTCACGTATCAATATGTGACTAATTTTTCCCCCAGTGATATACATGGCAGTCATAATCAGCATAAATGGTTAGGTGAGGTGATACTTGCCCCGTGGACTAATCCAGCCTGCTTAAGGTTGATCATTTCATAAGGTGTAACAATGATGTAACTTGTGGTACAATATCACAGGAACCTTTGTATCATGTGAAAGATCTACTCAAACATAGATCAGTAGAATCTGATAGCATATTGAGATGTAACTTCCAAAAGTTTTTTCATCAAAGGCTGTATTGTAAAGCAGTAAGCAGCTGTTGTATCACCAATTCACTTCAATCAAATACCAATTTTGTTATGAATTTCATAACAAGAATCAAATGGATTCCATACACAAATGTACCTTCATGTTGTTACATGTTCCATTGAATGAACAGCTGTGAAGGATTTAGAAGGAAAAAACTTTCCTCCTGATTAGTCAATTCTTTTGCTCATTGCAAGACATTATCTTCCAAGATGACTAAACTTTTTTTCTTGATTGTTTGTCATGTTGTGTTATATATTCACCTCTTCTTTCAAGGATGTGATAGTATGCACTCTTTCTTTGGACTGAAAAAATTCTCTGTTGAAATATGCAATCGACTAAAAGAGAAATCGAAGAGCATTAGAGTTCCAGCTGACAGTAATACAAGAAAATGTGCGTAAGATTGAAAGTCTTGGCTAAGACATGATTTGCGTTAAGGAAACATTGATCAACGTTAAGGAAACATTGATCAACGTTAAGGAATCAACTCAGTAGGAAAAAGGGTCCATACTAGAGTTACATATATATATGTATCCTTGATCCCACATCACTTCTCTTTCCTCATCTTTGGAAAGAGAAGTACGTACCCTTCACCTTTCTGATCCCATTAGTGTTCTAGTTAATTAAGTTTTTGTTTATCATCTATGTTATGTTCCTCTCAGCAATATCTCTTATAGTCCCTTAGATCGTATCTCCAGCAGTTCACTAACACTTACCTGCTCACTATCCTGTACCACCTTCCAGGTACTTATCTATTGAAGTTTCTTTCTCTTATCATTATCATTTCTTTAACTCGTAGTTGTTTTGTTTTCAGGTCAGGAGTTTTTATCAGGTAGCTGTTAGAGTAGTTGTTGAGCTCATACGTGCTATTGCACTTCATCAGGTGAATAAGTAATATAGATCTTTGGAAAGAGAACAATATCTCTTATAGTCCCTTAGATCGTATCTCCAGCAGTTCACTAACACTTACCTGCTCACTATCCTGTACCACCTTCCAGGTCAGGAGTTTTTATCAGGTAGCTGTTAGAGTAGTTGTTGAGCTCATACGTGCTATTGCACTTCATCAGGTCAGGAGTTTTTATCAGGTAGCTGTTAGAGTAGTTGTTGAGCTCATACGTGCTATTGCACTTCATCAGATCCCTGGTTCAAGACTCTCAGTATTTCACATGGTAGCGAGAGTAAACATATCGATCCATTAAAATACGAATGAGTTTTAATCCAGATAAATTTTTCGCTCAATCAACTAGTCCAGTTCCATCTACCAAATCATCAGAAAGCGAAGAAGGCGATCAAACAGCCGATCAATCTTCGATCAATATATCAGGCCTTCTTAAACCTAAATCTATGTCATCTACCTCTAAATTAAACCCCGAAACATCTTCGAATTCACCAAACATACCTCCTTCAACTAAAGAAAATATTACAATGTCCTCATCTATGAACGTTCCCGATCCACAACAACAGGCTATGACATTGGGTCAGGTACTGAATAAGTTACCAAAGAAAATCCTAGATGATGATAACTTCCATCTATGGTCCTCCTTTATTCGAACTGGTTTAAAATCTTACTTCCTTGCTGGATATTTAAAATCTGATACCGTTAAAATTGAAAATAATCAATTTAACGATGAAGTCTGTCGAGCGGTGATAACGACGTGGATGTTAGGCAATATGGACGATATCAATCGATCTCGTTTTGAGCCTAAGATCACAGTTTACACCACTGAAGATGGACCAGAAACACAAGACTTACCTGCTAAGCTGTGGAAAGCTGTGAACGATCACCACTCTGGTCGATCTGAAGAGCTTAAGTTATTACTCGAAAGATCCTTGAATCTCATAGTTCAACCAGCCAATCTTCCGTTATTATCACACATCGAAAACTTTCAAACTGCGGTTACTAAATACAAGACTGCAGGTGGTCAAATGTCTGATGAGGATTTGGGCAGAAAACTTCTCATATCACTCAATAATCGCTACTTCCAAGATGCTAAGGAAATCGCGATTCTTGGTATTAAGGAATATGATAAAGTTGTTTCTGAATTGAAGAAGAGGCTGGATGCAGTGGCAATGTTAACAAGGACTTCAATCGTACCTCATCAACCCACAGTAGTACAACATTCAGCTGAGGCAAGTGCCGTTAATAATTCATTTAGTCGAAACAAGTTCTCAAACAAATGTACGAAGAAAAGATGCACCGGCGTAAATCACTCGCCTGATCAATGCTTCAAGAAGCCCGGTAATGAACATCTACAAAGAGAATGGATTGAACAACGGGTGAAATTAGGACAATGGAATGGTGAACTCCCTAAAAATCTATCCTCATCATCAGCATCAGCAACTACCCTTCAAGAACCGACGATTGAAGAGCTAGAACAAGCCTTCAACTCGATCAATCCATCTGCTAGTCATGTTTCTCATAACTCTCTAACCTCCAAGAAATCAGGTCACGAGTCAAAGACGACTGAAGTGCTGATTGATACTGCAGCGTCTCATCACATGTTTAAAGACCAACACATCTTTTCGCACTATATCAATACCTTAGATAAAGACGACTATTTAGACATGGCGGGTGGAAACGCAAAACTCAAAATCCATGGACGAGGTGACGTGAGGTTTATAGGACCACACGGTCATATCTTTGAGTTCACGAATTGTCTGCACATACCTGATCTCAAGCGTAGTTTAATTGGCGGCACCATATTACTTAAAGACGACTATATTACAGCGAAGGAAGGAAACACCTTCCAAATCTCGAAAGACGGTAAATGTGCCTTTACCGGAACTTTAACTGAAGGCATCAACTTGTTGTTTTCATCGGTGAGACACCTTTCACCTGGCACCAATCACTCAGAGGCGAATGCTGTCACATACGATATCAACGCTAATGTACTAAATCTTCACCGGCGTTTAGGTCATCCAAATTTAACTTACATGAAACGGATGGTGGTGTTGGGTAGTGCGCAAGGTCTGAACGTCACTGCATCCACATTTCCTGACACCTTAACTTGTAACTCCTGTGATTTAGCGAAAGGACACAAAATACCTCACAATAACAATCATGTTCGTAGCTTAAGGCTCTTGGACAATGTCCATCTAGATCTCAGTGGTATCATCCGTACTAGTGCTATCTGTGGGAGTCAGTACTTTATGTTATTCACCGATGATTACTCAGGCTACAGGCATGTCGTTGGCTTATCCACGAAATCAGCAGAAGTTGTATTTGACAAAATTAAGCAATATATTTCCTTGGTTGAAAGGCAATGTGATACAAAACTAAAGCGAATCACCCTTGATAATGGGTATGAGTTCATCAATGATACCATGGTTCCGTACTGTAAGGAAGTTGGAATTTACCTGAGGACCACAGCGACGTATACTCCGGAGGAGAATGGAGTGGCGGAAAGATCTAACAGAACCGTCACGGAACCGGCGAGAGCAATGATGATCGAAGCCAACTTACCCGTGAGGTTTTGGTTATATGCAATCAAAACGGCCGTGTACTTAAAGAATAGAACAATCTCCTCCGCCTTACCCGTGGGTAAAACACCCTTCGAACTGTGGAATCACCAAAAGCCGGACATCGCTCATGTTCATCCAATTGGATGTTTATGCTATGTACTGATACGTAAACAGCTTCGGAGTGGCAAGTTCGATCAAGTCTCCCGACAAGCCGTATTACTATGTCATTCTGATCATAATATTAATTATGAAGTGTTTATGTTTGAGACAAACACCATTGTTGTTTCACACAACGTCATTTTTCGGGATAATATCTTTCCATTCCGAAAGATGAAATCTTTTGATATCTCTCATCTAACTTTCAATCACGATGATGCGGAGAAACTTTCGGATCCTTCCGTCATTGATCCTCAACCTGAGGAACAAGACGACGACATCCTACTTCCTGGTGGTGAAGGAATGCACCAGGAGGAAAATCCGGCAATTGTTTTAACGCCGGCAATGGAAGAAGTTGATTTAAATGCAAGACCACAACCACCACCACCTCGACGATCTTCCCGCGAGCGTGTTCCAATCTACAGATACAGACCATCAGCAAGTTTTGCTTACTGGGACGACGATGGCGCATTCAAGGAGATACAGGACTATGCTCCTTATGCCTTTGCAGTCACATCCACTGTCCGCTTAATCAGTGAACCTCACAGCTTTAAGTCCGCAATGAATAATTCAGACTGGGATGATTGGAAGAAGGCTTGTGATAAGGAAATAAACAATATGAAGGTTCGAGGTGTCTGGCACTTAGTCCCCAGGCCAAAGGATCAGCCGGTGGTGGGAAGTAAATGGCACTTCAAAGTAAAACTGAACCCCGACGGTTCAATCAGCAAGTACAAAGCACGCATTGTAGCTAAAGGCTACACACAAACTTATGGTGTAGATTATACTGATACGTTTGCGCCGACGGGCAAACCCGCTTCATTCCGAGCAATGGTTGCTTTTGCGGCTCATTTTGGTTTTGAGATTCATTCGATGGATGCGGTGGCTGCATTCTTAAATAGCAAATTAAAAGAAATAATTTATATGGAGCAGCCTGAGGGTTATATTGAAGAAGAAGATGAAGATATGGTGGCTGAATTGGATCAAGCTCTATATGGGCTGAAGCAATCGGCTAGAGAGTGGAACGATGAATTTAAAGGAAAGTGTTTAAAGGCAGGCTTTAGGGAGTCAGAAGCAGATGAATGCGTATACATTAGGCGTAAGGAAGGCACAGTATGCATGTTTTATTTGCATGTTGATGATCTGGCAATCACGGGAAATGATATTAAAGCCTTCAAGAAGGAGATTAGTGGTTTTTGGGAAATGGAAGACTTGGGCTTATCCACATGTGTTGTAGGTATACAATTGGTCCGTTCAAGCACCCATCATTATATATTAGGTCAAGAAGCGATGGCTCGCTCACTCCTCGAGCGTTTTGGAATGATGGAGTGCAAAGAGGCATCTACACCTCTACCAGGCGGCACTAAACTCACCAAATCAACTGACGATGAAGCACGATCCTTTCAACTATTGAACTTACCCTACCGAAGCGGGGTAGGAAGCTTAATGTATTTATCTCAATGTACTCGCCCAGACATCACTTACGCAGTTGGGTGTCTATCCCAACACCTAGAACGACCCGCTTTACGTCACTGGGAGGCCTTTAAGCACGTCCTGCGATATATCCGTGGAACAATGGATTTTTGCATACATTACGACAACTCCCTATCCGCCAACATCATTAGCAATAACACATACAGTCTGCCGCAACACTTCGCGGATTCTGACTGGGCGGGTGATAAGAGCACTCGTCGCTCGACAACCGGCTATGTATTCCTCATCTGTGGTGGCGCTATTAGTTGGAGAAGCCGCTTACAACAAACAGTTGCTAAATCTTCCACCGAAGCTGAATACCGAGCCGCAAATGAAGCAGGCGACGAAATGATTTGGCTCGCACTGCTGCTAAAATCATTTGGCCTTCCGCAACAACAACCTTACCTTCTCAACTGTGATAGCTTAAGTACGATTGACTTATCCGAGAACGCCGTCCACCACGGAAGGACTAAGGCCATAGAGATACATTTTCATTGGCTTAGAGAACAGGTCAAAGGGGGTATTATAAAATTGATTCATTGTGATACCGAAAATATGATTGCAGATATCTTAACAAAACCGCTTCATCCGGGACCCTTTAACGATTTTAGAGCGCGTATTGGTTTACGGAAGGTAAATGAGTAGCGGTGTTTTAATTCAGTCGATTGAGGGGGGGTGTTGAAATATGCAATCGACTAAAAGAGAAATCGAAGAGCATTAGAGTTCCAGCTGACAGTAATACAAGAAAATGTGCGTAAGATTGAAAGTCTTGGCTAAGACATGATTTGCGTTAAGGAAACATTGATCAACGTTAAGGAAACATTGATCAACGTTAAGGAATCAACTCAGTAGGAAAAAGGGTCCATACTAGAGTTACATATATATGTATCCTTGATCCCACATCACTTCTCTTTCCTCATCTTTGGAAAGAGAAGTACGTACCCTTCACCTTTCTGATCCCATTAGTGTTCTAGTTAATTAAGTTTTTGTTTATCATCTATGTTATGTTCCTCTCAGCAATATCTCTTATAGTCCCTTAGATCGTATCTCCAGCAGTTCACTAACACTTACCTGCTCACTATCCTGTACCACCTTCCAGGTACTTATCTATTGAAGTTTCTTTCTCTTATCATTATCATTTCTTTAACTCGTAGTTGTTTTGTTTTCAGGTCAGGAGTTTTTATCAGGTAGCTGTTAGAGTAGTTGTTGAGCTCATACGTGCTATTGCACTTCATCAGGTGAATAAGTAATATAGATCTTTGGAAAGAGAACAATATCTCTTATAGTCCCTTAGATCGTATCTCCAGCAGTTCACTAACACTTACCTGCTCACTATCCTGTACCACCTTCCAGGTCAGGAGTTTTTATCAGGTAGCTGTTAGAGTAGTTGTTGAGCTCATACGTGCTATTGCACTTCATCTGATCCCTGGTTCAAGACTCTCAGTATTTCACATTCTCCCACTCCCAGTCAAGTTCAACCCCATTATTGGCTGATTGTGAAGTCTCTGACATAAGTCAAATTGAAGGTCAGTTGATCCAGAGTCTCTTCATTTATATCAACTTCTTCTCCCACAATGTAACAATATGTGCTCTTTTGATACAATGAAGACCTTTCTCAAACCCAATCAAGCTCAAGAACCCAAATTGGAACTCATATCAAAGTAACTGAGCAGAGATGGAATAAGGGTAAGTTAGGCAAGGCTCCTCCTTGAGATTACCCTTTGATAAAAGTAAGTGACAATTTGATCTCTGTCTCTGTGGTAGAGGATAAATCCTTAGCCCATCACAGCTCAAGCAAACCAATTGTGGAAGATCACAAAAAAGCTAAGAAGAGCTGGGATAAACGTGAGTTGTTCAAGGATCTGTCTTGCATATTCTGTGCATGATCACTAAAATGAGATCTTTCTACAGTTTTCAAGATGAAAAAGCAATATCTTGGTGTATTTGCTGAATTGGAGAATGATTACTGCCAAGTATTACAATCAAAGCCTGAAGTCCTTGGTCAGAAGTTAGTCATCATGTGGAACGATATGAGCCTAAATGAGCTCGCAACTCAAACTGTGAAGCACTTGACCATCCTGAACATCCTGCACTATATTGGGGAAAACCACACATTGAATCCCATGGCCAACCAGGTTATTTTGTCCCAATTGGGAAAAATGGAAGATTCCAACATGATTGTCCTCTCTCCAATAACAGTGACAAATCTCATGGAGCATACAAAAGAGTTCTATGTCAAGAAATTGACAGAACATATTCAGGGACTCAGGAACAATAGGTAAGGGTGTACATCCTTCATCCTAAAAGAATTCATGAAATGATATGCAATGTGAATATGACAAATACTACTACAGTGAGATCAAGCAGTTTGTATCAATGCAAAAGAGTCTTGGGGAACATGGATTGCAGCTTGTTAGAGATTGGGATCCGGTGGTTACAAAGGAGGTTCTGTTGCTTTGGACATCCTGTGAGTTTTTTAGTTTTCTATTTGATAGATCATTGATTCACCTTGGTACTGACCATCTTGAGCAGCCATTACTCCTTATAGTTGGACTAGTCCACAGATCAGGGCTATTGTGGAAACCCAAGTTGCCTATATTTCTTTGATAGAGAGAAATTACAATCTCTTGAAATATGGATTTACTTTGGAAAAATCCAATCAGCCTGAGTTGTATGAGAAATTAAACACCTACAGAGGGGAGATCATTGATTATATTGATTCCTTGGATGAGAGGTAAGTTCAAGTATCCTCGTTGGAAACTCAAGGCATGAATATAATTAACTTTCCAAAACAACTTTCAGTTCACTTAATGAATATTTTGTATGTCAGAGAAAAATTTCAAAATTCAATATCCAATCATTTGGCAATCTGGGATCAAAAACTATATTGAAATTTTGGACAAATTGTGGGTGGTATTTTGCATCATCACTTTGATAGATGTTTTGACTGATTGAGCCTGTCTTACTGAAGATATGAGCTTGTATATTGAAGCAAGAAGTAAAAAAGTGTTGGAGCATTATGCAATGTTGGTTGAAGATTTGGCCCTGTCTCATACCAAAACAATAAGTGAACATCTTGATAGCTTCCTTAACACAGTAAAGGGATTTGATCTTGAAGGCACAGAGCCATTGATTATTCAATTTGTTGAGTATCTTCATAATACTGTGGATTCACAACGTTCTCAAAGAGATGAAAAAAGGACACGAGAAGAAGTCACTGAATTCATGAACATCTGTGCAAAATGTGAAAATCTTTTTGGACAGATCAAAAATCCATATTGAAGGCATTTTATGTTATATTGCACTCTAAAGCAACACAAATCTCTTTTAATTATTTTGTTTTAACCAAGAGTATTCAGTGACTTGATGATCTGTTTGGGAGAGCTATCAAGCTTCCAGCCATCATCAGGGTAAATAACAAAAACACATTCTGAAGATAGACTTCATTTGTCAGCTGGAGACTTTCTCACCTGGGTCTCTCATGGCTTGTTCTCCACTCCATTAACTCCTGATGAAATTATTTCAGCCTCAAATTCATTCCATTTGTCTACATCTCTCATGTCATCCTCATACCTCCTTTTTGTTTTGGTCCATTTTATTAAGCTGATTGACACAGTCTCTCTGTATCACTCATTTTATGTGTCCCTAAAAAGTGTGTACTTTCTAACTTTCCAACCAAATATTTGGAGACATGATGCTTGATCTCTATCTTTCTAGTCTTTACTCATGCATAAACCACACAAAAAGCTACACATATTTTGATATAGGATAGACATTTAAATAATTTAAATGGGAATGATGGATTATATTGACTCCCTGGATGGAAGGTAAGTTCAACTCTTGTCAATGGAGATGCATGGACATGAACACAGAACTCACTCTGAAAAAGAACCTTTCAGTTCCATTCACACATATTTTAGGAGATTTTTATGATAACTCAAATCAGAGCTTACTCCAAACAGTTGTGAGTGTGGAGAAAAAAAGTGCTTACCTATTTGAATGGGTAAAGGATCTGATTGTGAGGAATCAGACTTAACACCAAGACTTGATGAAAGTTGACATGAGAAAAAAATGGGAACAAAGTATTTTAAGAATAGATATATACTAAAGATAGTTCCACTTGTCTTTTGCCCACCAGTGCTTTTGCCAGCCTGTCTTCCATCTCTTTCCTTGTACATGGTTTGTATTAAACTTGTGCTTCAATTGGTTTGTGCCAATGCGTCCATAATAGATTCAAGCTGTTGTTTCTACCCACAGCTACTCTTCTGGTGATGGAGAAGAATTTTGGGCAAGATATCTTGTATGTCAGAGTAGGATTCCAAGGTTTTGTTTCAAAGCATGCCTTGATGACAAAGGACTACCAACCAATCCAGCATCAAACAAAACTTTGGATTCCTTACAAATTCCAAGTATCATGAGCAGTGAGAAAGCATGTTATAATCTCTTGTCGCCAGTACTGTTACATTTGTTATCAAATATGAAACCCAGATTAGTATCAGCTTTTACACAAGAAATGATTTGTATTGGGTGAGCTCAGGAGTAGAATTTGGCCACTGTGTCATCTATCTGTTACAATCAGAGTAAGAATTTCTTGAGCATTTCATCAATTCAGTTTTAATAGATTCAATATAACCATGGAACCACCTATCTTGACATGTTTCACTGGAAGAAGGTTTTTCAAGAACTTTATGTGATAAGTGCAACACTTTTCTTCATCATAACTGGCTAATTATTTTCCCATTTAAAACATCTCATCTTCCAAAATGGCTAGACTTTGTTTCTTAATCTTCATCTTTGCTGTTTTACAAACTCAATTTTCTTTCAAAGGAAGTCTGAGCTGTTTCCCCTGGGTAAAAAAGCTTTTGGGCTTCAAGGCAAGCCCACAAAGTTCAACTCAAGATGCCATTCATTATAAAGCAGTTGAGAACAGCTGTGTTTATGGTTAGCTTTCCTGGACTCTCTTCATTTATGCCAATGTATGCTGCAAGGAACTAAGAACATGATGTCTTCTTTTATGGTAGAAGATATATCTCATGCCCAGCCAAGTCCAAAAACACCAATCTTTGATGGTTAGCTTTCCTGCAATATTTCTATTTATTTCAATATCTTCTGTAAGGAACTAACAAAATGATGTATTCCTTTATGGTAGAAGATCTTCTCCATGCCCAGTCAAGCTCAAAAACACCAAATTTTGATGGTTAGCTTTCCTGGAATATCTTGATTTATGTCAATATCTTCTGAAAAGAACTAACAAAGTGATGTATTCCTTTATGGTAGAAGATCTTCTCCATGCCCAGTCAAGCTCAAAAATACCAAATTTTGATGGTTAGCTTTCCTGGAATATCTTGATTTATGTCAATATCTTCTGAAAAGAACTAACAAAATGATGTATTCCTTTATGGTAGAAGATCTTCTCCATGCCCAGTCAAGCTCAAAAACACCAAATTTTGATGGTTAGCTTTCCTGGACTCTCTTCATTTATGTCAATGTCTTCTGCAAGGGACTAAGAACATGATGTCTTCTTTTGTGGTAAAAGATATTTTTGATGCCCAGTCAAGCTTAAAAACACCAATTGTCACTGATATCAAGGAGCCTGAGAGGGTCTGGAATGAAGGTAAGCCATTCAAGGCTCTTTGAATTGACATCAACTTTTGTACAAAGGAAGTGACAATTTGAGCCCTGTTTTCATGGTAAACAATCACTCCTTGATTGTGAAAGATCATAAATTGGCTATGGACAGCTGGAATAAACGTAAGTCATGAAAGGATCCTTTCTTGTAGATTCTGTGCAGAATCACTGAAATGGGTATCTATCCACAGTTTTCAAGACAGGAAAGAGATTTCTTTGTGAATTCAAGGGATTGGAGAATGATTATTGTCAGGTATTAAAATCAAAGCCTGAAGTCCTGGTCCAGAAATTAGTTGTTATGTGGAACCATATAAGCCAGAATGATACAGCAAGTCAAACTACAAAGCACTTGGCCATCCTGCACATCCTGCGCAATTTTGGGGAAAACCACACATTGAGTCCCATGGCCTGCCAGGTAATTTTATCCCAGTTAGGGAAAATGTCAGATGGCGGCATGATGGTCTTTTGCCCAAGACCAGTGGAAACTCTCATGAAGAATACAAAAGAGCTCTATGTGAAGAAGTTGACAGAACATATCAAGAAACTTACAGAAGACAGGCAAGTGAACAACCTTCACCCCAGATGAATTCATAAATTGACGTTGAATGCATCTAAAACAAATTACTAACACAGTGAGATCATTGAGTTTGTGTCAATGCACAAGAGTCTTGAAGGGGATGGATTTCAGCTTGTCAGAAATTGGGCTCCAGATATTGAAAAGGAGATCATGTTGCTATGGACGTCTTGTTAGTCTTTAGATTTTCTAATCAATAAATCATAGGATCACTGTGTTATTGACTATTTTGAACAGCTATCACTTCTTACAGGTTGAGCAGTCCCGAAATCAGGGGTGTTGTGGAAGCACAAGTTGCCTATATTTCTTTGATAGAGAAGAATTATGATCACTTAAAACATGGATTTACTTCTGCAAATATCAATCGAGATGGGTTATATGAGACATTGAACAGATACCAAAAGGAGATCGTTGATTCTATTGACTCCCTAGATGAGGAGTAAGTTCAAATCTACCTCAATGGAGAATCGTTAGAGGGATCAAAGGGCTGACTCTGCATAAAAATTTCCTAGTCAAATGATTGAATATCGGGCATGTCAAGAAAAACTTTCAAGATTTGCAATCCAAAGATTCCAGCGTGGGTCAAAAACCCCAAGCGATTCAGCGTCAAAAACAATCTTAAAATTCTGGACAACTTGTGGGTTTCATCTTGTATCATCACTTTGACAGATGGTTTTACTGATTGAGTTGAATCTCTTGAAGATATGTCCTTATATATTGAAATAAGAGCCAACAATATGTTGAAAGACTATGGAATGCTGGTTGAAAATTTGGCGATGTCTCATCCTGAAACAATAAGTAAATATCTTGATGGATTCCTTGTAAAGGAATCCGGGCTTGAAGGCTCTGAGCCATTGGTTATTCAATTTGTTCATTACCTTCATGGAACTGTGAAATCACAACGTTCTGAACCGGGAAAGCCGCGGACACCAGAAGAAACTGCCGAATTACTCGACATTTTTGAAAAATGTGAAGATGCTTTGACTCGGCTTGAAAAACCAAACTAAAGGTGTTTGATGAGGTTTGATGCCATTTTGCACTCTACAGATACTGACTCAACTCTTTAAAATTAGACTTTGTTTGTTAGCTGGCGACTTATTACCCTAGTTCTCTCATCTTTTTGTTTGCTCTTGATGCCTATTATGTCCACCTCTCACGCCCTCGCTGGTGCCTCTCCTCTCGTGTTATCTTTCCCATCTTTCATCTTCTTTTGCCCTCCTTTACTCCGTCCATTGACACAGGGGGAGGATGCTAACACAATCATCCTGTGTCATTAATTTGAATCTTGTGTATCCTTCACAAAATGTCAATTTACCGAATTTCTAGCCAAATCACATATCATACCTCGCTTGGATTTTACATACGCCCACCCAAAGCAGCAAGAAAGAAAGGTCTTGTTTCCTAGACTGTTCTTCTTTTTATCATCATGCTTGATGCTCCTTGGTCACAACACAACACAATTTGAGAGCCATTCACATGGATCTGTAATGTGAGATCAAGGTATGAAAGGATGATGCTACAGGAATTTTTATCGGAAAAATCACAGAACCTCTTTGACCCAAGCAAATCCCCCGGCAAAAAGATTTTGTAAACTTGTCCCAAGAAAAAAACTATTCTGAGTCCCTCGCCGACTCGGGCTTTCGGAAGATGAACGCCAGCCTCTGAAAGGATACGTGCCATGAGGCCAAAATTCACCCGACAATGAACGACCCATCAAAGTCTTCCAAATTGTCTGGCAAAAACAATATCAAGATGGTCATAATATAGAACCTAAATACTGGTAAATCAGGAATCATATCACAATTCCCAGTTGATGGTATTATTTTGGATCAGAGTGACTTGTTAGATGGAATATGGCGTGGTTGAAGATTGTGCATTAGTTTTCCATTTTTGGTAAACAAGATTATCTGTCATCTCGATCCGTTTACGGTAATTGCTATTAATTCAGTCTCTGTTTACCCAATTCGTCATTAATTTACCTTCTCCATTTGATGGAACTCCTTATCAATTTGAAGTTTCTCATATATCAATTGAAGTTCTCAGAACATATCACATCCTGAGTTGATCTAAATGAAAAGATATTGATTAAGATGTTAGATTATTTCAATTTCCCATCACAATCTTATTCAACTTATCATAAACCAATTCAAACTGGATTCAATCCAACCATTAACATCAAGACCAAGACAAAGAAAAACGAAACAAAGGCTGTGGTTAACTTTGTAACTCGTCAAGAACTTCTCAAGCTCAGTCATCAACATTTCAATCAAAATCAATCAGTTTATGAAGCCTTACCAATCTCAAGATCATATAGAACTTATATAAATCAAACTTCGGATTCAAATACAAGGACAAGCAATCCAAGTGATGCAAAAACTTCTACCTCTACAACTTCTAAACGGAGACCTTTGTCTAATCATCTGACAAAAACTAATGTAGATCGTGATCGCACTACTTTCGATGATGAAATTATTGAATTAGCTCAAGATGATGGTCATCTTAGCATACAAACAATCGTTGCTAGAATGGGTTACGAGTGGGAAGAAGAAGAGGAAGACGCGACACTAGATCATGATAATTTTCAACCTATTTCAACGGTTGAATTGGCTCCTAATCAATCAACCTCGCCTACAACTTCAACTTCAACTTCATCTTACGGTGAAAATGGTCAAAGTTCAAAACTTAAAATTCAGCCCAGCGAATCTGTTGCTTTACAAGTGAATCCCGATAATCCGAATCCTCGTCAACTTGTACTGCACAAACAGGTCAATCATGTGAAGGATATATTCCAAATCACATTAAGAAAATCAAGTTATGAATATGTGAAGAATAACTCACCAATCCACTTTCAACTTCCCAAAGTTTCAAGATCTAAAAATTCACTTTCCAACTTAAGATTACAATCTAATCAGATTCAGCTTGATCAACAAACTTTCAAGAATGACAATCTTCCAAATTTCAACTCTCCTTTAAATCCCCGATCCCATAATCCAATCATAAACAATGATTTTGATCGACCATCACCAAATCACAGCAAGCCGTTAAGATTTCAGAATCATAGATCTTCAATTACCAGTCCCGTTACGGACGATAGTCATCACACATTCGATCCTACTCAACATAACTCCCAAAGTCAATTAAGAATCTTACCTAGGATATCAATCCCATCAGGTGGATTCATACCAAATCAAGACCCAAGTCGAATCACCAAAACGATTTTTAATCCGAATTCCAATTTCAATATGTTTACAATCTCATTAGATCCAAAAAGAAAAAAACCATTATCGAATATGTTGATTTATTCGAATTTATCAAACCATCCAAAACATTTAGGTACAGGTCAAGTTTTAATTGAGATAGATTCAGTGGGATTAGATGCATGGGATCTAGCTTTGACTCAATCAAAGGTTTCTTCCCATAAAGTAACTTCTTCAAATTCAAATCAGCAGTCACAAAATCGAGTCTCGACAAAAGCCATCATACATGATTTTAATTTGTCTGCTAATGAATATCAAGCTTTAGAATCAAATCCTTCTTTGAAATCTAAACCTTCCAATGGTAATCTTCATTCTAACTTCAATCAGTTTGTTCCTGGTAGAAGCTTTGTGGGAAAAGTTTTGGAAGTTGGTTTAGGTGTTAAAAGGTTGAAGAAAGGTGATCTGGTTTATGGACTTCAAGATTTAAAGAAGGTATATAAACAAAATTGATCTCACCCTTGCAACATGTTTAAAAACAAACCATTGACTCTTGTTCAATCTTTTACAGTCAGGTGCATTGGCTCAACAAATAGTCATTGATAAAGATTTGGTTGCAATTGCTCCTGTTCATCCGAATCTATCTATGGAACAAATCGCTTGTTTACCGACGCTTGGGGTTCCTTCCTATTTTGTTATGAGTACGATTTGTGCTGGGTTACCAAAAGGTTCTAAGGTGAATAAGATTTGATTGATCACAATATATTGACTTGAAATAGATTCCTCAATTAAAGCAAACTGCAACTGTTTTGGCTTTTAGATATTGATTTTGAATGGACATAAAGGACTTGGAGCAATGATGTGTGAATTTGTGAAATATTTTCGACCGAATCGAGATCTATGGGTAACATGTCATATACCTACTGTCGCGACTAGTGTAGAAGAGATCGGAATCACAATAGGTAGATGTGAATTAAGAGGAGCAAGAGAAGTGATGGTGGAAGATAGTGTCTTAAGTTCATTAAACTCAATCCATGAATCATCATACGATGTAGTAATAGATACGGTAGGAGGTCGAAGGATCTATGATGCATCACGTAGGATTTTACATCATGAAGGAATGTTTATCAGTTGTGTTGGAGATAGATTAAGGATGAGAAATTTGAAAGACAAAGTACGAACGAATTTCCGATCATTGAGGAGAACGTTCATAAAGAAAGATCAAAAGAAGATTGGATATTGGTGTTTAAGTCCTGAAACAGAATATGACGGACAAAGACAAACGATCCGAGAAGGGTTAGATGAGATTCGAAAGATAATTGAAGATGATGATGATTGTTTTAGACTTGTTGAGGATTTACAACCGCATGAGTTACAACAAGCTGGAGGATTGATTAGGGGTCATCAACATCGGTTTGGAAGTCAGGATGGGTTGGCGAACTCGGTTTGTAATCTTTCACCTGTTATTGGGACGATTATTGAATTCGAGGAAGGATTTAAAGCGTTCAATAGATCTGCACGATTTAAAAATTTGGCTCCTTCTTTGATTATTGAAGGTAAAGTTTGATTCTTGCTTATCATATTTTCATTTTACTGAAAGACTATGAAATATTCGTTCATGGTTATTGATAAACCATTCAACCTTGTTTGTTTTCTTTCTGTAGAACCAATTGATGATAGAGAAGATCAGATTGACCTTTCTACTGGTTCAATTGTAGTCATCAAAATCAAATCAAGAGGAAATCAAAAATTAAAAATGAAGAATTCTTCAGTTTTAATTAGACCTACTCCATGATTCTCAAAATCTCTTTACGATTATAAGAAAAATTGATCAAAATATACATTTATTTTTTTTAAAAAAAGTTTTGGTTTTCTGATCGTGTTTTTTCATTTGTTGGTTTGGTTTTGAGATCCAATGACTTTTTTGGTTGTTCAATTGTTTTTTTTGTAAAATTGATAGAGTTTAATTTTTGACGAAAAGGTGTTTTTCGAGACCAGAGTTGAGGAAAGTTTTGTGTTCTACTGTAAGTATTTACCTTGGGTTCTGGTTTGGCTGAAAGACGGCGAAAGAAAGTTCCAAAATCATCGTAATCAGACCTAATCAGGCTTGCTGAAAGTGAACTTTGATCCAATCAAAAGTATGTTGTAGTATGTATAGCAGACCCCGAAATGTTCATATGTAAAAATATGGAGTCGTTAAAGCGTTATTCGAGGCGATTTGGCTGAGATGAGGGCAGTGTCTCGAACTGAGCATTTTTGAATACAGAAGTTGCCTGAGTTGATCGTATGCAGTCAGATCAGTTGAAATTGTACTTGCTGATATGGCGACAGGCAAACAAAACGGTCAACCCTACTTTTGTTTCAGCCGCAAAAAAAACGGGACCAAGTTTGAAAAAACGTTGACCGTCAAGTTGCTAAAATTCTACAAAATTTTCAATAAAATTTATCGCAACATATACACTCTCCATAGACTACCCACAATGGAGTGGACGACCGCTATCGTGACTCTGCGTTGATCGTAGATTCGGCATTACAGTCCTTTTACAGCTCCGGGTATCAAACTGGTCGGGCCATACCTGCTGAAGTGGTGACGTATCCTTGTGCAACTATGTCCAACACGATAGTCTCAGAGAAAATACAGAAGGAGGGCTTGATTCTACAAAATATTGCAACGGCGAAGCTCATCCTTTCGATCAATCGATTCTTTTGGATTTGAACTTTCTTGGTGAAGAAAGGAGATACTGAGGAGTACTGGCTCCCAGCAAAAGAAACCGGGGCACTTGACCCGGTACTCAATCTACGTACTTTTGGGCTGAGGACGCGGTGGAACTGAAAAATACAAATTACAAACTTGACCATCCATTATTTTTCCTTTCTTTTTTGTGTCTCAAACTTCATACCAGTGGGCCTCATGGATTTATAGAGGTGTACCAAGGTGAATCCATAGCTTTTCGCATGCTGCTAGGTATCTAGCCGACATTTTTAGCACAGGAAGATGATGGAAAGGCAAAAAAAACCCTTTAGAGCGCCAAACTTTGCCAGAAAAATGAAGAAAGAGGCAATGGAACTCTGAATTTTTCAGGACGAGGACAAAATTAGATATTGCACAGGTACCCCGACCAGTGGTACCAGTGGTGACTTGTGGGAGGATTTTGATGATCACCATTGTAAATTTACCTTCTTACTCTTTTCGAGAAAGAATAGAATATCACACTTCTAATATGGTAAAGATTGTATCTTATTTGATCCGCACCATACCTCTTAATGAGGGCTTTTCCAAATCTAGCGAAGTCAGGAATATGTATGGAACACCAAACAGGAAGATGAACGATCAAGTGTTTTGTCTCTACTCTACGCGTTAATGATCATAGTGATGATATAATGCTCTTCTTTCAATATTAATCACTGAAAAGATGGAAATCTTTTGATTATTGACATTCTAAGCAGAAGGCAGATCTGGAATGTTCTATAAAACCAGTTGAGGATATCCTGATTATCATCATGTCATAGTTCGTACAGGCTGAACTTGTTTCCACAAAAACCCGTTTGCATCCACCGCAGTGCCTGGACAAATCTTCGCTTTGCTGGATTGGTAGTTGACACAGCGTTATAACTTTGCGTAGGCCGCCGTGTAAAGTCAAAACCCCTTTCATATGTGTATTCATCTTGAATAAGCGTAATTACAATGCTTACCCTCTACCATTGTGTGCATTCTGATGATTATTGTGTCGCATTACTGATCAGATTTGAATCAAAGCACATCTGTATCATCACCAGCTGTTGTAGAAGTACGCACAGACTTATCAACAAATGACCACACTCTGTAAGTATTGAACATTTCGCTGAAATTTGGTCTAGTTTCCTAACACTAAATATGCTTTTACAGGACTGGTTTTTGAGTGTATCTTAGGTCAACCGATTTCAATTGAGAAGTTGATTTTAAATCGCGTCAAATTTTTTCAAACATCAGTGGTGGGGTGTTACTAGATGCGCATCAGCATCTTATGCCTTAGCTGAGGCACTCACGGGCTTGGTCACCTATCTCCATATTCGGAGGATGCATATTCAGCATGGTCGTATTTGAATGAGATATCCCCAAGTACGCTCGAATTCCATAGTAATGTTTATATATCTCATCTCAGCTCATCCGATGATTGTTGTTGAGAAATCGTCGCTGCTAGAGAAGCTTATTATACCATCAAAGGAATCGCCTAGGATGTACATATAATCGGGCCCCGAATTGTGGCCCCTAAGGTGCCTTCTAGAACAACTATCTAGAAAGAATTCAGCGCACTGCTTGACATCAATCTTTTATGAAATCTTTCCAGGTTTCTTGCTAGTACAGAAATTGTACCATTTGGCCACCAAGTAATTTCGAGATTTCTTCCATAAGGGTTCAGATTTTGGTTCAAGCGAGGATAAAGCTAGAGTGTTATGTTCTCTGCATATATGACAGCTGAAGGCTTTCCAATGAATCTCATGCCCAAGATTTTAAACCCGCTCCAACATGATGTATAGAGGTTACAAGATTAATCACAATTCGTACAAATTTTACCTTGATTCTCGATCCCTTAGATCCCTATGTTCTCCTTCACCCATCCGACAAGGCTTAAACCAATGAAAATATTCATAAGCAGTGACATCAGCTGACCTATGGATCTTTATTAACCTTTCCCTCAGTTTGAAAACGCATAATAGCATCTTTGATGATATCCGGATTTACCGTGATCGCCTCAGCTTCTGCCTCAGATCGTACCTCACCTGTTACACCGGATTATGCCTTAGCTTCTGACAATCTGTGGTATAAAAATGCGCTTCCACTTGCCTTAAAACTTTTAACGCAAACGATTTATTTCCTTCCTGTTCAAGCCTTGCATCTTTGAACTGAAATTACTCGCCCGCTCGCTTGTCTTACTACCCTTTCGTGCTTCACCAATATATTGGCTATTTTGAACACCTCAAACTACTCAAATTCTTTAAATCCGAGCCTTATATCTTCGAACTAAACTTTTCCCCCCGTTTTGCTTGTCTTACTACTTTTTGATTGTTCAACAACCCATCAGCTATTCAACCAACTTAAACTACTCAAATATTCTCTATTCAAGCCTTGATCTTTGAACTGTGATCCTTTCAACAACCCATTAGCTTTGATCAACCATCCTTTAGTCGATCATGCTCCGACAAAGCGATCTACATCCGAATGAAATTGATCCCGAAGACATATTTGAAATTCAAGAAGACTTTAGAATTTTCAAGAAGATGTCTGCAGGTGCATACTATACAGTCTTCAAAGCATATTCATACTATAATGATTCTGTGTGTGCACTCATGATCATCCCAAATATTGATCGAAACGGAAGGGACCGACACGCTATCATTGAGAACGAAATCAGGATACTAGAAGGGCTGCGACATAGATTTATACTTCGATCTAGAACTCATGAGGCTTATCTTCACACCACTTGTATAATTCTTGAATTTTGCGACCCGCAATATGATCTTCTCCAAGGGTTAGTGCAATCTCGGATCCGAGGGCATATGTTACAGCGTTACATAATAGACATCGGCACTACGCTTGACTACATGCACCGTAGAAATATTATACACCGAAATCTACAACTCGAAAATATACTCATAAGCTCAAGGGGGGATATCAAGATAACCGGCTTTTGGTTAGCGGCGTTCGCTTCTCCTTTGGGCTCAGCCTCTGGTCGCGTTGGTCCCCCTTGGGCTAGAGCACCGGAGATGCTCACCCAAAGATTCTACAATAAAGCGGTTGATTGGTGGTCCCTCGGGATCATTCTATTCACGATGATCACTAGAGAACAACCTTTTGGAGACGGTACGTCTTTTTTATTTGAAAAATGCCTTATCAACCTTTACAATTCAAGGTTCTTACTAAGTTTACCTGTACCATATTGCTTTGAATCTATTTTCAGGTGATGGTGAAAGCGTGTCACATCACATTATTCATTCACCTTTAAGAATTCCTTCTTATGTTCCTCCCGTATTGTCGGAAGTGATCGAAAAACTCTTAGACAAGGATCCGACGTCAAGAATAGGTTCTGTGAGAGAGTTGAAGCTTTGCAGTTTTTTCAATGATATAGATGTGCGATATCATGACTATGAATGATCATCGTTCCTTGGAGACGCTTTTCGTTCAACCGCTTGTGATACCCTTTTTTCATTTTCGAAAACCTTCCCTTATCTGCTTATCTTGCTAGACTTTTTGGGCTGCTCTTAGAGATCTCTGTTGCTTTACGTTAGACTTTGAACCTCTGAAGATTTTATTTGAATTTATACACGTTTTGTTGGTTTTGTAATTCTCAATAAAACATGGGAGAGAACCTGAAAAAGTTCTTTTTTGAACTCTTTCTTGCTATACTTCACAAAGAACAAAACGTGTGACGGGATAGATGAGCATGATGCCAGTGTGTTAGTATAACCTGCTCGACCGCGATTAAAAGTTTTACAATTAGAGAGTCCACATCCAGTTATTCATGCAGTCTGTCCTCTTGGTAGAATCCGAAGTCTGAAGGAAACAAATGGAAATGTGATGATAATAAACTTACTATACTGATAATAAATA
This sequence comes from Melampsora americana, assembly GCA_022264835.1. Lineage (NCBI taxonomy): Eukaryota > Fungi > Basidiomycota > Pucciniomycetes > Pucciniales > Melampsoraceae > Melampsora > Melampsora americana. Next base: position 720,170 of record JAIFHY010000030.1, on the reverse strand, counting down.
CTTAAGACGGAAAGAGAAATTTGGAGAAATTCCTAAGGCTGAATATCCTAGGGTGAATAATATTACTTAGACAAACAAACACCCTACGGGGTGGCTAGCGGCCAAACATGAAACAGAGACAACACAATAAATAAGTATGTAAAACTTAAAAAGAAAGAAAAGAAAATTTTTAGAGCCAATCACGTAAGAGAAAGAGAAACAAACAACAACAAAGCAATACATGAGAAAATGAAAAATAAATATAAAAACAAAAACAAAGTAAGGTAGAAATAGATGTAACAATGCAAAATGTCATAATCTGAACTTAGACCACGTGAATCACTCAAATATATATATATATAACAATATACAAAAAGGAGTAGACAAAGAAGAAACTAAAAAACAAAGGGAGAGGAGGGCGGGACGCAAAAAAATAACTTGATCAGGAGAGAAGATTCAACAAAAGTAAATTCAATGGACTTAAAATTGGCAGTGGTAAACAGCCATGATGTCATAACTGTAAGAATGTATATAACAGGGGGCGGCAACTTTAGATTTTGACAACAAAAAAATTATAACACAGGAAATGTTTTACAGTACAACTAAAAAAAGTTTCCCGTTTTCATAAAAATGAGTTGTAAGAAGCACAAACTTTTTAAGAATTTTTTTCTGTTTGAATTATTTGATCAGAGTTTTCTTGGTGAAATCCAATCATATTTTGATTGATGAAAGGATGAAAATGAAGTTTGAATGATGAAAATAGAAACCAACAGTCTAAATTTGGGTTTTCTGTGTTAAATTATGAATCCAATTGTCAACATCCTATCCACTGAGATAAGAGTCCTTTACGCATTAGAAAGTGTCTTTACCTTTCACATTGATACATCATGACACTCAGCACACACATACGTTTCATATTCTCTTTTTGCTAATTCCTTCTATCTTCTTATATTTGTTTCAATCTTTACCAAAGCAGGACCTGCGCGTCATTATCTGTGAGAAGCACAATGGCTGATATTGCATTTTATCAAACCTATGTATCAAGAAAGAGTTATTATAAAAGTGGCCATGTTTGAGCTCTACAATTGTTTTCTTCACTTTTGTTGTGCCACCTTCCAACAGGTGCTTTTCTTTGTCTTATCACTCTTATGTGATCTCAGGTTGTTTAAACTTTACTCACAGTATTTGTGAGCACTTCAGGTCTGCTTGTTGTTGTTTTTCTGTCTTAATATAGTTAGATAGTATGGAATATATACTCAAACTTTTATTCACTTTTATTGCACCACCTTCCAACAGGTGCTTTTCTTTCTCTTATCACTCATACGTGATCTCAGGTTGTTTACCCTTTACTCACAGTATTCATGATTAATTCAGGTGCTTTTCTTTCTCTTATCACTCATATGTGATCTCAGGTTGTTTACCCTTTACTCACAGTATTCATGATTAATTCAGGTGCTTTTCTTTCTCTTATCACTCATAGGTGATCTCAGGTTGTTTCACCTTTACTCACAGTATTTTTGATTACTTCAGTCATGTCTGCATTCCTTATTTTATTATTCTGCTATAGTGATATACTCAAGTTTTACAAAAATGGGATACCTCTAAGTGCAACCCGTTTTTGGAAACTCAATGTAAATATTACAAGAAACAGGACACTGTTTTACAATTTTTACTGTAAAGTAATTTGACTTGAAACCCCCTAATGAACATTTGCCTGTCAGTATGTTACATATAATATAAAAGGCCTGATTCTACCACATTCCCACTGGTTGATGACAGATTACCAACAACTAGAAATGTGATGATAACAAACTTACTGATACTGATAATAAATACTCAAGACAGAGAGAGAAATTGGGAGAAACTTCCAAGGCTGAATAGCCTAGGGTCAACAATATTACCAGACAAACAAAGACCCTCTCCAACCCGCCTATAAAAAGTGTATGAATAGAGTGGTGAAGTAGGTGAGGTGAGAAAAGAGGGATTCAAGAGCAAAACCAAAGTCAGTTTTTGATATATACAAAGGGAAGATAAAGTCAAAATTCTAACTGCAGAAAAAAATAAGCAAAACATAGAGGCATCTAGAGATGCTGAAAATTAAAGTTCTGTCTATATAAGATTCCTTTGTATCTTTTATGTCTCTTTGTCTCAATTCATCAAAGACACACGGAAAGGAATGACCAACTTAGTTGATTGTCTTGTATCTGAGGACATCAGTGACAGTTTATTGAGATTTGCACAACCTTTACTTTGGTTTCCAATTGTCATTGAGGATGCTTATTGAGCAAGGAAACCAACATGCAACAATGATGAAATCAATGTTACAAGCTGATTACATATGTTGTACATATGTAGGACAGCGCCTAACAATAGTAATCAAGTGGAAGAATAGCAGAAAATAATTGAATCCGTGGCTACTGACTGTAAAAGGGCTCAAGATAACTTGTAAGGGCTTTTATAGGATGATATGGACGGGTCAATTGATTGGTAAAGCTATTGTAACTTGATTGGTTATTGTAAAGGATGAAGAACAAAAAGAAGAGACAAGATCAAGGGTTTATATACCCACAAACAACAAGAGTATGCGCCCATAATGATGAAATGATTCTACAAGAAAAAGGATCACTGTAGAGAACAGATCCTGTGAACAACTAGTATGTGATCTGTAGATCATCTAATAAGATTGTTAGAAATAGATGTGCATATGTAATTATCTAATTCAGCATGTGTAATCTTGAATCCCATAAAACTTGATTCACCTGCGTGTTCTTTTTACTAAGAGCCCTTCCTTTTAGCGCGTGAACCCTGAGCATCCCCCCTTGGTGGCCACCATGTGCCAAAAAGATCAGTTTTAGATGATTGGCTACTAAGTTAGGTTCCCAATCCACATTAGTATCTTTAAACTAGGTTGTCACACATGTATTAGAAAGGTAATCAATGAACAATTCATACAGGATCATCTTCCAATTTGATCCATGTGTTTTGGTTTTTATTTATCTTTGTAATATCATGCAGAAAGAAAGAATTTGAATAGGAAATAGAAATGATAATATAACTTGAATAAGCTTGAGAGTGTTGATTGATCTGAAATGATGTTACATAGTCGTGTTATTATTATTTTCATATGTAATTGATTATCACAAGTGGTCTATGTGTGTGTAATAGGGATTTTGTAAAGAAAGGGATGTGCCACTGTCATGATTTGATGCCTTTCCTGACACCAATCCCCAGAATTTCTACTTGGAACAGCTGACAATGCTTGAAACAATACAAAAGCAAGGATGGATGGTCCCTACAAAATCCATACCTAAGCTTTCAAATTCTTATATAAGCATTGGCCACCACACCCACCCAAAAAGGCTTGAGTCATGACAAGTGAACAAAAGCAGCGGCATAAGCTCTGGTGTATAGATTTTCAACATCCTTGGTTCCCTGTGAATTCTTGATGATGTTCAAATTGACCGTGATAACCTCAGCTTCTGCCTTAGATCATACCTCAATTTCTGAATCCAATACTGCGTTAGATACTGCAACATCTGTGGTATATATTCCCCCTCCTACTGATCTAAACCTCCACAACTCTAACCATTTGTTCCCTTTCTATTCAAGCCATATATATTAGAGCCACACTTCTTCCCCCCTTTGCTTGCCTTACAAAGCTTTGGATCTTGAATACCCCATGAGCTTTTCTCAACCATTCTTTATTCTGTCATGTTCCACTCATGTGATTTGGAACCTCAAAGGATTGCTATTGATGGCATGAATGAAATTGAAGAAACCTACATCATAATTAAGAGAATCACTTCAGGTAGCTACTTTACACTTTTTAGAGTTTATTCACATGATCTTCTTGATGTGTGTGCTGTCAAAGCAATCCCCAAGTTTGATTGATTAGGAACAACCAAACAGCCTTTCATTGAGAACAAAGTCAGGATTTTACAAGAAGTTAAACATCCTCTTATATCCAAATGTTCAAAAATTGAAGATTATTCTCAAACTTCTTGTATCATTCTTGAATTCCCCGAGAGAGGTAACCTCAAGCAAGAGGTGGCACATCTTCAACTACTAGATCATAGAATAAAGAGTTATATACTCAACATTGCTACTGTACTCAAATATATTCATGGGAAGAATATCATCCATTGTGCTATAAAACTTGATAACATACTCTTAACTTCTTGGGACAGTATCAAAATAACCAGTTTTGAGTTAGCTACATTTGCCTCTTCTCATGGTGTTGCCTATAGAGAAGTTGGTTGCCACAGACCTTGGGGTAAAGCGCCGGAGATGATCACCCAAACAGCATACAATAATGCTATTGATTGGTGGTCCCTTGGCATCATGTTATTTCAGATGGTAATTGGCAAGAATTCTTTGAGAGGAAGTGAGTACTTTGGGTTCATTTGATGTGTGAGGAAAATATGATGCAATTTACACTTCCCATGATCCATTGATGATTAAATTGTGCTTTGTTCTTCTTGTTGGGGTATTTTGGTTGATGTTAGAAAATTCAACTACCTAATTTGGTGATGTTCAAGATTTTCCTGGCATAGCACATAGAAATTCAGGGATAGTTCCCTCATTGTAGGCTTCAAAAGTGACCAGAAAAACACAAAAATAAAATGACAAGTAAAGGACCAGAATCCCTTTGTTGAACAATTCTTTGTGATTCATCTAGCTCACTATGTAAGTCATCACATGTGAGTTGTTGAAATTGTATCAAAGCTAGTGACAAGTGTACAGAGCTCCAAGATCACGCAAGTAATCTTTGGTAACACAATAGAGGATGCAACAATCACATCTTGATATACTGGTTGTGTTGCAGTGCGGGTGCATTAATAGCATGTCAAAATACAGCTTTGGCACAAGCAGCAAAATGGGTGGAGTCAGGATTCCAGGCCTGATGAAAATCAAGACACGTTTTCCTTTCACTTGACACGAAGAAATCAAGTAGGGATTTCAAGAAATTACAAAACTTCATATTAATCAAGGATCAAAGTATAGAAACAAAACAATTTTTTGAAAGTTACATATCAACAACTTGAGAGACAATCAAAAATACACTACAAAATCGTGACTGGAAATACTGAATTAAATTTGAAGCTCTTTGATGTTTATGAGACCAGAAAGCTTAAGGAGATTCCAGCAGCGGAAAGCGCACTATTCTCTAAACTATCTTTCCAGCTACTTCCATTCCCACCTGCAATATCAGAAATAAGATCCTTTGTCTTTTTTAACAAACAAAATATCAAGAGAGATAGATCAGATTTCACTCTCAATGTTTTGATTACGATAGACTTTGTCACTTACTTGAACTACGATACTTGGGTAGAATGAAAAAGCTTTGATGCGTTCAGTGAGGATTAAGTGTAGAATGGCTTTGTCAAATGGTCTAGAGTAAGCAAAAGCAGGTGATCTTAAATGACGAATCTAAAAAATCATAAAAGAAGAAGTTGATCTCATTAATGCTGGAAACATATCTAAACAGTATGAGACAGTTCACTTACCAATTTCCTTGCACCTCTTTTTGAGACTGCATATGCATGATTACATTTGGGTGCGAATGCTGGCCTTAAGGGTGAACCGGGAAAGATAGGAGAGAATTGAGATTCTTGCGACCAACAATGGCCTAAGAATAACCATGATGATGAGATAATAAAAAGTCAAACCAAGTGGTTCGTTTCTACGTAAAATACCATTAAAGTCTTGACAAGAGTGATGGACTTACCGAGTAGAAGGAGATCCCAGTCTCTTGGTACTTCACTAAGGGTAGCCTCTAATCGATCTTCAATATCAACCTAAATAAACACAACCAATTGTCAATCAAAGGTTTATATGCATTTTTCTCAAAGAACACTCACTTCAAAATCGACATCATCTTCGAGAATCAAAGCCATCCTTTCTTTACTCTCAACAAATTCTCTAATGACAGATAAATGAGAATGCCAACAAGCAATCGCAGCGTCAGACAAAACATTCCACCAGTGTCTCAAACGTTCTTCAGCCATTCCACCTTCCCTAAACTGTTGTCGACGATTAAATCGATAATAATCAGGTTCAGATCCTTCATTGGTTCTATGTTGTACGATACTGGAAATCGAATGACTACTGATCACAGGTAATGCAACTGAAGATTTATCAGAAGAGGGTATGACCTCAGGTCTTAATCCAAATCGACGTCGTGCAGATGAATCCATAGTCCATAAATCGGATCCAACAATTCCAAGAGGAATTGCAAGTGGATCAGATTGAAGTGCATAAGCATCAGCAAGAAAGATCAAATCGGGTTTCCATCCTACGTGTCTAGCTAAACTTTCCAGATCTCCAGTCATTGGACTAGATTGATCAAGATAAAAAGCTTGATCCGTCCTTGAAGGAGTCTTCATCATTGAATGTCTACGGAACCCAAGCTCGTAAGGCGTAGTTGTAGTCGTAGTTTTAGGTGAGATTGGCCAACCTTCAAGTTGTCGTTCTTGTTGTACATGAAATCGAATGTTTTTGATTAATTGATCATCAGCACTAGTAGCAGGAAAATAAGTAAATGACAGTCCAAGAAGGTTTTCGAGTGCTTCCATACGAAAGTGACGATCAACACGTCGTTGAAGGTGTACGACATAAATCTTAGCAAATCCTAAAGTAGGTGAACGTGCTTTCACAGGATCTATAACACGTTTCTTCGTCTTGAACGGAGTAGGTAAAGAGTCCCATAACATTCTAAAATGACTTGGTAATGCTGTTAACCTTTTATTTTCATGTTGATTTGATGCTGTTTGTGAATGTGAATGTGCACGATGGAATCGGAAAGTGAATTCTAGTTCATCTGATCTTGAAAGTCCTTCAAAAGTTTCAAATCTTGTCACAAACAATATGAAAATCAAAATACCGAGACAACATAAGCTGGATAAACTTTTCTTTGATTTAAACATTTGAACTTTTTGAATAAGCGTTTTTGGGTGATCTTGAGGTATATTGAGGTTAAAAAGGGAGTATGTTGTTTGCGTAAGTTATGAGAAGAAGCTTTTTCAAGAATCGCAAGAAATTCAAGAAAATCAATAATTTAAGATGATGAAGGTGTTTGCAATCAAGAGATGGAAAGAATGAGAAGTAAATAACACGAAGAAACTGTTATTGAAAGCATATTGAATAGCTGAACCAATGGATTTAAATGAAGTAGGAACAAGGAACGTTCGAAGAAATTTGGTAATGTCCTATTAAATTCCACAGTCAATCAAAATCTTGATATCCTGGATTTGCCTTTTGCAATTCTAATACACACAAGCTTTGTTCTACATAGTACCAAACCATATTCGTCTGGAAAAGGATTGTAAGACCACTCAAGTTGATTACAAGAGGATCGTGACAAGGTGCATAATTGAGGCGGAGCGTGACTCTCTAACGAGTCATCTCAAAGTTCAAATATAGTTGGATCTTATCCTCTAGGTCGAGTCAGGAAGTCTTGACACTTTTGTAAGAGTCATTGTTGCTGATGAGTCTGTTGAATACAGCGGTTGTCGACCTTGGCAAACACATGACGCAAATGGAAAGTCCAAGGATATTGAACAGGCCACATCACATATTCCTCGCAACATTCGTAAGCAGATAATATTCACTTGTTCATATTCTGAATGCGTGGACAGGTTCAATTTGAAGACTAGTGAATTGGGAGAATAAAACTTTCACAAATTAGTCGAAGAGCTCTGCGTTCACCAAGAAAGTATTCAAACAGTTAACGTTACGAGCTTCATTCATTAGACGCGTCGCGCGGGTACCATAAAGAACTCAAGGTTGGCCTCAAATTCTGAAGAGTAAATTCTCAGTTAAGATTCGTCCGGTCAACTACAAATACAAATTGAAACTACATAGGATTTGGAACACCAACCCTAAGTAAAAGACATGGTTCTAATTGGAACAATGATCTTAGAAGTAAAATTATCACAAGGAATTAATTCGAACAAAATGGTGCGATATCTCATTCTACGAGGTGTTGCAGTCTGGACATCAAGATTCAATTTATCTGGGCAATCAATCACTACAACCTCAAGATTCCTTGAAACAGTTGAATCTAATTTATAATGAACTCCAACTTCTTTCAAATATCTTGGATCACACTTTTATTACATTTAGCTGAGTCTCATTCATCCTGGCATCAGCCTTGGTTTAGGAGAGATATCAATCTTCATATTGGTGTGACATTTGCATCAAGGTGCTTCAATGATCTTGTTTCCTTCTATTGCTCTTTTCTTGTACTTCTCAGGCTTATGCAGGGATAGATATATACATTATCAGATACAGTTTCATTCAAGGATTTACACTGCAAGAATAATGTATTTTTTCATGGTGAAAAAGGATTGAAACTAGAAATCAAAATGGTGTGCTTCATATTGTGATTAGTTCAAAAAATCTGAAAAAATCAGGTAAGTCAAATTGTGCCATTTTCTTCCTAGTGGGAGATTTTGGTGAATGTAGAAAAACAAGTACCCTGTTTATTGAGGTTCAAGCTTTTCTGAAATTGCACATCAAAATTCAGGAATTGTTCCCTCAATGTGGCCTTCAAAAGTGACCAGAAATATACAAAAATAAAATGACAAGTGGAGGACAATATCCCCTTTGTTGAACAATTGTTGAGATTTGTCTGGCTCAGCATGTAAGATATCACATGTGTGTTTCTGAAACTATATGAAAGGTAATGAAATATCTGCAAGGCTCCAAAATTGCCAAAAAAAAATGGCATCACAATAAAGGATGTGACATTATCTGTGCATGTTTTGAAGATAATCAGTGAAGATGTGATGTGTTTTTGACTCAAAATGCATTGGCAATTTATGGGGCAAACAGAAAAGCAAGAAAAGTTCATGTTATACCTTGCATATATCCCTGAAAAAGGCACCAAAATCTCTGGGAGAATCACATCTTGAAAAGGGTATTCCCACTCCCCATTGTTTTTGGGAGTTCTTGAACCTCTTTGAGCTTGTGAAAACCAGAAAAACATCAGAGATTGCTTAATTGAGTCAATACTAAGTAAAAAGCTTTGAAAAATCCAAAAAGAAATGTTCCAGGACCAAGAGCATTGTATCTCTTGCCAGATTCCTTTTCAATGGTCTTGAGCAAAAGATGAGCCCACAATCCTCAAAACTTATCAATAATTTGTCCCTACAGAAAAACACATTCCTCTTGCAGTGCTATAACCCCACACTTCAAAAACAGATACCTTGGTTTGGTGAATCTGAGGCATCATTGGATGCAAATCCTTGGACAGATGTTGGCCAAGGGTTCTATCCAAGGTGTTAGCGCCAAAAAATATATCATATCAAATCCTTGGAAACATTCTTTTCAAGGTTTGAGATTCAAGAGCATTTGTGATCCAAGGCAAATACTGGATTGTCTTGATCCAAGGCAGATATGTTGGCAGTGCCAGGTTATATATGAGAGCCATACATGGTTCGTAATGTTACATGATCCATAAGCATCTTCTAAGGAAAACGTGAAACATCCCACATCAAGTATGTTGATCATAGAAGATCTCATGATTAAACCAAAAAACAGAAGCAAGGATGCCTTCACACAATAGAAATTGCAAAATACACAACCATCCAAATGTTGAGTAGGACCTCCTTATAATGTGAGGTTTTTTGCCTCCTTTTTCAGCTTCTCAAACTGAGCAACAGCAATGCTGCACTTGTGCTTAAGGTCTAATTCTGCATCACAATCACTGGACAGAGACCTCACAAAGATAATCACTAATGGCTCCTGGATGTTGAAGCTGGGCTGATTGGCTACCTCAAGGAAGCTATCAAGGTTCTTGCTAATTCCTTTTGCATTTGTAGCTATGAGCTCTTCAATCAGAACTCCAAAAGGTTCCAGAATGTCCATGCTCCTTACTTCAATATATAAGTGCATATCTATGGTGGATTTGTTTCAATCTGATCAGTAAATCTACATCCTTCAAAGAGATCTGAATTAGTTATACTTACAACTTGTCCAAAATATACATATGTTCTTCAACTCTTGATAGCAGAACTCATCACCAAATGCAGTGATCCCAAACGATGGAAGAGCAGCTTGAAAGTTGTAATAAAAATCTTTGAAGCTTCTAAAAGTCCATTTTATGAGTCAAGACTATATTCACCCACGTGCTTCTCCAGGCTTCTCCATCAGGGGATATTTAAACTCACTCTTCATCTAGATAGGCAATGTGATTAACAATTTCATCTTTGTATTCCTTTACCATCTTGTACAACCAATCCTGGTATACTTTTGCAGAGCCAATTTCATTTTTGAGGAGATTTGAAGTTTTCTTTATCAAGGAAATATAGGCAACTTGTGTTTCCAAAAGACTTTTTCTCTCACTATCCAATTTAGTGTAAAGCACGATACCTGTTGGGAGTGGTTAGTACCAAGACAATTTAGTCAAAAGTTGATAGATTGGTGAAAAACCTACAGGATGTCCATACTAAGAAAATTTTTCTTTGAACTGTTGGAGACCAATCTTTGACAAGAATCAAACCATATTGTCCTAGCTTTTTCTGCATAGATGCAAATTGAAGTATCTCACTGTGATAAATTGTGTTTGGGACAAGTTCAATAACAATTCATGTTTCCATCTGGGATAATGGACGTATCCACTTACATATCCTCTTTCATGTTCTGAATATGTTCTATCAACTTCAGGTAGTATAAGTCTCCTGCTATATCCATGGCCTCATCCCAGGCATATGAGCAAAACAGTCTTGCGCCCAATGCTATCTTTCCCAGTTGGCTAAAGATAGCCTGTTGCATCATGAGGTTCAAGTCATATATTTGTCCAATATAGGCAAATATCTGCATAATGGCTACCTCTTTCAGTTGATCTTGATCACTTTTTGTATCTTGAAGATTCAGAGTATTGCACAAGCCACTTATCTTGCTACTACAGTCTTCAGGTGTTGATAGCAGTAGCTCACAATAACCATCCTTCAATTCTGGAAATTGAAGGACTTTTTCCTTGTTCTTGCATACTATATGTGAGTTTATATTTCAGTCATCCTGAATTGAGATATCATCAAGAGAGCCTTGTACTTACAATTATTCCAGCTTTCTTCAGCTTCTGGCAAACTGCTCAAGATTGGTGCTTTTGAGCTTGACTTGCTGGGTGAAAACTTTGCTACCATGGAGAAGGAGTTCATATTTTCACATCCTTTGAGAAAAAATTGGAGATGTAAAATAGTTTGGATGAAGATAAAGAAATGGAGTTTAATCATGTTGGAATTTCATATTTTTGAGATTCTATTACACAAGGATGAGACAGAAGGCTGTTGAGATCTTTGGATATGGCTGATTTCCAACACTGCCTTCAATGAAACATGTCAAGGCTTATGGGTGATTTTTGGATCAGATGTATTCAAACTGATGAGACTGATATTATGATGTCTAATTGAGGTAATATCATACACAATTTACCTACACCTCCCCCAGTCAGCTCTGATCCAGGTCTGCAGAAGTTTGGATAATTTGATTGAGATTAGATGGTTTGAAAATTCTTTTGAAACTTGTGTTTCATTTGAGTTTCATGATGTTCTGACAAGTAATGTGACTGAATCTTGTTGAATCTATACAGCCAATTTGACCAGAAAGGAAAAGAGCAGCAATTGTATCCTTCAATTTCCATTTCTAAATCAAACATCATAGATACCAATCAAAAGAATGTCTTAACTCTTCTCATAATAAACTTCACTGTTTGGGTCTGCACTGTTGCCTTTGCCTGCAATTATTATGAATTGATTGTCTTGCCATGAGGACTTACCCCATAAATGGGAAATTTTTCTTGAGAAGTTGGCTATATTTGGTTAAAGATTGCTACATTGCAATAATTTTCTTCTTCTCAAAAAAGTCCCTCTATTTTAGGGGAACAAAAGCAAGCCCATGAGTCAGTACATGAATGTTTACTTGAAGAGGCTTCAGATTGTGACTGGAAGTCTAGCTTACCAGCAATATGAGATGGGTTTTTGTTGAGTGGTTGCCCCATTGGCAAGTTGTATGTGAGAGTAGGTACTCTTTCAACTGAGGTTACTCTCACTAAATTTTATTTATTAACTTAATTGCTTTTGAAATGGACTGAGGAGGTTATTATAATAGATATTATAGTATATAATAATTATTAAATATAATAAGAGATTGAGGGAACCTTGTAGTCTGCTAGGACAAATCCTGACAGACTACAGTTAGATGACTCTTTATGAAGAGGTTTTATATATATTATGAAATATGATAATCAGTAAAGCTTGATCCGTGAGCTTCTCAATATACTCTTACTAGAGATAAGGAGTGATTGAGGTTCACCAACTTGGTTAACTCTCAGAGGTCACCAACCTATGGTTATCATCTTAGAGGTCACCAACCTGATAAGGATATAGAATATAAGATCAGGATGTGAAGATTTACTTACTTTAATTCTGGCCAGGAAAATAGAGAGTTAGGTTGAAGCAAATCACTAGTATCATAATTGATAATAGTTTGATTTATAACTTCATGGAACACTTTAAAGTTCATCAGAATTTAGTATGTATTAAAACTTGATCTTTCTTGGAATATACAAGATTATGGATTATATACTTGTATTCCAAACCTAATGTTGTGATATGTACAATTGTTACGACATTAGGTTTATTGTTCTTAATTATTATTTTTATTTATTATGTTTACTTAATAATACTTTATGTTTTTATTAAGTGTATTATGTGCCATAAGCATGATCAACTCTTGATACTGAGTTATGAGATGTTACTAGTCTTTTATTATGTATTACATGTTAGTCTTTGGGTACTTGTGTATGTACTCAGGGCTGACACTGTATCACTAGCTGTATCTGCTATAGTTTTTAGCCAATAGTTTGGAGCACATCATATCAATCCAGGTGGCCAGAACTGAAAATTTCTGCTGCTGCAATGGTTAATATGTGGAAATAAGGACATTGGCTGAAGTCTTAATTGGGATATGCAACTCCAATCAAGAATGAAGGTTCTTGAAGTTGGCACTTTTGTGATAGCTCTTGGACTTTCTTCTGTTCTTCTATATTGATGGTACTCAAAGTTGAAAGGTGGCTTATAACTCCTTTTAACCTTGAATACCAGTTTTTTGGAGGGGAAAAAATCCAAGATGTTGCCCAGAGCTTTGTAGCTCTGAGGACTGGTGTTGATTTTTGCCCTGGAAACTTCTTGCCTCCATCTCTTGTGTCAGTATTCAATTCTGGGAAAATGCCCAGACTTGTGCCCAGTTCTCTTTCTGTAAATTTGGATCTTCTGGGCAAAATCCGGCCACAAGATTCAAATTTACAGCCCAAAAAAATCTGGGCACATGCCCAGATTCTACTTTGTACCCCATGAATCAACTCCGCTTGTGTATTTTGCTTAAGCCTCTGATAAGGTCTCATTGATACTTCATTTGAACCCACACCATGTGTCTTGTGTCAATATAAGGTGAAAGTAAGTAGTTAGCAGTGGGGACTATGAAATCTGACTTTTTCCAGTCAGGCCAAGTTTTCAAAAAGAAAAAAGTTACATTTATCAGAAAGTTTCTACCTTTTAACTTTGAGCACCATCATTGGCAACAATTAACTAAGTCTGTTGTTTGATGTACTGGCCAGCTCAAACAAGGTAATTATGCCTAATGTTGAAAAAATGGCATGAGATCTGTTGGTTATGTGTGCAAAAGCCAGTGTCCTTACGAAAAAATCACAATTGCAACTTACCTTGACATCAATGATAAAACTTTTGTGTCTTGATCTTGTGTACATTCTCTAACTCTTGGCTTCTGTATCTCTTGACTGCTCCTAAATATATGTATAGAAAAGCTGGTCTTTCAATCTTACCACCAAAACTCAAATTTTGGATACAGAGCAATCCAAAGTACCATAATCTTTGACCCTGAGCCCCAAAGGACTTTTAATATTTATCCACAGCAACACTCAACATATGAAGAAACCAACAATGTCAGATTGTAGATAAGATCAAGACGCATGAGTTTCATCATTTATGCCCAAGTTACAATTACAGAAAAAATTATAAGGACACCAGTCTTTTTGCAAAAATCCCTGACAGATAAGTCTTGGCCTTGCGTTGAGGGGCTTGATTGACTTTGGGAAACATGATTGCTGAGTGCTTCATCAGCCCAATGTGTTGTTGTGAAGGTTGTTGTTGGATCATCTATTTTACAAACTCAACTAAGTCCTATTGTGCCTCACTTCAAACATAACAAGTGATGCCCAAGGCATGAGAGACTTACTCCCCAAACATTCTGGGTGGTAGGTGGAGAATTCTATCAGAGAAAAACTGGGATCTCCTTCAACCCCAGTCTCTCATCATTGAGCATTTGGCAAACATTTGGTTTTGTGAAGCGCCTGCTTCTTCTCCATCTTTCTCTCAATTTATTGTTATTTTTCTTTCAAATGTAACTTTTTTCTTATCACTCCAGAGTTAATGAATTGTTAAATTACCAAACTTAAGTAAGTCATAACAATCATAATGGTGGCTTGCTAAGCAAGGTAAGGGATTTTGCAACCTTGGCTTAGCTTAGCTAGAAGCCGCTAAGGAAAAGTCCGCTGACGCTAATGTTAGCAGATTTCCGCTAACACTAAGGCATCAGCTTAGCGTGCGTAAAATTCACAATGCAGCAACTCTTCTGTGATAAGGTAAAGTTACATTTGAAAGAAAAATGAAGAATCAACTTGAGAGAAAGATGGAGAAGAAGCAGGCGCTCCAGGAAATTCATTTTTAATCAAGTGCTCAATGATGAGAAACTGGGGTTAAAGGAGATCTCGGGTTTTCTCTACTAAAGTTCTCCACCTACCACCCAGAATGTTCGGGATCAGGAGTAAGTCCCTCATGCCTCGGGCATCACTTGTTATGTTTGAACTTTGAAGCAAGGCACAATAGCGGTGACTTAAGAGGACTTAGTTAAGCTTGTAAATTTAATAAAAATCCACGTCCATTCAACTTATTCAAATGACAAGTCCCACCTCGAATCACCGGCATCTCCTGGGCTCCGGGGGGCGCGTACAGCTGGTGGGCCTTGTGTTAAGCTAGGCTATTTTGGTGGGATTCGGTGCACGTTCAACTGGAAACCACAGCCACTGGCACATCCATCCATCAGCGTTCTGTGTTGAACCCTTTATTTTATCATCACTATGAAAATAGCTGCGCTTGGCGCCTCCCTTTCCGCAAAGGGCCGTCGATTTATCCAAGACCGCAACACGCACAAAATGATTGTAGCATAAAATGAATATAAGTAGACCTCATATTGACTCAACAGACTCTCGGTATCTCTTCACCCGCACTCCATTCTCTTAACATCGCCTACAAGAAAATGACTTTGATAACATATCTTACATTTGTTGTGATGTGTGTCACAATGTCTTCCTTTCTCAATACCAACTCAGTCAATGCTTTGACTCTCGATTGCCGTGGTGGATACAATACAGGGTTTTACATGCGTAGGACTTCAATGAGTTTATTCCATCTCATACATGAACATGTTCTGATAATCCTTTCTTTCACTTTGTAGCTTGTTTTGTAAATACAAAAGGGCCGGATAATTCTCACAAGTGTGATCCTAAAAATTGTCATCGTAATAGTAAGTGAAACCAGAATTTCTTTATGTGCTTTCAAACGTCAGCTCGGTTTGAGTCTGATTCATTTCACGCATTTGCTGTTTCCCTAGATGTTCACTTTGTCCAATTCCATGACTGTGTGCCTTTCCGCAGCAGTGGTCCACCATCCACACAAAACTGTTTGAGCTACAATTACTACGACGAAGAACATTACAGTCAGTAAAACCTTTCTTCGCTCATCGACCTATCACACATTTGGTTGTTATTCATCAACTTTGGTACCTCCTTTGTGTCATCAACATCAGGCTGTACCAACGCTGCCCAGCAAACGTTCAAGTGCCCTCATAAATATTACGAAGGACCATTCATAAGTAAGTCAGAGGCATTTTCAATTATGATAAAGTGGACAAAGTTTGACGAGAATCTCATCCTTTTTCGAATTCAACCTGATAGCATGTACAGACTGCACCGGTTAAGATAGGAACATCTTTATAACGATGACAGGAGAATCATGAACAGGCTATCTTAAAGTAGTGTTTCAAGTTGCACAAAAATTCTTCCGCATCAGCATATTCAATAGATTTCTTTGTTTTAGCAGTTTTGATCACTCGTTAGCTAAGGGTACATATATCAAATGTGAACAGTTGAAAACCAATATCTTGCTTTAAGAAGTTGACACTATTCACTGTACATTTCGCTCGCACGTAATGATATTGCGCATACAATTTCTACTGGCTCAAATTTTAGGATTTGAGTCAAGTCCAAGAAAAACGTGCTATGAAGAAAATGGACTTGTCACCCAAAAGATACAATACAAAAGTGAAGTCTCCTCGTTATCCATATCTGATGGAAATGAAGTGACGTCCAGCATTTTTTGCATGATTTTCGCATAGCCACATTACATATAGTACAAATTGTGATTGGATTTTCAAGCATTCAGAGAAGTACATCCATAATAGCATGATCCAGATTGGAGGTAGTATCTTTAATCATAATTCTAGAATGAAGAGGGCAGCAAAAGAAAATCTGATGCTGTCAACTCACTGGATTAAGGACGTGCCACGGCAATCTCCCAACGTGACACTGGACACTTGCCCACTGAACAGTCATCTTCATAGATCCAAGAACCCTCAAAAGTAATGATTGCACTGCCTTCTTTTGCAAGGGCGCCTACGTGGAAGTTTTATTTTCCAATGAAAACCTGTTGCAGCCTTGCAAAAAGACTCACTTTAAATTTCACATATGCAAAATAACTTCTAATGACGTTCTCATCGGCTCCCTTTTGTAAATATATCTTGACTGTCATCCCTTGCTCAAGAGTCGTCCTTGACCTTAGTCTACTCGCCGGACCGTACCAGTCCACACCAGTTAGGGTTGATCTTCTCATCCTTCAGTCACATTCTTTACATATGTAAAGATATCACCAAAACACAGATCGAGGTTGCTCAATGAGATATCGCATCATTAAAGGCGGTTAAAGGTTGACTTGGGTCGTCTTACAGTTCGAATACGTATGGTTCAATCATCGTACTCTGTGTTGAGTCAGGACGCTTTGACACGTTAATCATAGGGTCATTGTTGATGATGAGTATGTTGAATATATAGCGATTTGATCATGGCAGCCGGTGAGATGACGCCAGTGAAATGTCCAACGTTATGGAACAGACTACATCACATATTCCACAAAACATTAACATACATGTCATATACATTCACTTCTTTACCTTATGAATGGGTGAAGAAGTACATCTTGAGGAGTGAGGGCTCTGCGTGCACCTAGGATCCAGCTCTACAGTTCTCATTTTCAACTAAAATCTCTAAACTTGTTCATCAAGACCTTTGGTCATGATTATGCAGAGATTGTGGGCATAATACCATCCATTTCATCCATCAGACGCGTCGAGCAATACTTATGAAGAACTGGACCTCAAATTCTAAATAGTAGACTGTCACTCAGTATCTGTCTGATCAACTACAAGCACAAGGAACTCGAAACTTTTCAAACTAGAAGCAATGCCTTAAGACACAATAAATACCAATACATTCATTGTAGAACACCATAAAAAGTGTTACTTCTTTTTCCAAGATTCAAATCATATATCACAGAAACTCATGAAGACCAATACTATAATTTTTCAACACTGACATCACCTTAGCCACAAAAGCTAAAAGAAACGACCCAAAATCAACTACATGATAAGTACTATCACCAAGAGAGAGCAAAATCATTTTGAGACGAAGGAAAGAAACGAACCTTCAATATGAAAAATAGGCTTACTACCCAGCCTCAATCGATGTTCATAAAATGCAGCAAAATGAATAATATCAGGTCTCAAAACATCATCAATTTTAACCAACAAAGCTTTGGTTAGATTCATTATCAAAATCGAAGGAGGGATCAAATGGACTAATAATTCATAAATCATTGATCTCGCCTCTGATAGTTTTTCAGGTGATTGTTCACTTCGAATTAAATGGGCTAATTTTTCTATATATAATTGCCAATCTACTTTTGGTATCGATTCTGGATTTGGTAATGGCTAAACACACAACAAAGAGATGTTCATTATTAGTTTTCCCCAAAGCTGGCTGCGGTAAACTTTAACGAGAAAAATAAAGATTTTTTTTACTTTGCTGAAAGTATCATCTTGTGCTCGAATGGCTTCTAAAGTTAAGATTGCTTTACGAAGATTTCCTTCTGAACTAAGAGCAATTGACATCGCAGTCTCGTCTGGTAATTTACTCTGGAATGGTTCTTTACTTGCGACTGACTGTAGAACTTTCACAATCTACTTTGCCATCAAAGTTCAAGAAATGAGACGTAAGCTGGGTTTAGAATTTAAGACATTATGAGGCCAGAGAATCGAGTTTCAATATAGGAAAACAAATACGAACTTCATCGGGATCAGGCGCTCCGACCCTAAGTAACAGACATCTACTTCTTATCGGGCCAATAATCTTAGAAGTAGAATTAGCACAAAGGATCAATCTCAATGAACTAGTATGACGTTCCATTGTACGACGTAAAGCAGCTTGAGCATCAAGCGTCAATTGATCTGCGCAGTGAATCACGACCACCTTGAATTTTCTTGAAACGGTCGAATCTAGTTGAGTACTACCTCCAACTTCTTTCAAGATATCTTGGATCACGCTTCTATCCCATTGTGCTAAATCTGCAGGTGTGAGTTCTAGATGATAGTTCGATTCGATGATTTGTACTTCTAATCGCCTTCTTGAAGGGGTCAGAAAAACCCGTTGTTCAATTCTTAATTTCGCAGCTCCTGGACCAAATAATTCCTAAATTGTGATATATACATAGATATCAGTTAGCGTTTTGTTTTGAAAATTTAACCTTCTTTTTTGTCTATGTGATTCTTTTGAAGAGAAAAACACAAACGCGTAAAGTAGCAGCAATTCTAGTTTTTTTTCCAGCACCACTTGGACCATAAAATAAACAATGAGGAAAATCAGCAGTTTGAGCTAATGATCTGATCCGATTTGTAAGTTGAGGATGATAATCTAATTCATTTAATGCTTTAGGTCGATGTTTATCAACCAATAATGACCTAAAAAATCATGCGAAATACAAGCTAGTTAGTTTTTTTTGATTGAACTTGAAATTTAGTGATCGGAATAGTTACATTTTTGATATATCCTTCGTGTCTTAGTTTGATAGAAGTCTTTGATTTGAATGGCGTTTGTTATGTTCAGCTGAGGATGATGAGGTAAAGAGTCTCAGCTGGATGCATGAAGTTGAAGTTGATCAAATTTTAGAAATTCAGGATTAAGTCATTGGATCTTAGTGTAAAGCGTGACTGCGGCAGTTGCATTACCCTCAATCACCAAATCGAATAGTTGATCGGTCTCTCAAGTAAACTCAATCGGCCAACGATCATGTCTTTGTCTGATAATTCAAGTAATCATATCAATCCGGATCAAGCCTTCTCCGCAGCCCTGTCGAATCATTCGGTAGGAGAAGCTTCTTCTGATGAAATCGATATAGATGATCAATGTCAAAAGTATGATTTAATCGAAGGAGATCATGATAGTCGAAGCCTCGAAGAACTTGAAGACTTCGAAATCGAAGAGTTTCTCAAACGAGCTTCGAAAGAAATAAAAGGAGTTACCATTCAAGCCAATCACCAAGATCAATTCAATCCAAAACCAAAACCATCTGATTTTATTTCCAAATCATCAAAGAGACCTTCAGCTCTTGACTTTGATCTGCCACCTCCGACACCTAATACAGCTCCAATGTCAACTTTGGAGCCAGCTTTCTACAGCACAACTTCATCTATTGAACCCGAAAAACGTTACTCGCATCTATCTGGCTTGGATTTCCTGCGGGCTTTACTCACCGATATCAAAACAGTTGATCGTACTTCATTCAACTATCTTTATGTGATCTCTCCTCATAGCCAAGCCCCTTTAAATACGCTTATAGATCGTTACTTATTAGCAAAACTATTATGGGGTCCAGGTAAAAGAGAAATCAATAAATCAAAATCATTTAATTTTGGCCATTTGAAATTATTAGGTAATCTCAAAGATGAATTTGTCGAAAACAAATGGATTTGTCGAATTGAATTTGTCAATGAAAGTTGTGCAAGATTAGCATTTGATAACTTAAAATACAATTTAAATCAAAAGTTTAATGAAAGTAAAATTCAAGCTGAAGAGAAAATTCAATATGAATGTTTTAATCATTCAATCTCAAGTGAAGTTTGGACTTGGGAGGAAATCTCTGAGAAAGGAATGATTGAGGCAGAATGGTTAGCAATGAAAAAACCAAAAGATTGTAAGATTTGAATATATCACTTTATCATGCCTTTCAATTCTTTGACTGAAATTTTCCCTGCAAATAGTTCACTTTGGTGGTTATCAAGCGGATAGACAAAAAAGAAAGGTTCATTTTCAACCCGAACAAAATCTACTACAACCTGTTTCAAGACCATCATTTTTAGAGACAAAGTTAGAGATCAATCACCTTTTAGAATCCATCACTTTAGAAACCATTTTACAAATTCTCTTGTCCTATGAACTTCTTCCTGGACCTTTACCAATTCAAATCAGATTGAGTAAAGCGTATAGGAAATGTCAATTGATATTTACTGATACAGTCCCTTGTAAAATTGCATATTTGAAAATCTTTCAGTCTTTGAAAGTAGTAAAAGAAAAATCAATCTTAGAAAAGCTTGGAAGCTGTGCAGATTGTCTTATTCGTGAGTTTATTTTTTTGTATGTCCAATTTTTGTCTAAACATTGACTTGATTTGTTTTGAATTGATTTTTGGAATTTAATTCAAGCTGATCATTCTCAACTGGATCATGACGAGAATTGGAGCGTTTGGAACCATGCTGTTGAATGGAATACTGATCAAATTTCGAATTTTGGTGAGTCTTTTGTTTTTTCTTTATATCTCAAACGGAAAGTATAACAAATCTTGTCAAAACAAACAAATAACTGATTTCTTCTCATTTCTTTACCTTTCAAAGCTCAATCGATTCGTCAACCAATGATTTCTAATCCTTGTACAATAAATTCTAATTTATCAACCCACCAATCCGAATCATATGATCCAAGCTCATTCGCACTCCCAAAGAAATGGCAAATTCAAATCGTATTAGGAAGCAATCTTCCAATCATTCAAGATCCGATATCAGCAAACTTAAGATCATTTTTACTTACAAATGTAATTCGACATCCATCATCACAAGGTTTTTTTAATTTACCATATTCAGTACATTTAGGAACTGAGGGTGGAAGTAGATTCAGAACAATGGTTTTGATTTTTTATAAACTTGATTCACATAAGATGACTTCAAAAGATGAAATTAAATTAGAACCAGATGGAGAAATTTTAAGAAGACAATTGAAAGAAGTTTGTCATAAGTTTAATTGTACTGAACATTTACTTACGTATGGAAAACGAAAAATCAGATGGCAATATCTTGATTTAGCTTACTCATCAGCTGATAGAACATCACATTATGATTTATATAAGGAGTTACACAATGAAAAGAAATTTAAACTTATGATTCACCAAATTGGATTTAATAATTCTCTGTCTGATCCTTCTGATAATACTAGGAACGATTTGAGTGATGATATTCAACTTAGGTACAGAAACCTTTTTGCTATTCCTGGTGGATTCAAAAATTTAAGTCGTCGGCATCGTGGAAGAACCAATTCAAATGCGGCTACATTGTTGGATGATGAAATCGTTGATACAACTGATTCAGGATCAAGTTTAGAGATTGAGAAGACGGATGGAGAAGAAGAGATACACCATGAAAGAATTGGCTTTGAAAGGGTGGAGAACCAAGATTACAGAGCAATCAAGGAACAGCTTGAAGATGAGATTTTTGAACTTGAATGCAAAAAGAATGAACCTGAAGAAGGCATCAAAAGTTTAGCCTTTGAATCTGCTCAAAGTGTTTCTGATAGGCGTAGAATTGAGATTCAAGAGAAACAAAGGCGTACAAGGCAAGGAAGGAGGAGAAAGAGAAGAAAAGCAAGTGAAGATGTTGATGAAAGTGAAGAGAGTAAAGATGAGGAAGAAGGGGGAGAGATAGATTGGCAGAAGAGAAAGAGAAGAATGAGAAAGATCAGAGGGATGAATGAGTTAGTCCAATCCTTTTATGAATTTAGTTTCTTCACTTGTGAACACATTATTGATGTTGATTGTATTGTTTTTTTAGTGAGGAAGATGAAACTGATTCAACAGGTATCATTACCAAGTAAGTACTTTTTGGACTGTGATACCTTCCTCTTTTGTCTATTATTTCATGAAGTTAAAAGCAAATCAAAAATTGATCCTTTCTGATTTTTATTTTGAATGTTTAATTCAAATCTTCCAGTCCCAATTTCATCACTAATACTGAAGCAATTGCCAGAAGACATGCTAGACCTCCGGAGCGTGAACCTGGGGCTGTGTTGTAATTTCCTTTGAAGAAATTGATCAATAAAATGAAATGATTCTTTGCTCAGAATTTGATTTAAAAAGTCATATTATAGGATATGAATAGGAAGTTTCAAAGACAAATATGTATGTAAATCAGAAAACAGTTGATGCTTTGAAGATTTGAATGAGTACAATTTGTACTGTTCCTTGATGAAAGATGTAGATTACAAGTTTGTTAGCTTTTGTTGTGATTTTTTCTGCTCAATTCAAATTGCTGTGTGAAGAAAAGATGATGCAATCTACACTTCCCATGATCCATTGATGAGTTTAATTGTGTTATGTTCTTCCCATGGGGGTATTTTGGTTGATGTTAGAAAATTTAACTACCTGCTTTGGTGATGTTCAAGCTTTTCCTGGAATAGCACATAAAAATTCAGGAATTGTTCCTTTATTGTAGGCTTCAAAAGTGACCAGAAAAGATAAAAATGAAATTACAAAACTTCATATTAATCAAGGATCAGAGTATAGAAACAAAGCAATTTTTCAAAAGTTATATATCAACAACTTGGGAGATAATCAAAAATACACTACAAAACTGTGACTGGAAGTACTGAATTAAATTTGGAGCTCTTTGATGTTGATGAGACCAGAAAGCTTAAGGAGATTCCAGCAGCGGAAAGCGCACTATTCTCTAAACTATCTTTCCAGCTACTTCCATTCCCACCTGCAATATCAGAAATAAGATCCTTTGTCTTTTTTTAACAAACAAAGTATCAAGAGAGATAGATCAGATTTTACTCTCAATGTTTTGATTACGATAGACTTTGTCACTTACTTGAACTACAATACTTGGATAGAATGAAAAAGCTTTGATACGTTCAGTGAGGATTAAGTGTAGAATGGCTTTGTCAAATGATCTAGAGTAAGCAAAAGCAGGTGATCTTAAATGACGAAGCTAAAAAATAATAAAAGAAGAAGTCGATCTCATTAATGCTGGAATCGTATCTAAAGAGTATGAGACAGTTGACTTACCAATCTCCTCGCACCTCTTTTTGAGACTGCATATGCATGATTACATTTGGGTGCGAATGCTGGCCTTAAGGATGAACCGGGAAAGATAGAAGAGAACTGAGATTCTTGCGACCAACAATGGCCTGAGAATAACCATGATGATGAGATGATAAAAAGTCAAACCAAGTGGTTCGTTTCTACGAAAGTACCATTAAAGTCTTGAAAAGAGTGATGGACTTACCGAGCAGAAGGAGATCCCAGTCTCTTGGTACTTCACTAAGAGTAGCCTCTAATCGATCTTCAATATCAACCTAAAAAAACACAACCAATTGTCAATCAAAGGTTTATATGCAGTTTTCTCAAAAAACACTCACTTCAAAATCGACATCATCTTCGAGAATCAAAGCCATTCTTTCTTTACTCTCAACAAATTCTCTAATGACAGATAAATGAGAATGCCAACAAGCAATCGCAGCGTCAGACAAAACATTCCACCAGTGTCTCAAACGTTCTTCAGCCATTCCACCTTCTCTAAACTGTTGTCGACGATTAAATCGATAATAATCAGGTTCAGATCCTTCATTACTTCTATGTTGTACGATACTGGAAATCGAATGACTACTGATCACAGGTAATGCAACTGAAGATGTATCAGAAGAGGGTATGACCTCAGGTCTTAATCCAAATCGACGTCGTGCAGATGAATCCATAGTCCATAAATCGGATCCAACAATTCCAAGATGGATCAGATTGAAGTGCATAAGCATCAGCAAGAAAGATCAAATCGGGTTTCCATCCTACGTGTCTAGCTAAACTTTCCAGATCTCCAGTCATTGGACTAGATTGATCAAGAAAAAAAGCTTGATCCGTCCTTGAAGGAGTCTTCATCATTGAATGTCTACGGAACCCAAGCTCGTAAGGGGTAGTCGTAGTCGTAGTCGTAGTCGTAGTTTTAGGTGAGATTGGCCAACCTTCAAGTTGTCGTTCTTGTTGTACATGAAATCGAATGTTTTTGATTAATTGATCATCAGCACTAGTAGCAGGAAATTAAGTAAATGACAGTCCAAGAAGGCTTTCGAGTGCTTCCATACGAAAATGACAATCAACGCGTCTTTGAAGGTGTACGACATAAATCTTAGCAAATCCCAAAGTAGGTGAACGTGCTTTCACAGGATCTATAACGCGTTTCTTCGTCTTGAACGGAGTAGTCACTACATCATCATTTTAGGAAACGTCCATCTTTGGTGGGTATTCTAGTATAGCACTGGTAGCTTGAAGGAGCTCGTCGCTCATGAGGAATGAGGTTCGAGGTTCGAGGTGCGAAGAAATGAACATGGCAGCTTTTGGACATCCATATCTGAGGAGTCCTCGGGTAGAAGCTGCGAGGAATCGAGTCAGGGCATTCAAAGGTCTTTATGCCTCGGATGATATTCACGGTCTCAACCAGGCGCACCACATCTCCTCCAACTTCAACTCTTTATCGCTTAACACAACTCCTTCCGATCGGCTGCGTTCATTTCAACTACACCACGATTCGATTAACATCATGAGTGTCACGAAACCTTTACCAAAGATCTTGATGTTACATGGGTTAGTTCTCATCTGTCTGACCATAGAACCATCAAAGAATCTCAAGATCTGATCTTAATAATCCGTTTTCTTCATCTAAACCATTTGAATTTCTTTTAGTTACAGTTGAGTTCTACTAGGTACGATCATATCTTCAAACCAAACACAAAAACCTTTCAATTTCAATTCCAATTACAATTCCCGAGAATGGTGTTTTTTGACCAACGTTTCCTGACTGTTTCTTTTATCTTTTTCAAAAATGATTTAAATGAAACTCTTCAAGTAGATCAACGAAAATATTTCTTATAAAATGAAATAAAATAGGTTTTGACTTAAAAATGAAAAATGAAAATAACCGTTTTGAATTTTTTGAATTTTCGATTTTTTTTTCCGGACAATTCACTTTTAGCTCAAAATAGTTTCATCTTTTCAAAAAGAGTAGCAGCGATTCGTAAAGTGTCTAAACCGTTTTGTGAAATGAGTGAGTCATTCGATCTCTGATTGGTTTTGATTCTTCTTTCGTTTTTTTTTGGTTAAAGTTTAGAAAACAAAAGTTTGGAACTTTTAGATCATCATCAGATTCACATCGATCTTACTGATTGAAAAATCTCTTTTGGTAGTCTTCGTTGATGCTCCTCATGTGATCGACGTACCAACAGTAGGGACAGGTGCATTTGAAAAGTTTGATTCGACAGCTGGTTCATCTGGTGAGACTTTTCATTCGATCAAACCTTTGAAGATTCTGATCAAAAGTGTTTCAAAGCTTCTAAACTGAACATTTTATACTAAGATGATGATTTGGTTTGATTTGCTTTTTATTAGAGACTGATGCTGAGTTAATACCTCGAGCTTGGTGGTCATCAAAAGAACCTGAGCAGACTGGTTTACCTCACAAAGTTTATGAAGGTTTAGATGGTGCGGGGTTTTTGAATTCATCAAATTCAATATAATCTATACCTACATGATATCCTAACCCATGTCTTGATGCTTTAACTCATACCTTACACTTTTCCCTAGAGACGATGACCTTTTTGCGAGAAGTGATTGATACACAAGGACCTTTTGATGCTTGTTTTGGTTTTTCTCAAGGTATTTGCTCAAACCTCACTCTCACTTCTTTGATCTTGATCTTGACCTTTGTGTTTCGAAACACCTTTTTGGATGAACTTAGGAGCTGCCTTAGCTGCTGTGCTCAGCTCGGTTTTAGAGTTTCCTAATCTACATGAAGCTTTTTCGAGTTTAAAAGATCAATCAGATGGTCAAAAGGCTTTCAAAGCTGTTGTTTTGGTTGCAGGCTTTAAACTTGATCTTCCACCTGAATGGTACGGTGTAAGACCAGAATCAAAGAGTCAAACACTCAAGACCAGAAGTTTACATATCTTAGGACGTACAGATACTATTGTTGGAACGGGTAAGTTACAAGCTTTTTAAAGATTGAATTGATGATGAAAGAGAGACTTAATGAGACATGTTCATTTTTCTTTTTTGAAAAACCTTAGATCGATCAGAACCTCTTGTTTCAGCTTTTATGAACCCTCGTGTTGAATGGCATGAAGGAAGTCATTTTGTACCATCCAAGAAGAGTTGGAGAGATTTCTTTTGTAATTATTTTCAAAACCTAAATCAAACAGATGAATCACTTATACCTAGTCCTGGAAACCCTGAGGAAAAGTTAAGTAATCTACCCAAGATGTAATGGTTTGCTTAACAAATGGAGCTTTTGTTTTTTTTTGGATTTCATAGAGTAGAGGATTGAATTTATGGTTAGATTTGAATTTAATTGTAAAGTACAAGACAAGGGATATGTACAAGATATGATTCAAATAGTTCAATAAGTTGAAGTTTGAAGAAAGACTGGTGAAATAAACTTACAAAGTCCCACACTCGCGAGTAGTTGAGTGAGGGACTTATGCCAAACTCGCAGATTTCATAAGCTCGCGGTTGAGGCTTTTGCAGGGAGGCTTCTTCAATCCCTTTTATTTTGTTCCACAAGGAGGATTAGGCTATGGTCCAACGGAGAAAGTTATGCGCACGACTCTTGCGCATAATGTACAACTTTTTTTCCCTGAGGAAATGTTAAGATATCATCTTGTTGTTTGTGGTCAAAGATCATTATTCTGGTTAAGGTAATTGGATGGGATGAAATGGCAGTTGAGGTTATGCTGTATTGAGGATCTAATGTGACGCATGGCTAGTGTAGAAACACTGTTAGATGAGTAAAGGGGTTGACTCAAAATTTTACTCAACCGTTGAGTAAAATTGAATCAAGGGGGTTAACTGATGGATTATTTTGGGTTTATCTGTTCTCTTTTTGTATTTCTCTTTTTCTCTCTTTTCTGCTTCTTTTCATGTCAAAAAGGATCAGTAAGTCTCTCCTCCAAACATCATCTTCCTGAATTCACTTAGTTCAACATGTCTTTTGGTTTCACTCGTACCAACTGATGTCTTCAACTCAGATCTTGTGTTATCTTAATCTGTTCTTAACATTCTTACGTGTGCTCTTCTCAAATTGCTTTGAGCTCGCAGGTAGTGATCCTTGATTTACTTCAACAAGTCTCAATGTCTTTTATGATTTATTTTTACTCTATTTTGTCGTTGTTGTGTTGTTAGGTTAGTGATTAGTTCTCATTTGTTGACTAGCATAGAAGCTATAGTCTAACAAGGAACCTGTGCCCTCAGGTATCCGTTCATATACTACACGCTGCATCTTGCAGGACAGTCAACTCAGGATTCAAAGAATCAAGAGAGCTCTTCCCTTTGAGAACTTTATAGGAAATTTATTCACTCCTTTAAAAAATTGCGTTCAAAGATTTAGGGCCCGTTTGGTACGGCTTGTGAAAGTTTGTACCTTTTGAAAGGTATGAACTTTCCGGGCCCGGAAAGCCATTTATCATTTTAAGTTGGCTTTTTAATAAAATTCACTTTAGAGCATCTTCACCCTTGTAAGGTAGAGGTGGGAAAACGTCCAAACTTCCACAATTTACCTTACGGACTCAAGCCACCGGACCTTGCAAAGTGACATATTCCCACGACGGATATGCATAACGTAATATGTTGTCTATTTCTTGGATTTTTGACCAATTGAGGTTCAATATATTCCCACTGACATCAACCCTTGCCCATTTGATTGCAACAGCCTCCCACAATTCCAAACACACTTTGATTGATTGACCATTTGCTCACTCCACCAGATCAACTACCATCTTGTGAAGCCATCAAGCTACCTGGCCCTTGGATCTCCATTGCCACCCACCAATGACCTGGCCCACCAAGGCCTTCTGAGTTTCCAAAAGATTATATAAAGGCCTGTTACAAGGTTTCAGGCCTACTTCAGTCCACCTGTTTCTCTGCATTCAAACCACCCTGCCTTTTCCCGTCTATTGCCCTTTCTGTTTTGGATTTTCGGCCACTGTTACTCGCAATCATGACCTCCAACTTTCAATCCCCCGTTTTCAACCACCCTTGTAGGTCTTCATGATGTAGAATAAACCTCCAGCTATCACATTGACTTTGTGTCTTTGATTCTTTTTGTGTTTAGTTGAAAGACACAGCTCCCCGCGCGACGCTTCCCTTCAGGCCCCTGATGGTTTACATTCAGGTATGCTTTAACACTACTATCCTCAATTATTGCAAAGTTTCTGACTCCTGTTCTCAAAGATTGCAAAGATTCTGATATTTGTCATGTGTTTTAGGATCTGGAGCACCCAATCAGTTTCAAGACAGCTCTTGAGGAGTACCTAATCAATTTCACCGTGGTAAGTGCACTTTCATTGATCAAGTCCAATGGTCTCATGTTCAGTAACTCATAAACAAATGACTTCCTTGTGTAGGCAATCAGCCGTACAGCTTAACATGACCAACCCCCGGGCAAAACCAAACTTACACCAGCTCCCAACCGACAAACTGTGCCATTCCAATGGTCACATCTTCTCCTCTGGCCCACAGGGGATCTCCAAATTTCAATGACTCAAACAATTGGTCATACAGTCAAAACCTTCAGCCTTACACACAGAATTTCAAAGACTCCCTGGCCCCCTCGCAGATCACTTATAGCCAAAACAATTGCCCAATGATGAATTGGTCCTCTCAACATCCACCTCATCCACCGTCTCAAAAGACAAAAAAGGGCCGCAAAACAGCCACTGCAACCAATCCGAAGGAGCAGAATACTTCCAAGGAAACTGCCAACAAGAAAGGTCAATTAGGCAACTACACTGGTCACAAAGACCTTGAACTTTGCCGTGCATGGGTCGCAATATCTGAAGACTCAGCAATCGGAACAGGACAACAACAAACTCGCTTCTGGGAGCGAATTAGCAAGACTTATAACTCTAACTCGACAGGACCCAATTGCACTATCCCTTCCCTGCAGAGCCACTGGGTACCTTTGCAAAAGGCGCTGAGAAAGTTTGCCGGTTATGTCAAACAGGTTAAGGGATTTTATGCAAGCAGCAAGTCGAATCAGAATCTCATTGCCAATGCCCATGCTTTCTATCTACAGATGGAAGGTCACAAATTTAAAAACTTCCAGTGCTATGATCTGGTATCTCATTCGCCAAAATGGAGCAAATACCTGAATGAACAAAACGACAAGAAAAAACCGGATTCATCAGACACTCCTAGTGAGCCTTTGACCTCAGAATGCGAACACCCCATAGGTGCCAAAGCTGCAAAGCATCTCAGGTCGCAAAGACCTACTACCCACTCTCCAGAAGTTATTGATCTGACTAAAGCTATAATCAACACCAGCGCGACTATGGCAAAACACACTGAACGTTAAACTCAAGCGATTGAACTGGTAAGTCAAGATTCCTTCATGCAAGGTCATCTTGACGACTTTGACCCCGCTACTCGAGACCTTCGGGAATGAAGAAGTGCTAAGGTGATGAGGGATATGGAAGCCTCACTGGCTGAGGAATAAAGCCTTTATTTATTCATGTTCATTTATTTCATCCTTGATTATTGTTAGTTATATACTTTTTTCATCCTGGATTATTGTTAGTTATATACTCTTTGTTTGGACCTCCAATTATAACATGTCTACTTTCCTCATGTCTGCTTTTTCTATGTCTTCTGCTTCTTTTTGCTGTTGATCCTCTGTCTATTCGTTTTTAGATCTTTCTTCTCATCTCTATCATCGCATTGATTTAGTGCAATCTCTCATAGTTGGTTACTTTGGTAATCCTCGTAGGTTGCGCACACGCAACGTCACCGCGTTGATCCTGATATAATGCGCAATGCGTGATTTGCCCATCTCTGTGTTGTTATGGCAAGTCCAAAAAAAGTCTTTGGTGTTGGTGGGTGCTGCGATTATGAATGGTTTAAAAGGTCCCGCGTGTCTCTCTATAGTAGGTTTTTCATGATCTTACGTTGTCCTTTGAATTTTTGTTCATAGCTAGCTTCTTCACGTCATGAACCACGCTCACACAGCACACATACCAACTATACCATTCCCTTCATCTGTATACATCATAGGAAATGAGCTCTAACTTGTCCTCTTCACAATCAAGTGTGACTTGGTGTTCAACTCCTCCGACTTCTGAACCTAGAAGCTCTGGTTCTCGTGAAAGTAAGTAATGGAAAACGCATCTATGATCTGACCTACAAGAAATGCTGACCACTCAGGCCCCGTTTGGTATGCATTACAAAAAGCGGGCATAATGTATTATTTTTGCAAAATAATACATTTTTGACTTTTTTAAAAAATGTCGTTTGTTCCTCATTTTGCCCCCGTTTCTCAAATCCATTTTACACCCGTTAATCCATTATTTCTTTTCTTTTTTCCCCATTTCTCAAAGCTGCTCGAGAGCATCTTTTTGTTTGATTAATCCATTATAAAACCCGTCGAATCGCTTTGGACTCGGGGCTCAGTAGGTAAGTTCAGTTTCTGTCCTCAAAAAAAACACAAGTACAAATTTCTCTTGCTCAACCAGGTGAACCAGGCCAGACATCACCTCAATTTTTGAGGAGGATTTTTCTCGATCATTCCAAGGTAAGGTTTTTTTAAACTTGATCAATCCAAGGTAACGTCATTTCCATACTCTAGAACTCTCACCTCATGTACTGATGGCAATCTTCCTCTTGTCTTGGATCCACCTACAGACTCTGATCGATTGTCATGGGTAAGGAACCAGAGAAGGCCTCGCCGGCAAATTTTGGCCAAGGCCGTAGCGATTTCTTATTACGAAGCCTTTTGGAACAGGCCAACAACGGCGCTCGAGTTGAGAACGTATTTAAAAAGGAAGCGTGGGTGTCAGTAGCTCAAGATTTCAACAAGCAATATCATGAGAATTATGATATATCGGCTTTGAAGAACCATTATAACTCTGTGAGTATTTCATTATTGAATTATCAATAAGATCAAATTAGCTGACAATCCGGCTCTCAGCAACGCACTTTGTACAAGGTCTTTGACTGCCTTATGGGTTTTACCGGCGCTGGTTGGGACGAGAAGAATCAGATGATTGTTGCATCCAATGAATGGTGGCAAATCAAAATCGCGGTGAGTTCACAGTCATGTTTTTTTTATTTCGTTTTCAAATGCTAAAGGTTTTTATGCATTAGAATAATCCAAAGTACAAACCCTTTAAGAACAAAGGTTTCCCCAACTACAAGCTAATGAACGAACTGGAGGACGGTCGCAATGCAGACGACAAGATGGTACGAGGTAGCCGCTTCGCCAGGACCAAACGATCACAGACCGCTGGACTCACCAAAGACGACCTGGCTTTAGACAAACAATTGGATGTGGATTGTTTGCCCGCCTGTGAGCCACCTGAAGTACATCAAGGTATGGTATTTGGTCAAGACCTCTTCCGGTCTTGACCATCTGACTAACATGACCTTGCACCTCACCAACAGGCAATCCGGATGATAAGGCCGATCAAACCACCGGTCCAGAAGGAACCGATCAATCGACCGGTGCTGAAACACCCCGTCTCCCAGACCAGGCTGTCGCGCCGATCGTCGTATTGGAATCGCCCGGGACTCCAACTCCGCCATCGCTGCCGACCGAGCCAACCAAGGGCAAACGACCAGCGCCGTTTTCCCCCAAACCTCGCTCCCATCGTAAGAAAACGAGATCGCCGAGCAGTGCCGATGCCTTGATGGGACTAGTTGAGGTGGGCAAGGCTAAGTTAGCTGCTAAAGAACAGGATCGTCAGGAGAACATTAGGATACGTGAAGAACGACAGGCTCAGATGGAGTTATTACGACATGAGAGGCAAGTGCAAATGGAAACAATGCGAAACAAAAGGAAGGCGCAAGCAGAGGCTGCTGCACTCGAGAGACTTTGCCACCAGAGTGCAATCTATGCAAGGAATGAGAAGTTTCCAGAGCAAGCCAAGGCGATGCAGGTCTTCCGTTCGACGATGGCATCAAGAATTATTGACAAAGATGAGAAGATGAAGGCGGCAATCATTTTGAACACCGAAGACAAGGCCTTTTTTTTTAACTCACTGCCAGATGATATGCAATGGGATTGGCTAAAGAATGAAATCACTCAAGTATCTTCTTGATTTTTATTTTGTATTTACATTGTGTTGTGATTGAACCACATAGCTTGTCTGATGTCTACTTGGATAAGCCATAAGAAATAAAATTGATTTATTATCTACTGTCTACCTGATTGAGCCATAAGCAAACTACAATTCATCTCCACTGTCTACGTGGATGAGCCAAATAGTCATCAAACATCTCTTGTGCCATTGCATCCCTCTGAGCATGTGCCTCATTCTGAATGCCAAGGTCAGGCTCCTCATATTCATTGTTTGCTCTGGCTTGTGCCCATGCCAAATCTTGAGTATTCTCTTCCTCCCGTTGTAAGCGGTCAAACTCGTCATAGAAAGAGTCTTCAGGTCCTGAATCTCGAATGATATTGTGTAGAACTGCACATGCTACCACTAGTGAATATTGGACTTCTAGATCGAAACGTGGCATGTATTTCATGATTTGAGATCGCATCTTCAAAACACCAAATATGCGCTCAATGACATTTCTTGCTGTGGCATGACGTAGATTGTAAAGTTCACGAGGAGTACGAGGTGCACGGTTTCCAATGTGCCACTCTTGAAGATGATAACGAGTGCCTGAGTATGGAATGAACACATCTGGTTGATGTGCATAACCGGAATCCGCTAAATAGTATCTCCCTACAAAGAGACAATTGAATTAAAATGTTGGTATACAAATTAGATGAAGAAGAATACTAACCTTCTGGAACTATGAAAGCTCTATTCTCACGTGCTCGGGTGAGCACAAAGGAGTCGTGTGCCCTCCCTCCTATCCCAGCATAGATAAATAGAAACTTCATATTGAATGAACAAGCTGCTAGCACGTTCTGCGATAATGTTCCTTGTTGATTTTGATGTTTAGATCTGTCAGCAAATGGGACCTGAGCTTCTATGTGAGTGCCGTCAAGAGCTCCAATGCAGCGAGAGAACTATGGATAGAGTTTAGGATTGTCAACTATTTTGTTGGGTATTGGTGAATCAGGTCCTGGTTGAATGATGACAGAATTGACAAGGCTCTCTAGAGCATTTCAAACAATATGAAAATATCGATGGACTGTTTCCGTGGAGTGTTGGAATCGCTCCGCAGCATGTTGCATTTCTACCAAATGACCACTGATGAATAGGAATATCATGACTTGTTCGTGGACTGATATGTGCTCTGAAGGCTTCAATAAAGGCTTGAGGTATGTCATTAGATGCTTGAAGGCGTGCTTTCCAAGCTTCAAGACCTCCAGAAAGCGTACATTACTACCTTCAAGTAGTTCTTTCTCATAAGCATACCCTCGTAGAGTTGAAGTCCTACAAGGAATCCTGGCGTAGCGTTGCTCACGTTCCCTCTCTTCAATATTGAGAACAGCTGCTGCAATGATTATGTCATCATCATCTGAAGATGAAGAATCTGACGGATTGCTAGTGCTCAGGTCATCCATAGAGTCGTCGATCAGGTCTTCAATGGAGGACGAGTAATCCACTAAGGGTGTGGTTGAATGAAGATTTTTGGAATCGGGGTTGGAGTCAGACATTGGGAAATTGTATTATGGATGGTGTTTGGTACGTACCAAACAGCATCAATCATTTTTCACTTTAAAAAAGTGAAAAATGGGTTTTACAGTTTTTGAAATGAGCTTGCAAAACCTAACGTATTTTGCAATGCATAACCTATTACTAATTACCACATTTTCAAAAGTCGTAAGCCATACCAAACAGGGCCTCAATCTTCTGACAGTCACCTGGTTAGGTACCACATATAATACAGGTTTTACACCACAAGGGTATCTTTGCTGATGCACTCAACAATTGTGCACTCCTGCCCAATCAAGTAGTCCTACCCCTGGAATTGATCTCAGCCCGCAAGAATTGCGTGCTCAGCGTCGTGAGTCTAACATGCAAAAAGGAGGTAAATGTGCTGTTTTGTTTGCCATCATCACCACACCACATGGCTCACTCATGCCTTAAGTTCTTTTGTTCTTGACTGTAGTTAGACATCTTAGTCCCCGAGCTTAGCGCGAGTTAGACCGGCTTGAACAATATCAGCTCAAACAAAAGTCAAAGCTAGAGATGTGTCACATCATCAATGTTATCCAAAGTAAGCGCCGAGTGGAATTTTGAGTCTTACGTGAGGCCCTTGGCGAAATTGTCAGATATGACGGACCGTACTTGCAAGCTCCAGGTGAAAAGGAATGGGCGGCTCACATCTTGAGAATGGGTGGATTGGGACATGAATTTGTCCACGTTTTTGATAATGATGCCAAATGGGCATGGCTTCACATTTGAGTGAAGAATCTCTAGGAATTTGTGGCCCAATCTTTCATTGTTAATTCTTTCCATATTTGTATATACTGCTATATTTCTTATTACATACTTAAGGAACTACACAAAATCAAAACCAAGTTGAAACTGACAGAGCCAAAGAACAAGTGAGATTGAAAACCAAAAAAATGATATTGAAAATATAATATTAGTCTATACAAGTGCTTGAACATGATTGCCGTGATACAGTGCATAAAGGCTAGTCTCAACTACAGCTCTCCCCGGGGCCGGCCCCGCGGCCCCGGTCCCAATTGTGGGTCAAAAAGTTTTTCCAGATTTTTCAGCTGTAAATAACGTGCTGCCACATTTTCTCATCAGCTAAATCCACATCATCTTAAATTTCAACATCCACTATGGCAGTCAACGCAGCAAAGAAAGCTCAAAGAGCACAAAGAAGAGCAGAGAAAAAAAGACAAGACCATCAGGCAGAGATAATCAACTTCATTGAACAAAATATAGCTGATACAGAGGATGAAGGAGAGGATAATGAAAGGCTTCATGAACAGTTATGGCCAGTTTTTTACTTACAAGACCGCACAAAACCTCGAATCGGAAAACGTAAAGATCGCTTTGGCCAGCCAATTCAGCAATACAAACAACCCAAAATACACGCTGATCCCTTGAACAAAAAACTCCAACCAAAGGCTATTCCAAAACAAACCCAGCACTATCGTCGACAAAAAGCAAAGGCTGCAGCTGGAAAAAACACTGGATTCTTTGATGCTTGGGTGACACGTAATCCTGTGGGCCAACAAAATCAATCAATCACTCAACACGCCACACCTCATATTGACTCATCCTCCAGTAATAATGATCATGATGCATATGATTCCTCTGATGCATATGATCCCTCTGAGAATGATGCCTCAACTACTGGCGATGAAGGTTTCAGTGACCTCAACACACAACCAGATGATCATGAACCAAATCTCAATGAACAAGAGGAACATCAAGATATCAATCAACAAGAAAGACATCAAGATCTGAATGAAAGTGAAGAATATCAAGAGTCAAATATTCAAACACGGACTGATCATCAGCAGTTGACCTTCAAAAAAAAATCAAACAAAAATCCGGTTCCTATTATTGATTTAAAGTGGGAAGAGCTCAATAATGCCATCAACAAGGCTACAGATTACTACCATGCTGAGAGACAAAAGGATCCAAAGTTTGTAATTCCCTCTCTGGTATTGGATGAGCTCCGTGAATACAACTCTTGTTATAAGGAACTTGTTCTATCTGGAAGTAAATCTCCAGCTATGAAGGCTTCAACTCTCACAGCACAATCCTCTTGTCGCCGTCTCCCTAAACAACATCCACATTTCAGCTCAGGAGTTTCTCGAGCTCGTAAAATTCGACAACAGGCAGCCTACATTGTCATACATAACAAGATTCAAACTACAAAGTCTGGTTTTGCATCACCTCATCCCTCGTTGATTGATGACACTCGGGTCTTCAAAGCTCTTCAATTGTGGGCAATTGAGAAAAAACCTGGAGAGGTATGTCCTTAAGTGATTCTAAAGTCTCTCCATAACACTTCATGTTCAAACAACATCCATTACTCACGACATCCCCCTTTGTACCAGGTGACTCCTTGACTCTTTTTAGAGTACACAAATACTAGTGTCCTACCTCAGTTCAATTACAAGGAGAAAATTTCTCATGTTACAGCTTATCGTTGGATGTACAAACTAGGATTTCGGCCACAGGTTTACAAAAAGTCAATATACTTTGATGGCCATGAACGACCCGATGTCATTGAATCTCGCAAAGTCTTCTTGAAGATGGTTGCTGATCTACGACAGCGCTCTCGAGTGTATGAAGGAATTGACCTTGATATGTCTGCTTGTGTTGATCCTGAAGTACTCGGTGACCAACGTGAGACCGTTTTTGTTTATCACAACAAATCCACCATCCACTCAAAAGAACGACCAAAACATTCTTGGCTCTTACCTGGAACAACCGAACTCCAATCTAAAAGCAAAGGCAACCTCATCCACATATCGGACTTCATTCTTGAAACTACCGGCCGTCTTGCTCTTCCTGCCAATCTCATCAGAGCCTCGGAATCAGATGCTGTGAATGATGCAGCTGTGGTTATATATCCAGGGGCAAATCATGACAAGTGGTGGGATATGGAACAGCTCATCTCACAAATCCAAACCCGAGCAATTCCCATCTTCAATAAACTCCACACCGACTGTCAAGCTGTCTTTGTATTTGACTGCTCAGCAGCACATGAAGCATATGGACCCTCAGCCTTACGAGTACAAAACATGAACTTCAACCCTAGAGGACAGAAGGGTCAATCCCTTTGAGATACAATCATTCCAACTGATGATCTCAAAATACCTCCTCATCTACGTGGTCAAACTCAATCCATGATTTATCCATCCAACTTCCCCGATGTGTCACTAGCTGGTGAACCTAAAGGGATCAAGGTTGTTCTTCAAGAGCGTGGTTTATGGAATTATTACGAAAAGGAGATTGTAGCTTCTGGAAGGCCAGCTCTGGTTCACAAGTGTCAGAACTGTAAGCAATCAGGGGTACAACAAGACACCAAAACAAGAGCAGCTCGTCTGGAAGCCGAAGCAAATGGCTACTCTATGGAGGAATTTGATCCTCAAGCATCACAATTATCGAATACCTTGATTCCAAATCCTTTAGATTGCTGCTGGTCTAAAATCCTTAGCTTACAATCCGACTTTTTAAATGAGAAGCCTCTCCTACAAAAAGTCATTGAAGAAGCAGGCCATTGATGCTTGTTTCTCCCCAAATTTCACTGCGAGCTGAATCCTATTGAGCTTTTTTGGGCGTACATCAAAGACAGTAAGTCCTTCGATTCATCTTTGTGTTCTGGTCTTATGTATCCCACTCACAAATCTTGCATCAGGTTTTCAAAACCAAACCTCAACAACTATCACTTTCAAAGATGCAAAGCAGTTATTTGAAGTTATTAGGCAATCATGGCCCTTGTCTACTATTTGGAGGTACTTTTGAACTGTTGATCGATGGCATTCAGCGTATCAGTAAGTCGCCTCAATAGTCTCTCTGAAGGATGTATCACTCATTTGTCTTCATCGAGCTATTATAGGGAAGGACTCTCTGGACCGCTAGCCAAGAAGATGGTTAAGAAGTATTCCTCCCATCGAAGAGTTCCTAAAAACGCTTTCATGGACTTGAACGTCATTTGTAACCAGGATAACCAGCAGGCATTGAACAGAGGCTAGACAGTCTCATGATATCAATTTATCCACTTAATCCTTTCATTCTTTTCATCTATGTCTCTTGAACATCCTGATCTGTTGATTTATGTGATGTTTGATATCTTCTCACTTTAGTTGATTTCTTGACTTTTTCATTTTGATAATCCCATTTGCTTGATCTTGTCATCCTCTTGATCTGGTCACACTTTGGATGGATCAACTCGATCTTTAGATCGTTCTAACTTTTACATCATCTCAATCTTTACCTTGACTCGATCTTAACTTGATCTTCACCTCACTTCACTCAAATCAATCTTACAATATCACATTCTTTACAGCGTCATAATCTTTACAAAGACTCAATCGTTACAATGTCTCATGTAATAATCCCATCAATCACCCCAGACACCCTACACAAGCGCTTTTGAAGTCGCTCGCACTTGGTGACTTTGTGGAATCTCATCTTTATATCTTATCTCAAAAATTAATCGAACGTGGTCATTGAGTCAGTCAATCAATCCGAATCAGTTTCTTAAACTCTTGCTAAATCATTCATCATCCTCATTCTCATTCTCATCATAGGTCATCATCATCACATCACTCATGATTATAGTAACCACTGTGGAATTCAAAATTTACCAGTCAGTCTCAAACTTTATCATATCCCACTCGGCACCCTACCCTTCTCAAGTTTGGATGCTACCTGATCTATTCTGTTGTTTACCTCCGATTCGAACAATTTTGATTCAAGAAAAGATTGAAACCCTTCATGCTCATCAGGCTATGAGTTCATTAGGACTCAAATGTTGGAATACTCTCTTCGATACCATGCTACCATCGTAGTATTCCATAGATATCTACCTGTGTGCTTATCTTCCTAGCTCACACTGATCATGTACTGATCCTTCTCGTCTCTTTTCTCATCGGATCATTCGATTCATGATCTACTACTTGTTTTCATATCTCTCGTATTTGTCTTCTACACAAAAGTTACGTAACAAACTATGTATATAGTTTGCTGAGAACTGCACCATGAAATTGTAATCACCCTTCTCTAAAATTCTCACTCGTGTGCTCTAATTGATCGCAACAGGTTATGAGACCCATCTCTACCAACTGCCTGCAGCTTAAAATTTGAACATTAATAAAGTTTAGAAAAGCTTATCTCATATCTTGCGCCACTCTCGAAGGGTCCTCTTAAACTTAATCAACCTCAAACTTTATCTTGTTTACCTAACAACAAAGTCATCATTGTAAAATCTCTGTGCTCCTACAAGCATCACTTCTCGACCATGGCTACTGCCAATACTACCGATGACCGTACCAACAAATTGTCAGGTATTACCGCCCTCAAACCGCCGGGCGAAGACTCTAACTATCTTGATTGGGAGTTTGCAATTGATTCGTATCTGGTGGATGCAAAGCTTACCTACATTCTAAAGGAAGTTGATCCAAAGAGTAGACTACCAACTTGGGATGATGATAACACTCGAGTTTGTACTCTAATCATCCGAGCTGTCGATGACACCAATTACCAATACCTCAAGCCTCATCGACGTAACGCTGCTGCCATGTGGAAAGCCTTAAGGGTTGCCCATGAGGACTCCACCTCCGGCGGACGAATGCTGATACTGAACTCCTTGATCACCTCAAAAATGGGTGAAACCGACTTGGACTCACATCTTCAATCTATGAATCGTTTATTTGAAAAACTTGCATCTTTGATCACCGATGAACATCCATTGAGCGCGGATGATATCTTTTCGACATCACTAATCAACTCTCTACCTGACGATTGGGCTCATGTCGTGACGCCGTTGATGCAACAGAACAATGTGGATTCTGCCTCAGTAATTCGTGCTATTAAGAACGAGCAAATTCGACGTCAATCTCAGGTCTCGGGTTCTTCTTCTTTGAAGGCGTTTAAGACCAATTTCAAACATTTCAAATCTTACACACCATCAACATCATCTCATGATTCTCGGTCTAATGACAAACGTCCGAAAAACATCAAATTTTGCTCATTTTGCAAACGGACTAATCATGATCTTGATCACTGTTGGGCTTTTGATGAGCTTCTCGCCAAGCGAAACTCAACGTCTTCCAGCAACAAGCCATCCAGCAACTCTTGTTCTTGGCCGCAAACTTCAAAAGCTGGGAAGACATCAGTAGTATCGCTTGACTTCAGTGATTCTTCGGATGATGAAAACCCCCCAACTCGTGGCAATTTTGCGTCCACTGCGACTGCACACGCTTCACGTCTTCGGGAATGGAACATTGATTCTGGTTGTTCTTCAACCATGACGCCCCATTCTTCCTCACTCACTCAACTCTTGCCTTCGAACCGCTCAATTCACCTTGCAGACAACTCCGTCATTCATGCAAGCCACTCTGGAAACGCTGAACTCGCAATTTCTGGTCATATATCTCACAAATCACTCCTTGTCCCTGATCTTCATGAACCGCTACTCTCAGTGTCCTCTCTTTGTGATGATGGCTTCACTGTAGTCTTCACAAAAGACGGCTGTAACATCTATTGTTCAAACATCAATTTATCTTTTGCCAAACCAGTTGGCCTTGGTGTCCGACGAGGGAACTTGTATTATCTTCCAGAGAAGGTCGATGCCTCCTCCCTTGCCTCGTGTTTTGCCAGCAAAGCTGACATCAGTTTATTTGATTGGCATACGCGCTTAGGTCACATTGGACTCCGTCCTTTGAAGTCTCTCCTCAAATCCCATAACATCTCTCCATCAATCCTCAATGAAATAGAGGTTCAACAATGTCATGTATGTGTAAAGAGCAAGATGTCGCGCATGTCCTTTCACTCTCGCAGTCCCTACCGTTCTACGAAGCCTGGTGATCTTATTCATTCAGATGTTGCTTCATGCGAAACTGCTTCTCGAGAAGGGTTTAAATATTTTGTTACATTTATCGATGATTATTCCAAATATACGGCTATCTATCTCATGAAATTAAAATCCGAAGTTTTTACACATTTTAAATCCTTCTGTTCACATTTTCTCAATATCACATCTCATAATGTCAAGGCTCTTCGTACAGATAATGGTGGAGAATATGTCAGCAACGTGATGGAGGCTTATCTCTTGGAGAAAGGTATTGCACATAATCCTGGACCCCCACACTCCCCTGAACTCAATGGGGTTTCTGAGCGTACCAACCGTACCATTGGAAATCATGTTTGGTGCTCCCTCATCAGTGCTGGCATGCCTAAGAGTTTCTGGGCTGATGCTCTCCGTTATCTACTTCACACAATAAACTCCACTCCTTGCCACACTCCTGCGGGTTTTTGTTCGCCTAACTCTCTTCTCTCTCTCCCTGCTGTCTCCCCTCTCAATCTATATCCTTTTGGCTGTCAAGCCTACTTCCAAGTCCCTGAGGCAAACAGAAGTAAGCTTGATCCCAAAGCTCAAGTTTCGGTCCTACTATCATACCTTCCTGATGGGAATGGATATCGTCTCTGGGATCTTCGTCATTGAAAGGTCATCAAGTCGAGGGATGTTTTGTTTCGACACGATCTGTATCCATACAACTCTTCTATATTACATACATCTCCTCCCGTCGTAGAAGCCAATATTCCCTGGCCTTCCAACGTTGCCTCCTCACCAACTCCTCAACTCACAAATGGTCAGCGTCGAGCCCTTCGCAAAAGACGTCTCTCCAACTCTATACATGCCCCAAGAAGGCGTCCCATCCAAACTCCTGAGCCTACTCCTCCAGTTTCTCCTGTCTTGCCACCTCAAGAACTTACTCCTCCTTCTACCTCGTCAATACCTATCTTGCCCCAGTCACCGGATTTACTTCCTGCCACGCCTTGGCCAAATTCCACTCCGACTTCTACCAGTCATGTGCCTCCTCTGCCGCCGGCTCTGCCGCCTACTCTGGCAAGTACTCCTGTACCACCACCACCTTGTCCTCCAGCAATTCCCTCTGGGGTTGTTCCTCCTCCTGCTGTGACTCTTGCTACCAATCAGAACACTGAACCGTCGACAACAGGGTCAAGATCATCGAAGCCGACAGCCCCGTCTACCCGCAGATCTACTCGTGTTACGAAGCCGCCTAATCGTCTTGGAAACTGGGCCGGTGTTGCAACGGCTGGGGATGAAGATATAGATACCCCTTGCACCTGGAAACAGTTGTTATGATCACCCAACAAGCATCGTTGGTTAAAGGCGGCTGATGCGGAATTCTCGTCGCTCATTGGCATGGGAACCTGGAAGCTAGTTCCCCGCCCAGCTAAACAAAACATTATCAAATCTAAGTGGGTTTTCAAAGTAAAGCGCAATATTGACGGCTCACTTGACAAACTCAAAGCCAGACTTGTGGCAATGGGTTACTCTCAGGTAGAAGGGATAGACTACTCTGAAATTTTCTCCCCAACCACTCGATTGGAAACTTTGCGTCTTGTCTTCTCTCTTCTTACAACAAAGAAATGGAAAGGTCGGCAAATAGATATCAAATCTGCTTTCCTTAACTCTCTCCTCGACGAACCAATACTCATGTCACAACCTCAGGGATACGAAGACTCTGATCATCCTGACTGGGTGTGTGAACTTCAACGATCAATTTACGGCCTCAAGCAATCTCCAAGGCTATGGAACGCTGCATTGCATGAAGTTCTTATTACTCTCAATGTTGTTCAGTCTAAGTATGATCCTACTCTCTACTACCGCATTGTGGATGGCAAACTTGTTGGTGCTCTCACTGTTCACGTCGATGATTTAGCAATAGTTGGTGAGGACTCGTTTGTAGATGGAATCATTCATGCTATATCTGGGAAATTCAAAATCTCTTCCAACAGACCACTTATCCACTTCCTCTCTCTGGATATTAGTCGCGATATCCCAGCAAGGAAAATCTTTGTGTCTCAGTCCCACTATATCCGCGATCTGGCTCAGCGCTTTCTTCCCTCCTCCACCCCATCAGTTAAGACTCCTACCGATAATGTCTTCAAAGATCTAAAACCTAGACTTGATGACGAAGCGGGTTCTCCAGGTCCCTACTCAAGCCTTGTGGGCGCTCTTCTCTGGGTTGCCCAATGTACTCGACCAGATGTTTTGTTTGCGGTTAGCAGATTGTCTCAATTTCTACGAAACCCGTCTTCCTCACACTGGGCTGCAGCTGTTCGTGTACTCAATTATCTCACATCAACTGCTCATCTGCGACTGGTCTTGGGTGGCTCGGCCAACATCAGTGGCTACTCTGACTCCAACTGGGCTGAAGATCGTCATGATCGACATTCCACTACTGGTTACACCTTTTGTTTTGGTAGTAGTCCTATCTCTTGGAAGACCCGTAAACAAAGTACTGTATCTCTGTCCAGCACTGAAGCAGAATACAAGGCAATGTCCGACTCTTGTCGCGAGGGCCTATGGCTTAAACACCTTCTCGCCGAGCTCCACGTTTGATCATCTTCAGCCATACCCCTACATGTCGATAATGAAGGAGCGGAGGCTCTGTCTTGGAATCCTCAACACCATGCAAGAACCAAACACATTCATACTCGCTTTCACTTCGTTCGGGAATGTGTGAGGAACGATGGTATCACGGTTCTTCATGTTTCCTCTAAAGACATGCTTGCTGACATGTTAACCAAACCTTTATCTCGTGTTATGCTAGAACATCATTGTACAATGTTTGGATTGCTTTAGTTTTTCTGTTTTCTGTTTTTCTCTTCCTTCTTATCTTTTCTCTTCATCACACACTGTGTTTCTTCTGTCTCTCTCTTACTGTTTTTATCTCCTGTGGCGAGCTAGTTGTACGCAAGGGGGGGTGTTGGAATACTCTCTTCAATACCATGCTACCATCGTAGTATTCCATAGATATCTACCTGTGTGCTTATCTTCCTAGCTCACACTGATCATGTACTGATCCTTCTCGTCTCTTTTCTCATCGGATCATTCGATTCATGATCTACTACTTGTTTTCATATCTCTCGTATTTGTCTTCTACACAAAAGTTACGTAACAAACTATGTATATAGTTTGCTGAGAACTGCACCATGAAATTGTAATCACCCTTCTCTAGAATTCTCACTTGTGTGCTCTAATTGATTGCAACATTAAATCGGTGATGCCTGCTAATACACTTCATCTTGGCATTCGAACGGTCTTTACCGATCATTCCCTCTTTGGTCTCCGCTCAACTTCTTACGTCTCTGTGAAGCCCAGTCATGGGTTTCTCTTACATCTCAACCTTCAAAAAGCTCATGAGCTTAGTGAGTTCACTTGTTTGTCACATTTCAATACTGAGCTGAGCATCAAGCTGCTCTGCTCCCTAATCGCCTATGCTGAGGAGCTGAACCCTTTCAGCCAGGACCATAAGGACTTCAACTATGACCGTAAACACTCAAACTAGAACCATAAGGACCTAAGCTAGGTAGTTAAGGACGTAAGCTAAGTACCTAAGGGCTTACGTAAGGGCCTTAGGTATGGGTCCCAAATGTTGAGCTGAGGAAAAAAAAAGATTTTTTATTTGGAGTCCCTGGGACCAATGGACCATAGTATCATAATCTAGCCAGTTGCATGATTCCAGAACTATCATAAAAGGATGTGAATGGTTAAGCCAATTTCTGTAACATTGA
This sequence comes from Melampsora americana, assembly GCA_022264835.1. Classification (NCBI taxonomy): domain Eukaryota; kingdom Fungi; phylum Basidiomycota; class Pucciniomycetes; order Pucciniales; family Melampsoraceae; genus Melampsora; species Melampsora americana. The sequence continues at coordinate 675,499 of JAIFHY010000030.1, read as the reverse complement.
GTTCAAAATTTGAATTTATTTGGCCGGAAGACCTGTAACACAAATTAGACTTTACGCACTGTACTCCCATAGATGATCAATGAGGTCGCTCTGAAGTTGATCATGAAGAGTTTGGTCACGGATGGCAGCATGATGGTCCAAGTAATCATTAAAACCTACCCGTTCACGCCAGAGTTGCGGACGTGGGTGGATGGGCTCAGGATCAATAAGGCCACCTACTCTTTCATTTTCCACAATCATGTTGTGCATGATTATACAAGCCTTCATGATAGCTTTCAATGTGTCGAGATGCCACACTCGTCCTGGCCCTGAGATGATAGCAAAACAAGCCTGTAATACTCCAAAGCAACGCTCCACATCCTTGCGGAAAGCTTCTTGGTACTTGGCAAAAATCTTCCACAGACACAGAAATTCATGAGCATTTTGAAGAACGGACAACATAAAAAGGATCATGCTTACCTTTTTTTTTCTCCCTGTGGATGCGAGATGCTTTGAACTAGGGTGGCCCACTTTGGGTAGATCCCATCGGCTAGATAGTAACCCATCTTATACTGTGTTCTGTTGACCTTGTAATCACAAGGGGGTGCCTGTCCTTTCAAGAGGCAAGTAAAAAGTTGAGACTGGTCCAAGATGTTGATGTCATTCAAAGATCCTGGCAGTCCAAAAAACGCGTGCCAGATCCATAGATCTTGTGAGGCAACGGCCTCAAGGATGATTTTTGGGTCACCTTGTTGTCCTTGATATTGGCCATGGTATCCCTTTGGACAATTCTTCCAAGTCCAATGCATGCAGTCCACAGAACCCAGCATACCCGGGACACCACGTTCCTCACCCGCCGCCAAGAGCCGGGCGGTGTCGTCCTCCATAGGCTCCCGTAGGTAGTCTTTGCCAAAGGCCATGTTGACGGCGCGGCAGAAACATTTGAGTGATTTGAGCGTAGTGGATTCGGCAAGTCTCAGGTTCTCGTCTTTGCAATCCGCCAGCCCACCATACGCTAGCAATTGGAATGCGGCCGTGCATTTCTGGAGTGCAGTCGAATTTACGAGCCCACACGCATCACGCTTTTGAACAAAGTAGTTGTTGACTTTGGTTACACCTTCAACAATTTGAACAAAAAGATTGCGCCCCATGCAGAAACTTTGACGGAATAAGGAGTCATTGTATTTGGGCGGATTGGCAAAATAGTCGGACCAAAGTTGTTTGTGTGCCTCAATGTGGCCTTGGTCCACATTGGGCGCTTTACCAGGCAGTGATCCACCTCCTGTGTGAATGCCATCATCAGGTGGTGGCTGGTCCAAAATGTGGCTGACCAAGTTCGCGGTTTTGGTAAGCAGTCTAGCACGGTCAGCAGTGCCTGTGCTAATGGCAGAGAGCGCTTTGAGTGGTAGAGGGAGCGTAGTAGGAGGTGGCATATCTGTGGAGAACGTATGGAAAAAACTGGAGACAAAGAACGTACCAAAGCCAATCCAGAACCAAAAAAAAAGATGTGTGATAGATGAGATGAGCAGAAATGAAAAGCAGAGGGATTTGTATGTTAATCGAGGAGTGCAATGTAGTGTGGTGTGAGTTAAGAAAGAAACGTATGACAGGAGAGGGCGATCAATCAGTAATGATGCAGGATCAAGTCCCGAGGTTCAGAACCCCAGAGTTTGGTCTTGTCAGAACCCCGGAACAGCTCTGGGACATGTAATCCAGGGAGTAACCCAATGGGGCGCGCGGGAACCCAAGATGCATGCCATGGGTGGCGGCCGTTGGCTTTCTCTCCCACAGGTAAACCCTGACAGGCTGGGAGAGCCTCCCAATTAAGGCACCTTTACCTTACAAGGGTGGAGATGCTCTTAAAAGTGCAAAAAAGTCGTATTTCAATTGGTAGCCAATCTGTTGTTGACTGTTTCAAAATGAAATACAACTTTGTTGATACATAATTCATCTCGTATCACAACCCTCCAATTGACCATACACTGAAACCATCACATCCGTTGTGGAAATCAAAACCTAGGTGGTGGTGTTCTATTTATCTAACAACTATCATAATTCATTTTATGTATAAACCCAAGGCAAAGACGCAATCACATATTTGATACAAGCGCACAATCAGAATCAAATTATGTTATATTTTATTAAGCTGAAAGCCATAATTCCATAATTATCTCAAATTATACTTGAGTAAAGCAGTGAAACATTATACAAATAAATTAAATCATCAGTATTATTTATTCCTTTACAATTCATTAGAACACTACACACAACAATATCCGCACAAATCAATACCATACATATATAATCATCAACGGAAATGTGATACATACAGTTAGAATCAGAATAGTCAAAATAAATAGATCAATAAATAGATAACACATCAAATAAACATGGAAGATAACATATTGGAAAGTGATTAATAGTTTTTTTGGGTAAACAAAAAGAATAGAAGGAAAAAAAATAAGGGAGAGACATCCCTAGAATGAGGCTCAGATGCGAAAATGATGGAGGTTGAAAGCTTAGATGAAGAAAATACAAATAATGTAGTCAAAGTTGATCATCATCATATCAGTTTATTCCAATTGAAGAGACAAAGAAAGAATACAAATATTACATACCTAAATTAAAAGCTAAGATTGAAATGATCAAGTGATTAGACAATTGGTTTAATGAAGATTGAAATGCAATATTTAGATTGAAATGATTTAGAATGAATAGCAGGTCAAAATGCGAAATTACAGATGATGATTGATGATTGATTGAAGCCAAGGATATCAAGAAATTTATTGTACAGAGCTCAGATCAAGACTGAATTGATTCAATTGATCTAGGGCGAGATACTGGGACAGGAAAGTGGAGTAAACAAACTTACATACATAAACCTACATACGTGAGATACAAATAGATCCATCAATTCAAAAGCACCAAATAAATCTAAAATAAACAACGAGAAAGCCAAGAAAAGAAAGGAAGGAGTTAGCACATATGTAAACAATACATATCTGAATTAATGATCAAACTCGAAATTAAGATCAAGGAAGACAAGAGCAAACCAAGAAGGCCAAGATGGGAGTGTGAAGAAGAGTTAATCTATGGTGTCAGGTGACTCAGAAAAGGATAACAGAAGAGGTAGAAAGATCTTACGCATGAAGAGGGTCAAAAATCGAATTTTAAGATTGAAAGAGTGTTCAACATCAATTTAAGGAGGGGTGGGATCAAAATTGACATTGATGAATTGCTTGGACCAAAGGGATGGTGCGAGAAAAGAACAGAGATCACCTACGTATATTAAAAAAAAAAACCAAAGAAAAACCACAGCAGAAGCGGAGAATGGTGCCAAGTGCAATCAGAGTTGTTTTGTGTGGAAAAAGGGTGGTTGTGGCGAAATTGCATGAGATGGGCAGTGATAGGGTGAATTGTAGGAGATAAAAGGACAGGTCTTGAGGGGGTTTTCTTCTTTCCTCCATCATTGGATTTTTTTTCTATCCTTTCATCCATACTTCAAATTGTGGAAATCGTGTTTGTTATTCGAAAGTGTCCGCGTTTTTTCTCTTATTTTTTGTCTTGAGTGTTGAAGTGTTATCTTATATTAAAAGTGTTTGAGTGTTAGTGTCTGGGTTTGTCGTATCAAGTGTTTTTTTTTGACTCAATCAGTGTTATTGTCATTGTGCTGAGGTGTGAATTCATTATTATCAAGTGTGATTTGCCAACTGTTGTGGTTTTCTTTGTTTTACTGAGCTCAATTGTCAAGACTTAAGCTTGTTAGAATTGTCTCACTCTATTTCTGAACTTCATACTCAAGGTTGAGGGCAGCTTAACAGCACCCATAGTTTCACCCGCTCTTACCAGTGGTGATTCTTCCCCTCTCCGGCTCAGCCTACGCTAGACTGCGTAGGAGTTCTACATCTGGTGACTCTGCCCGGGCAATTCGAAACAACTTCTGTGTCTTTGCAGGTGCACTTCCGCTTTTTGGTTTCAACAAATCAAAAAAATTCATTATATCATCAATTATCATTACATCTCAAAATATCTCAAGTCGAAATTCAGTAATTCTCGACTCTCAACATGTCATCTCAAAATATTCTTGGTCAAGGATTAAGTTCAACTCAAATTGCGGCAGATAAAGCATTAGCAGTAGTAGGAAGTAAAAGTGCAGACAGTATTCATGGTGGTAAAGGGGAAGCTATGGCGGACAAAATGTTATATAGGGAAAAGGAGGATAGTGGAGAAGAATCGGAGGACAATGTGACGGCAAGGGGTTTAGGAGTAGAAGGACCGGTGGAGGAGGAAATTGTATCAATGGAAGATGTAGAAGGTATGATAAAAAATGGTGGAATTTCAATTCAGGATGCAGAGGAGTATTTAAAGGAGGCGGAGTTACAAGCGGAGAATATGAAGAAGGTGTTGAAATCATTAAAAGATTCAAAATCAAAGGAAGAGATGAAGGAAAAAACAAAGAAGAAAAGTAAGGGGAAAAGAAGGAAATATTACAGTGATAGTAGCAGTAGTAGTAGTGAAAATAGTTCAAGTTCAGAGGATGAGAGTGAGGTGGAAATTAGGAAAAAGAAAAAGAGTACTAAGAGGAAGAAAAAAGTTGTGAAGATTGAACCTCAAGATTCAGACTTACGGTATAGTCGTGGCGATGATGTTCAAAAGTTTCTACGGGACTTTGAGGTTGCGGCAAATGTGGATGGAGCTAGTGGTGTGGATATGGCAATGCAAGTTTGTGCATTTGTGAACGGGAAGGATTTGAAAGAGGAGATCAAGGAACTCAAAGGCTGGGGTGAAGGAGAATGGGACTGGAAATTATTAAAGATGGAAATGAAGGACCGGTATGCATCAATTCGGGAGGCTCCTAAGTACACGGTGGAAGATCTGAAGGAGTTAGCTTTGGATTCTGAAAGTAATGGTGGTATTGATTCAAAGTTTGAATTTGAAGGTTTTAGACATAAGTTTGACAGTATTCTTGTCTACCTGAAAAAATATGATTACATTGATTCAGAAGATGAGATCTGCAATTATTATTACAGAGCTTTTTCAGATATGATGCAAAAGAAGATTAAGGAAAGGTTACGTAGTGATGGAGATTTACGGAGGACAAAGGATGGAAGGCACCGGTTGCCAGGATGGAAGGTACTTAAGAAGACAGTACATATGGTAGTACAAGATGAGGTAGAATTAGTGTTTGAAGAGTTAAGAGGAAAGAAGGAAGTAGAGACTAAGAAGGATGAAGAGCTTAAGGAGAAGGTGGTGCAGAAGGATAAAGAGAGACGGGGAATGAAAATGGAAGGACTAAACAAGAAGATTGGAGGAAAGTCAGCTGATGAAGCAACAATTAGTGAATTAGTCAGACAGTTTGCGGCATGGAGTGGACAGGGGATAAGTAGGCCTTTGGCTCTGAATCCAAACGGTCAAGTCCATGGAGGATTTCAAAACAATTCTTATGCTGGACAACAAAACAATTTTGTTCCACCACCTCAAAATAGAGGAGGACCAGCACCCCATTACAACTCTGGTACTTATTTTAGAAATGGACAACAAGGTCAGGGTGCATCAGGCCAGGATTTCAACAACAGACTGGGTTTCAGCAACAACAACACCAGTGGACAGTATAGAAACTTTGGTATGAATAGAGGAAGAGGAGGATATGGTGCAAATAGAGGTGGAAGAGAAGGTTATAATTTTAATTCTCAATGGAATACTTCAGCAGGCCAGTATCAAGGAAATCATGGCAATCAACAACCACCAAGTGGACCATATGGACCACCACCCAACAATGGTCCTCCTAAAGCAGAATTTCAGCAGTCCACCTTTCGAGCTGGACCGGTGATGTGTTACTATTGTGGAAGAGAAGGGCATACTCATAATAGATGCCCGGATAAACAGAGAGACATGAATGATGGGTTTGTTACTGAGCATAATAATACTTATATCTTATCAAATGGTGCAGTAATTAGATGGGATAGTAGTAGACCTATCAGAGCAGTAGTTGCAGATTATTCTTTACAAGTAGAACAAGCTAAAATTGCGGCAAAGGCGGCAGCATTTAATAAAATTACACCTCCAGCGGAAACAACTAAAGCAGCTGTAGTACCTGAAAAGACTGTTGTTACTGGAATATTAACTAAAGATGAAACTGGTGGATCTCACATTCAAGACCTTAGGGCTAGCTGTGGAATATTAGAAGACTGGAAGGCACCTGGAACCACTAGTAGAAAATTTAAGGCTGCAATGGCAGGAGCGGGAACTAAAGTGTATGATGTGGAAGTGAAAAAAGGCAGAGGAAAAGCTCAACCAGATGAAGATCAAGAAGATGAAATAATGGACTTAGCAGAGGATGAAGATAGTAGTGAAGATATACCTTTGGCGGAATTAAAACAAAAGAAGAAGGCAACTGTGGTGGCTCCGCGAATTGACAAGAAGGATATAATTAAAGGAAGATTTGAAAGACCAGTGGAGAAAGGTTATGAAGGTTCAATAGATAATGTAGTAGCTAAAATCATGAAGACCAAGATAGAGGCGGAAGTAGGAGAGATGTGTTCTATTTCACCGGCATTGGCTGATCATGTCAAGAGGCAAGTTTCAAAACGGCGGGTGGTTATTCCAAGGATTATCAAACCTCTGAGAGCAGCAACAGGTGAATTGGAGGAAGATGAGTCATCTTCAGAGGCTGAAAGTGATGCAGAAGACGTTTTGTATTCATGTCCTTTGGGATATTTAGAGATTATGTTGGGCGGAAAGAAGAAAAGAGTGAAGGCTTTGGTGGATTCTGGATCTCAAATTAATATTTTGCCAGAATCAGTGGCAGCAGAATTGGGGTTGACAGGAGTAGTATCTATTACGTCTGGTGTTAGGGGTATAGGTGGGCAAAGAACTGAATTGATTGGAATTGCAGAAGCGGTGGAAATAGTAGTTGGTACCAAGGTTCAAGGCGTGGCACATTTCTGGGTGGCTAAAGGAGACAAGTGTCCAATTATACTAGGACGGCCTTTCCTTATGGACTTTAGAGCACAAATTGAGTTTGGGAAGGTGATAGGGGAACGGTTGACTTTGCGTGATGAGAGGGGACTTTGGACTCGGTTCACAATTTGTCAGCCAGATGATGGTGATTGGGAGCGTGAATTGAATTTAGGAGAAAAGAGGACAACTTTGGTGGAAGTACAGCTAGCAAGGTTACAGCATGAGGTTCAGGAAGAAGATAGTAGTGTGGTCCTGGATTATGTGGAAGAAGTCTCCGGTGAAGGGTATATGGTGTTATAATCAGTGTTGGTGAATCAATGGGCATTCAGTATATAGAAAATCCAAGTAACCTTGGATGTCTATCACCAACTAGTAATTAATATGGGGACTTGGTGGTGTATAAAGAATGATTTTTGCGCTCAATTTCAATCTTGATCTCAAGTTTCTTATTATTTCTTTGATTGCGGTTATGTTGTGGTTATGTTTCTTTTTTTCTTTTGGCAGAGGATTTCAAATTATAACGGCATGGTGAAATTAGTGGTTGCGGGTTAAATCAGAGTGGATTTCTTTAGTTATCATTTTCTCTTCATTTTTGCAGTGGTGTGGGATAGGACGTTGAGGGTGGAGGAAGTTGGCAGGAATGGATAGTTATTTAAATCAACCAAACAACAAAAGTAGTGGGTACGGGGCGGGCACAACAAATTAATTAATTCAAATTCAACTAAATTCAAATAATTCAAAATTAATCACATGGAATACTACTTTAATAAATCAAAATTACCCTGTTACGGGGCCTCTTTCTTCTTTCTTCTTTTCTCTATTTTCTTTCTTTCTTTTATATACTTTACACTAGTTAAAACAATCATAGCAGGGGGCACAGGAAGGGTACTAGCTAAATATATCAACAATTAAACAAAATTAAATTACATAACACAAACAAAATGGATTACTGCTAAAAGCCTTTTTATATAAATTCACGTATCTTCTCTTTCTTTTCTTCAGTTATCAAATTATTTCTCAAATTATTTTCATTATTACTTCTCTTCTATTTTATTTCTTTCTTCGTGGTTGGATTGGGATGTTGAGGATGGAGGATGATGGCAAGAACGGATAGTCAAAAATTAGTCAAAGCAAGTAACAACAATGAATCAAGTAAAACAAATTAGCAAAATACTTAAATCAGAGTCAAAAGACAAATCAAAATTACATATAAATAGTACAGATTACATATAAAACAAACTTGAATAACAAAATCAATGCAAATATAAATTAGTACAAGGTACATATAACAATCAAATCATCAAATTAAATCAAGTCAATCTATAAATTAAATAACAAATAGCACGAACTTCTAGATATGTTTCTCTTTTTATGGTGGTCAGGGATAGGTAGTAGAGGATGGTGGATAGTAGGCAGGAACGGATAGTCAAAAACATCAAGACAAATATATATATTCCAAATTACAACAAAGCAAAATATCACAAAACAAATTCAATCTTTGATACAATTAAAATACATATAAATTACAGACAAATCAATTATTAACAATCAAATTAGTGAAAATAAAACTTGGATATGTTTCTTTCTTCTCTCTTCTTTCTTTTTTACGGGGATGGGTCAGGACAGATGAGGATGGAGGATTAGATGGCTGGTAGGATAGTATAAAACAAATTAAACAATTGTAGTAGGGGGACTGCGGTGGGACAAATAACTTACAAAATTATTATAAATCAACAAGTCAAATAAACAAATAAACATGGATTACTACTACACATATAAAATTTTTATCACAATGTGATTACAAATGTATTACATCAATTTCTCAAGATTCATTATTACACAGAATTATCATGGATATGTTTCTCTTTTTAATTTTCTTTTTATCATGGGGACGGGAATGGAGCGTAGAGGATGGTGGATAGTTGGCCGGTATTAGAATACTAGTGTTACAATATAAATCAAATCAAATCCAATTCATTTAAAGCAAATCACATTATATTATAACAATTTAAGTCTGTAGTAGGGGGTTTGGGGTGAGGCTGTGCATTAACAACATCACAATCAAAGCGGCAACAAAATTACAATAAGATTACATAGAAATGGTTACTACTACAGCAAACTTCCTTTTTTTCAGTTTTCAAATTCTACGGGAACAAGATATGAAGCAACAAGAGTATTAGATTGGTGGCAATTGGATAGTTTACGTCAACATTTATGATGACAGCTGCGGAAGATTTCAGTTTACGCATTAAAGACTCAATATTTGATTTTACGCAGAGTGTGCATTTGATGGGACGACACAACACTCGAGTTTATTTATGACATTACATTTTGAAGATACAAAGATAAATTTATTTCTTGAGAATTAGTACAAGTTTGAATTGGAACGGCATGGAAGGAGCGTGAATTTGTTATTATTGTCAAGGCCTAGATAGAGGTTACTTGTGGTTTTTTTAGATATATTAGTTGAATTATGGGAATAAGAAATAATTATCAAAATATCTCAAAGTTACGGTTACAAGCATACAAGAAAGTTGAGAAGTTGGTAGCAGATACACAGGACGAGGACAATTTCATATCAAGTCAGAGATGATTGAATTAGAAGACAAAGCAGAGGTTTTTCATTTAAGTTGGGGGAGGCAACTCAAGATTACGGCAATTTTTATTCAAGTTGGGGGAGGTGGTCATCAGTCATATTTTTCAAAGCGTACAAATTCATAATCAAGATTTTTTCAGCAGCGCTGAGGACAGCGTGGAAGTTGGGGGAGGATGTGGAAATCAAAACCTAGGTGGTGGTGTTCTATTTATCTAACAACTATCATAATTCATTTTATGTATAAACCCAAGGCAAAGACGCAATCACATATTTGATACAAGCGCACAATCAGAATCAAATTATGTTATATTTTATTAAGCTGAAAGCCATAATTCCATAATTATCTCAAATTATACTTGAGTAAAGCAGTGAAACATTATACAAATAAATTAAATCATCAGTATTATTTATTCCTTTACAATTCATTAGAACACTACACACAACAATATCCGCACAAATCAATACCATACATATATAATCATCAACGGAAATGTGATACATACAGTTAGAATCAGAATAGTCAAAATAAATAGATCAATAAATAGATAACACATCAAATAAACATGGAAGATAACATATTGGAAAGTGATTAATAGTTTTTTTTGGGTAAACAAAAAGAATAGAAGGAAAAAAAATAAGGGAGAGACATCCCTAGAATGAGGCTCAGATGCGAAAATGATGGAGGTTGAAAGCTTAGATGAAGAAAATACAAATAATGTAGTCAAAGTTGATCATCATCATATCAGTTTATTCCAATTGAAGAGACAAAGAAAGAATACAAATATTACATACCTAAATTAAAAGCTAAGATTGAAATGATCAAGTGATTAGACAATTGGTTTAATGAAGATTGAAATGCAATATTTAGATTGAAATGATTTAGAATGAATAGCAGGTCAAAATGCGAAATTACAGATGATGATTGATGATTGATTGAAGCCAAGGATATCAAGAAATTTATTGTACAGAGCTCAGATCAAGACTGAATTGATTCAATTGATCTAGGGCGAGATACTGGGACAGGAAAGTGGAGTAAACAAACTTACATACATAAACCTACATACGTGAGATACAAATAGATCCATCAATTCAAAAGCACCAAATAAATCTAAAATAAACAACGAGAAAGCCAAGAAAAGAAAGGAAGGAGTTAGCACATATGTAAACAATACATATCTGAATTAATGATCAAACTCGAAATTAAGATCAAGGAAGACAAGAGCAAACCAAGAAGGCCAAGATGGGAGTGTGAAGAAGAGTTAATCTATGGTGTCAGGTGACTCAGAAAAGGATAACAGAAGAGGTAGAAAGATCTTACGCATGAAGAGGGTCAAAAATCGAATTTTAAGATTGAAAGAGTGTTCAACATCAATTTAAGGAGGGGTGGGATCAAAATTGACATTGATGAATTGCTTGGACCAAAGGGATGGTGCGAGAAAAGAACAGAGATCACCTACGTATATTAAAAAAAAAAAACCAAAGAAAAACCACAGCAGAAGCGGAGAATGGTGCCAAGTGCAATCAGAGTTGTTTTGTGTGGAAAAAGGGTGGTTGTGGCGAAATTGCATGAGATGGGCAGTGATAGGGTGAATTGTAGGAGATAAAAGGACAGGTCTTGAGGGGGTTTTCTTCTTTCCTCCATCATTGGATTTTTTTTCTATCCTTTCATCCATACTTCAAATTGTGGAAATCGTGTTTGTTATTCGAAAGTGTCCGCGTTTTTTCTCTTATTTTTTGTCTTGAGTGTTGAAGTGTTATCTTATATTAAAAGTGTTTGAGTGTTAGTGTCTGGGTTCGTCGTATCAAGTGTTTTTTTTTGACTCAATCAGTGTTATTGTCATTGTGCTGAGGTGTGAATTCATTATTATCAAGTGTGATTTGCCAACTGTTGTGGTTTTCTTTGTTTTACTGAGCTCAATTGTCAAGACTTAAGCTTGTTAGAATTGTCTCACTCTATTTCTGAACTTCATACTCAAGGTTGAGGGCAGCTTAACAGCACCCATAGTTTCACCCGCTCTTACCAGTGGTGATTCTTCCCCTCTCCGGCTCAGCCTACGCTAGACTGCGTAGGAGTTCTACACCGTGATCCAATGTCCGACAACTCCACATCTTCAGGGGAATTGGATTTTCTGCTCGAAGCTTCTTCCTCTGCGGGAAGTAATCTGGTTGATTAAGATCAAGAGATAATAGGTCTCTTGATGGCAGCTGCTCATGACTGTGCTGAACAAGCGCAGCAACCAAATAGATGGGATGAGATAGGATGGGATGGGATGGATAGTGATCAATGGGATGAGATGGGATGAGATAGGATGGGATGGGATGGATAGTGATCAATGGGATGAGATGGGATGAGATGGGATGGATAGTCGTGAATCAAAGGGATGGATAGTCGTGAATCAAAGGGAGGACAGGAGGTATCAAAGAGGGGACTTGTATATTTTCTAAAAAAGAAAGCAAATTGGCAAAATCAGTTGGAAAAAAGCTACTTATTGGTATAATAATGGACTACTTGGTCCATTATTATAATAGACAAGAAAAGCTATTATGGTACCCATAATAGCTTATGAAAGGAGCTGAAAATCCGCTGCCAAATGGACTTTTCAAAATTTGGCTTTTCAAAGTTAAACTTTGGAATAATAGCTCTTTTTAAGCTATACCAAACAAGCCCTAAATTTTTGAACACAATTTTTTAGAGGAGTGGATAACTTTCCTTGGGGAAAAAAGTTGTACATTGTGCACAAGAGTCGTGCGCATAACTTTCTCCTTTGGACCATAGCCTAATCCTCGGTGTGGAATGAGATAAAAGGGATTGCAGAAGCCTCCCTGCAAAAGCCTCAACCGCGAGCTTATGAAATCTGCAAGTTTGGCATAAGTCCCTTGCTCAACTACTCGCGAGCGTGGGACTTTCTTAAGTTTACTGGTGAAAACTTTCTTCAACTTTGAAACAAGCAGAGAAGCTTTCAATGAGAAAAAGGAAAGGTCCTCATCAAGAATTGAAGTTGGGGTGAGTAAGATATGAAGCTACATAGTGATCATCTCAAGGCTGTGTCAGTGTTGCTGTGATTGAGAATTGAGTACTTCACTCAATCACACCGCTTTACTTGATTCTTTTCTCAACAAAACATCATCCATCCATCCATCAATCAATCAACACAATCAAATTCATCACTCTAGTACGGTGGCCCTGAGGCAAAATTGCCGCCACCCCTTTCTGTGATGTGTAAATTTGGGATTTGGGATTTGTAGATTTGTGATGTGTAATTTTGTAATGCTCACATCAGTTCACTTCTGGTCGTACAACACCACTTTGTCCACCTTAATCATCTTGCTTTGATGACCAATTGGTGGTAATTGCATACCACAGAAACCATCTGTTTACAAAAGTGCGGTTCCCGTTCACTGTTTGATGTAGAAACCACTCGGAACAAAAAAAAGCTGTCAGAGCAACCGCTGGAAACAGGCAAACTGTTTGACTAGCCGTTTGAAACAAGCAAATGGTCTCTGTTTCTCTTTAAAAGAAGAAGCTTTTGATATAGAAACCATTCAGAACAAAAGAAGCCTGACAGAGCCTCCGTTGGAAACAAGCAAGCTATTTGAGTTGAGTAGCCGTTCAAAATGGACAAATTGTCTCTGGAATTTTGCTTAAAAGATTGCTACCCTCAAATCTTGAGACTAGCCTACTGTCTAGGCACTTGTCTCTAGTTTGGTCTTAATGAATTGAAATTTAGGGGTGCAGAAATCAATGCTCCTCTCACCTTTTAGCTAGCATCAAACAGGCAGCTGATAGTTTTCCCAATACGAGTTTAAGCTGTCTCCTGTCCTGTGAGTGGAGTCTGTTGTTCAGCTGATTTCTTCTACTACATTTTTGCTACAAAGGAGGAACACTGGACCGGTTCACTTCACAAGCCATCAACAAACTCTTTCATTTATCCAAGATAGAATAGCAAGTCAAATAATCAGACTCAGTCAGTTCACTACCAAGGCCACAAAATTGTTTTTTTAATTTCCTTCAAGTCTTTATCATCTTCACTACCTCGTATTGCTTCATATTTCTTGCGCTCAACATATAATGGATCAATATGAAGATGAATACAAAGCCTTACATCCTTACTCCATACCAAGAACAGCTCCTTGAACATCTTCTTCCACAATATTGTCTTCAGCAAATGTCCCAGGACAGTATGCTAGATGCTCTTCAGAACTTGGGAATTCCAGTGGCAAAGAAAAGTCTCCTGAGACATCTAGCCAAACAGAACTTGATCAACTCACCATCAATGATCCCAGCTCAAAAGGAAGTTGCTTATGGGATCCTGCGACTTCACTATATTCTTGGTGATACCAAACTAATGGCTTTGTGTGCCATCAATGATACATATGAAATTCCCATCAACATGCACAACATCAATCAAATATCCAAAGGCATAGGTCTTGACTGGCGCTGCAACGACATTCAAGAAGGTTGAGTTACACTAAATGACTTGGTTCATATTCTTCTTGAGCACATTGAACGCAAGGATCAGAACACAGGCTACTGTGTTATGCAACAACATCTTGCTGATGATGATAGCCTTAGAACTCATCAAGAGACAGTCTAGCAACTAGTGAAAATCATTGATCCAAATGGAGTTGCTCTACGGACTGCAGGGAAGCTCAAAAGACGTCTTTTCTATGTCCCAGGTCCTAATCATCTGTGGGCCAGTGACAGACATGATCAATTCAAACCTTTTGGAATTACTATATATGGTTTCATTGATGCTTGGTCTTGCAAGGTTCTCAGCTTGCATGTGGCAACAAGTAACAATGATCCCCACAGAATTGGACTCCATTACTTAGAAGTTGTCCAAGACTTAAGAGGATTGCCAGAAAGGACTTCATCCAACCATGGTAGTGAGACAGTCAACATGGCCACTCTCCAGACCCTCATGCATCATTACTTCTGTGGCAAGGAGCATAGTGAAGCACACAAACATCATCTTTTCACCACCTCACAACATAACCAGAAAATTGAGTCATTGTGGTCTCAGTTAATGTGTTGTAAGAACACTGCGTTGCAGGATGTGATTAATGCAAAAATATGAGAAGGGGTATATAATCCTGCCCATCCAGTCCAAAAGTAAGCTTTTGTATTCTTGTTTGGTTTGCATTTACAGAATTTAATTGAACATTATTTTAGGGCACTATTTCTACACTTATGGGCCCCCTCAGTCGGGTGTGCCATGGACTCTTTTGTACAGCACAAAAATACTGACCAAACACAAACAAATCATTACTCACAGCTTCCCACGGGGGTTTTGCCTGACACATGCTAAAATTCCCCCAACAATTATGATGGCAGCCAGGGTTTGAATCCTGCTCCAAGAGATGTGATTGACAACCTTATTGAGACCAAATACCCCAATTCAAAAGAACTCAAACATAATTCAGCTCCAGTTTTTGGATGGTAAGTGTCAAAGTTGATTGCAAGACTGGCTAATGATGAGAACTCCATCAATTTACAAAATGTGTGGGTCATATTCACCCGCATGCTGGGCTTGGTTCCTCATCTTCAATTCAACCCATATGAGTGAGATTATTCATCACTGGGGATGCCTTGATGCTTTGTTGTATGTGATATATAGATTGATATTTCTGCTTGCTCAACAAGTTTTGTTGAATGAATTTGTGGCTGGAGTGAGCTTGAACTTTATGACTTGTTTGTGTTGCTTTTAGCAAACTTTACATTCCACATTGTAGAACAAAATGAAAATTTTAGAGTACAATAGTCTGAGATTCTTTGTGTGACTTGCAGATATTTTTATTTGACTTTCAGAACAGATACTCTTGCCCCAATTTTCTCACTCACTTAAAGCAGAACTTTCCAATTGAGTTTCTACCAATCTCAAAATTATCCAATTTACTGATCACACATGGTTGGTTCAAAGATTTTGTTGAGTACGTTGCCCCCTTTTCCTCAATAAAGTGTGAACAATGATAATCATTTTTAGGGTATCAAGAATATCGTTCAAGTACATCTACAGACACAAACATGACATTAAAGTCAAACTGAGAGAACAAGGAAGAAAAAAACATAATCAATTGGTTGGGTCTGAAAGAATTATCACTTATCAAAAAGCTCTATACAATGCGTGAGAAGAGTGCTGAAGATGTGTGATGGAATAAATATTCAATCACTCTCAATGAGAATTCATTCAAAGGACTTTAAATTAGTTTTGCATCTAGTTACCTATGTACTATAGTAATCTCCTTTGTATTCAACAAACTTGTTAACATTTTTCAAAACTCTTTCCAAGACAAATTTTGGTCCAAGACAAAAGATCATAAAAACAATGAATCAAACTAATTTTTCATGAAAGAGACTCAAATAGAAAAAAAGCAATATTAAGCATTCTTGTTGTCCTATAAACTTGTTTGAAAGTAACTTTGATTCAATTGATCTGAATAAACACTTCTCTGTTGAGAAAAAAGGAAACACTTTAGTTTTTTTGTGCCGCTTTTGCATTTATATTTCAAAAATAGGCTTACTAAACTTTGTAACATTTCACTTGTTTGTTCAGGTACAGCGAACATTGGGGGTTGTAAAACTTCAGACTGATTACATTGTAAGTAGAATAATTGATTGGAGATAATAATCCTAAGAACCAAATTGATGTATACTTTTTAATGATATTGAGAAACTTGCGTGAGTCAAATGACAATGTTGTTCTTGATGTTGATGAAATTGATGGTAATGATTTTGACCTGATGGTGGTGGTTGATTTTGTGGTTAAAATTGATCTGAAAGATTGGGTTGTGATTGAAACAACCGGAAGCGATCTGATGTGAGCATTACAAAATCACACATCACAAATCTCAAATCACAAATCACAAATTTACACATCACAGAAAGGGGTGGCGGCGATTTTGCCTCAGGGTACGGCGGCGGTGAGGCAAAATCACCGCCACCCCTTTCTGTAATTTGTTGTTTTGTGATTTGTCGTTTTGTGTTTTGTGATTTGTGCACTTGACGTTTTGTGAATTTAGCTCTTGACGTTCTGTGACTCATGAATAACTTCCAATCGCCTCAAAGTTCAATCATAAGCCCATCTAATGCATCCATCAAGATTATCATGGCCATTGTAGGCCAAATCTTCACTGCTAAAGGTGGTTTATAATAGTCCTTTTGTACCAAAAAGGCCTAGCATACCAGTGAAGTACGCTCAGTTCCCAGCGCCGCCTGGAGTAGAGTAGTTCCCCCTTGCCTTGTCATGCCAAGGGGATGACCTCCTGCAGAAATATGTCCATCTTTCCTCCCCAGAACCTACGCGTCTCTTACTTTACTTAAACCCCCAAACTTCAAATTCTCGAGCAAACTCTCATCCAAGGGAATCCTCAGACAATCTTCTCGAATGAATACTTTATCCTCGATGGACAGCCAGCCACCATGTCCTGACTGTGGACGCGAATTCCCACTGAGACCTAAGACCAATCCAAACTGCGGTCGTTGTCAATGGCGCGAAGCTCATAACGGAACCAGCTGTGAATCACCGTACTGTCACTTATGCGGAGTAGTTTATAAATATCTTGAAGGTATACATTGTAGTGCGTGTTCAAGGACACCTTTAGCTTTATCTTCGAATACCTCACAAGTTGTCCCTTCTTCAAGTCTTCCAGCATTCAAACCACCGGAACCGTTGATTCCTAACACAGCCAACCCAAATGAGCTTCCAGCTCACCTATTCGTGTCAGATCCCGTGACCTCGCCGGCTTTGTCTTTTCCTGGACATGTTCAACATTTGTCAAGCTCCAAATCTACTGATTTTAGCTCTCGCCAAGCTGAGGAACTTGCACGCATCTTAACTACGAAGAATCGGACCAACTGGCCAAAACCTCCCATTAAAAAAGCGGTTCTTCAACCAAAACCTTCAAAGACTGCACCGGCGCCAAAACGTGAAGGTAAAATCAAGATGACTCTATTGTACCTTAAGGGTACGAGGAAAACTCAACATCCGCTCGATCCGAAGATGTGCAAAGTCAACCTTGAAGATGAATACTGGTATATCAACCTTTATCTCGAAGCTTGGCTCTGGTTTTGTGACGAAGCTAGAAAACTCAGCTCCTCCACCGGACAATAGATCAAAGCTATATCCTCTACCTGAATGGGACGACCGCTACTGCCAGGTTGTAGACAATGGCTGCTCCATTGACAAGGATGAACTCAGAATCAAGATTGAAGCAGCTCTGAAGAAACCTAGTGGTCTTACAACACTGCAATCAATTGGCGTCTCATTCAGTTGCTACAAGTACAGCCTTACCATCCCTAAGTCCCCCCTTCTTGAGCCGCTTCAGCCGCTTCTTGAGTCCGATGAAGACAAACCAGCTCTCACTCGACAGGCTACAACCAGTCAAAAAGCCAAGAGGTCAAGAGACTCTTCCTCCTCGAATGAATCGTTGGATGTTGAACAACGAGAAGTAGTCAAACAAAAGAAGAAACAGAAGGTTGAACCTACGGTTGCAATTCCAACTCAAAGGATCAAAGTGAAGCTTGGACCTCCACCAAAATCTGTTCAATCCGACGTTATGGTTATCAACAAACCTTATGCCGCTTCTTCTAGTCTTACAGAGGAGGGGATTGAGGAAATAGACCAGCTTGCGTCCAGTGTGAGTTCATGTTGTATCTATTATATCATTATATCATTCATTTAATCCACATACTCGACATCACTCCTTTCCATCGCAACCACATGACCTATCAGGTTCATCATGTAAACAAGAGCAATCACCATAACAACGAGCTGGATGATACAATCCATTCTGATCACGATAAAATCCAGTCTGACAACCATGCAAACGAGTCCGATCACGGATTAGAATCAGCCCAATCTCAATACCCGGCGAAGGGTGAGTGGATCCCTAAATGATCTCAAGATTTAAAAATCATATTGAAATGTGTCCTTACATTTCAGGCATTGAGCAGTACACACAAACCGATCCTCAAGATGCTGTAAGCAACGAACTTGATTCACCTAGCAAACATCAAAACCTTGTAGGCCTCAAAATCACCGACATCCTTGCCACTCGATTAGAGTCGAACCAATGTGAGTCTTTCTTTGAGTTTCAGTCTCAATTTCACTGTACTAATCAGCTGTCTGTATCAATCTACAGCCATTAAGTTTGAAAATACACACGAACTTGCCCGTCGAGAAATGGATATTCTGCCATACCCTCCTCGCCAAACCTTCAGTTGGAATGAAGGATGGCTTCTCTCACTAATTTCACAGGATAAGGACGCAGTGTATAGCCCGGTTCCCATCTCATACCGCGTAGATCTTTCGTCTTTGATCGGAGTTGGCCGCAACATGTATTGCTTCAAGGCCGAGTTACTCATTGAAAATCGAGTATATAATGTGGTAGCAAAACACTACATTTCGGAAGACTGTTCTTTGAGCTACTATCAGCGTCATGCGCAGTCATATGTACATGCGGAGGCTGCGATTGAAGCCTTCAAGGCCAATGTTTTGTCTTACCCAAACTTCACAGCTCTTGACAAGGAGTTGGTCAAAAAGTTGAGAGTATGTGTAATTTGATTCACTAGTATTGCTCACTTTTGATTAATATGATTCTTTTTGATCACACAGGTTGCCAAGTGCTGGGTTGTGCAGAAGGTAGGCACCGAAGGCCAAATGGATGATACCAACTTCGACTTCTGGCTTTTTGAAGAGGAATTGGATGGAAAATTTGTCAAGTACATGGGAAATGACGATTTTACTAACAAGCATCCTCGTACTCCCATATACCAAATGCTCCACGCCCTTGCACATTATGATCTTCAAGAGAATGGTGGACGATCTTTCATATGCGACTTACAGGGGGTTGGTGCGACTCTGACTGACCCCGCAGTAACTGATCTCGAGTGAGCATACCTCCCTATCTATTTGAGATTTAGTGTGCCCCATTGATCCATCATTTATATTCCCACAGTAAAACCTTTGGCAGTGGCAACTTGCAATACGAAGGCCTCCGCCTGATGATAAATCAGCATCGAGACAATCGATGGTGTAGAAATTTAGGTCTTGAAGAAATGGAAAAGTGTAAAAAACAGCTCAACATATTGTAGGGACGCTCTGAAGCATTTTTTCAGTTCTGTCGGGGTCTATCAATCAAATGCTTCAGCTTACGATTATCAAACTTTGTAAAGACCTTTAAATACTTTGTAATGAAATCAAATCTGACTCTCTTGTGTGATAATGCCCTTGACGCAGTTTGACCAATTTAGATGTGATAGAAGATAGATAGACAATATTCTGTTCATTTCTGTTGGCTCACTGCCTTCCAAAAGATAGAATAAGTCAATGAAATTTAAGGATTTCAAAGGTGATGGCGAAAACATCTTCGTCATACCAGTGTTTATGTAGAAAAAAAGGTCAGCCCCGACTCAAAGTGAAATAACTTTCAAACAGAATCGAGATCCAGTACTCAGAATCAGAGTACTGGAAATCTCAATCAACCAGGTCCTCGTCGTTTCGGACCACATCGTGCTCAGTGGAATCAAGTGAAAGGAATCGTCTCAAAGGGATCTGGGTTCTGGTGATCGTGACTTTATATTCTTCTTGAGTATGTAACTTACACCTTGACCAAATCGCTTTGTCTTGCACATCTTGATTTCTTTTGATCTAGTTTCATGCAGTCCTTTGGATTTTTCTATCTTATGTAAGGATCGAACCATAACAAAATTCAATAAATAACGATATCAGTGGCAATGCCAATTTCCAATTTATCTCAATTGGATATTTGAATCAATTCATGGAATAATTTGGGAAAAAGTATAATACATGCTTGCATTATTGGTTTCTTTGATTAGGTGAAATTCTCGGTTTTATTTTATTAGTGGTTAACAAAGAATGGCTGAACAAAGAGTGATCGGCGAGATCAATTTCTTTCTTGAAAGGGATTAGAATGCAGTCGGTATCACGAAGGAAGAGTATACGACATTGTTGAAATTCATTCTTTTGAACATTGCAAAGTATCACATGTCTTTTTGTCTACGTGTTTTCTCAGAATTGGTTATCTATTGTGTTATTGGATGTGTTGAAAGAAAAAAAAGTGTGATAAAAAGAGATTGTTATGATTTACAATTTATACCACCACAATATCCGCTTTTACATTTCAAAGTTTGATATGCACACAAATTTGAAGGCAGTTATAATCATGGTAAGATTGTTTTTATCAGCAGTGACAAATCACTCATATCACTCATATGGGTTGAATTGAAGATGAGAGAGCAAGCCCAGCACGCGGGTGAATATGACCCACACATTTTGTAAATTGATAGAGCTCTCATCATAACCCAGTCTTGCAATTAACTTTGACACTTGCCATCCAAAAACTGGAGCCGAAACACGCTTGAGTTCTTCTGAATCAGGGTATTTGGTTGCAATAAGACTATCAATGACTTCTCTTGGAACAGGATTCAGCCCTTGGGTGCCATTGTAGTTGGAGGGAGAGTAGTAGCATGTGTCAGGTGAAACACCAGTGGGCAGTCTCGATTTGTCATTTTTTCGTGTTTGGTAGGTGTTTTTGCGCTTGAGAAAAGAGTCCATTGCACGTTGAACTAGAGGGACCCACAAATGGAGAAATAGCGCCCTAAGTGGAATCTAGTCAGTTGTTGTCAATGCAAAACAAGACAATTTTTGAACAACTTACTTTTGAACTGGATGTGAAGGATTATATACCCCTTCACGTATCTTTGCATTGATCTCATCCCGTAGCACAGTGTTTTTAGCACGCATCAACTGAGACCATAAAGATTCAATTTTCTGGTTATGCTGAGACGTGGTGAACAGATGATGCCTGTGTGCTTCATCAAGGGGCTCGCCACAAAAGTAGTGATGCATGAGGGTCTGGAAAGTGGCCATGTCAACTGTCTCACTCCCATGGTCGGTTGATGTTCTTTCTGGGAATCCTCCTAAGTCGCGAACAAGCTCTAAGTATTGAAGTCCAATTCTGCGGGGATCATTGTTACTTGTTGCAACATGCAGACTAAGAACTTTGCGTGACCAAGCGTCAATGAAACCATAGATTGTGATACCAAAAGGCTTAAGTTTATCATGCCCGTCACTGGCCCACAGATGATTAGGACCTGGGACATAGAAAAGGCGTCGTTTGAGCTTCCCGGCGGTCCGTAGAGCTACTCCATTTGGATCAATGATTTTAACTAATTGACGGACTGTCTCTTGATGAATCCTAATGCTATCATCCACCGCCAGATGTTGTTGCATAGTTCGATAGCCTGCGTTCCGATCCTCCCCTTCTATGTGCTCAAGAAGGATATCAACCAGGTCGGCTGGTGTCACTCGACCTTCTTGGATGTCATCTCTACGCCAGTTGAGACCCATTTCTTTTGACATCTGATTTATGTTGTGCATGTTGATGGGAATATCATATGTGTCATTGATGGCACACAGAGCAATGGGTTTCGTATCGCCAAGAATATAATGCCGTCTCAAGATCTCATAAGCAGTATCCTTTTGCGCTGGGGTCATTGATGGCAAGTTTGTTAAATTGTGCTGTGCTAGGTGTCGCTGGAGAGTTCTCTTCGAAATTGGGATACCCATATCATGAAGGGCATCTACCATACTGTCCTGCGACATTCTCTGTTGGCAATATTCAGGAAGAAGATGTTCGAGGAGCTGATTTTGGAGTGGGGTGAGGATGTGAGGCCTTCTGATTTCGTCTTCATTTGGATTCATAGTATTGAAGATATTGAGTGTGGAAATCACGAGTTTTAAAGTGCAATAAAGTGCTGATTTCAATATAGTGAACTGAACTGTGAATGACTGGACTGGATGAAGGAGCCCGTCATGAATCAGACCGCTCTATTTATCAGTGAAATTGGGGAAGTAAAAAGAAAATGGATGACCCCTATTGCAGCTATTAGCAGCTTAGCTGCAGCCTGTTTGATGGCTAGTCTAGGCTCGAACACGTTTGAATTTAATGGTTCCTAAGTCGAGAACCTCTTACTAACCATCAGAAGCAAGCTATCTCGACGTAGATTAGCCTACTGACTAGACAGTAGGCTAATCTAATGTACCAGTGTTTAGAATCAAACAGCTTGGCTGTTTCGATGCAAGCGGCTTCTGTTTGGAGCCAAAGTCGAACCTACTCCTATCTACACAGCAAGAACCGGCGCGTTGAGAAGAATGCTGATCAACGCAAAACCGCCATTGATGATTGGTATCGATCATGATCATTGATGATCGATACCAATCATCAATGGTGGTCGTCTTTCAGGCATGTTAAGGTTGAGGATGGCTAGGCATCATAGATGACTACGTCATCAGCCACGCTCACCTATTTTCGGTTTAGATTAGAACTAAGAAATTGTGAAACAGACTGGATTAGTTTAAACTAATTCATAGCGCATATAGGTTGATCATTAATGAAACTTGTCACATATATCTAGATAATGTTTTAGAGAAATTGTTTTCCCTTTTTCTTTATCTTTTATATTTGTTTCATTTCATCAACTGACGGTATTGTTTTAGGTTAGATCTTATTTTCTATCTTATGCAATTTTATCTTTTATATTTGTTTCATTTCATCAACTGACGCTATTGTTTTAGCCGTCGATCATTACTTTGCGCTGAACAGGTTATGAGCTTTACCCTGCCAGAGAATATCGACGATTCCTTTGAAACAGCTACTTCTGCTTCAAACTTGAACGGAAGAAACACACGAATAGAAGATCTCCCAAGTGACGACATGGATATCATCACGTCATCAAACTCACCTGGAAATCCTGCCGTGGTTCAACAAACTTTGAATCAAACTCTGAATCAAAATCAGCAGAATGTGCAACAGCAACATGTACAACAAACGACGATTCAAAATTTTTTCACTACGGCTGCCGGCAGCAATCACGACGAGCCGTTCTCATCATTACTCAAGGCCTGTCCTATCAAACTTGACAAAGTTGCTGCATTGGCAGCGGACGGAAATAACTTCGATATTTGGGACGCGGATTTTCGCCGTCTGATTCGAATGTTCCCAGGATGCCCTATCTACCTGGATGCCGGAGCATTACCCAGTGAAGCTGGATGGAATGAGGATTTGGCTGAAGGTGTCAACACATTAATCCACTGGACCATCGACAAGCACCTTAGTTTACGGCTGGAACAATATTCTATGATTCCTTGCGAGCGATATGCGTACCTGAAGTCTCAATTCTCTGGCCAGACTTATGCTAGCAGACTATCTTATTTTGACGAGCTTCTCTCGACTAATTATGACCCATCTCACTCGACGATTGATGGTCATATTGCTCAAGTATCAGCTACTCGAAGAAAACTCGAGCGGTCAGGGATGACTATCGGCGACGATGTATTTGCTGCAATTCTGGCAAGAAGTATGCCACGTGATTTTCCTAACATCACTCACACGTTCAAAGCAACTATACGGACCAATCCTATGCTACCGATTACCACCTCTAATATGACTTGGGCTTTAGGTGCGGCGGATGTAGCACACAAGAAAGGAAGACTAGATGTTCCTGAAGGTCTTGCGATTGCTACGAAACCATCGATGAATAAATATCAAATACGTTGTCACTTTTGCAAAAAGAAAGGGCATAAAGAAGAAGTATGTAGATCACGTCTTAAAATGGAGAAAGACAAAGATAGATCAGGAACATCTTCTGCCTCCGATGCTCGGCTTGTGGAACCACAGTTTGCCGACATTACGTTTACCGGGTGCGTCAATGTCAAGAACATCGTAGTTTCTCAACTAGATACTGACATAGCACCTCCAACCATTATTTTCGATACGGGCGCAACACACCATGTATTCAATCATCGCACATTTTTTACTACAATACGAAACATTTCCCCCTTACCAGTTAGAATGGCGGATTCTTCATCTTCATCTCTTATCACTGCTGTAGGATCTGTTAGAATATGCAATGTATCAAACTCTAATGAGTTTTTCAATGTTGACAATGTATACTTGTGTGAGAACTTGCGCCATAGCGTTCTTTCTGGTATACAACTGGAGGAAGATGGAATTAACTTTAGGAATTCAATGAATGGTATTGAGTTATGGAAGGATAATACAAGAATCATCACAGCTCAGAAATCGGGTAGAAGATGGATTCTTCAAGCTACAGTCAATGAAATCACGACAGCAGCTTTATTAGGAGACTTTATGCTATGGCATCGACGTCTAGGTCATCCAAATGATCGAACTCTTTTGAAACTTATCCGTGACAGGTCTTGTATTGGATTACCGGAGAAATTAACAAAGACTACTCCCTGTGAAGATTGTGCAATAGCAAAATCAACAAAAGCATCGACAATTGGACCATCTTTAATTTCCTATGACTCACCTTTACAATTAGTGGTTGCTGATTTATGTGGTCCTTTTCCTGTAAAAACAATCTCAGGTTCAGAATATTCGTTAGAGATTAGAGACATATATTCAACATTCATGAGGACTTACTTACTTAAATCAAAACATGAAGCATCAACGAACATTAAATCATATATTGCTGAAGCTGAGAGAAGATCAGGATATAAAGTCATCAATTGGAGAACGGATGGGGGGGGAGAATTTGTTAACAATTCTCTTAAGGCTTATTTTATTGAAAAAGGTATTAAGAGACAAATGTCACTACCTTATTTTCATGAGCAGAATGGATCAATTGAAAGAGCCAACAGAACAATCCAAAGTGGTATGCGTGTTTTACTTAGAGACTCTGGTTTACCTCATCAATTCTGGGGTTTTGCAATTATAACGGCGACGGATCTTCACAATAAAACACCCAATTCAAACACTGGTACGAAAACACCAACGGAGCTGATGTTTGGATTTGCACCTCAAGTAGATCACCTTAGAATATTTGGTAGCTATGCCTATGTCCATGTACCAAATGAAAAACGAAGAAAGCTGGATGATAGAGCTGTGAAGTGTAGGTTTGTAGGATATCTCGAAGCTAGCAAAGGCTGGAGATTCTGGAATCCAACAACAAACGAATTTATTGACTCAGCTCACGCACGATGGATTAATGAGAAATCTATCTCATCTACGATGGGTCATGCAATTCATGAAGAAACAAGTACTCTTGACCATATTCTCATGACCACTGATTCTATTACAGTCCATCAAGAATTACGTGGATTACTAGATGCACTGTCTATCACTTATCGCCTTGAAGATGAACACTTTACAGAAATGATTCGAGAACAAGACTCCCTAATTGAAATTCTACAAGCTAAAGCAGCAGGCATTTCACAACACCTTCCACGAAGTTATCATGAAGCAATTCAAGGAGAACATAGTGAAGAATGGAAAGCTGCGTGTAAGAATGAAATTGATATGTTGACTCAATTGAATGTCTGGGAAGAAGTTGAATTACCTGAAGGTCAGAAGACTGTGTCCAGCAAATGGGTATTTGCAGAGAAGACGGATTCGAATGGAAATGTTATAAAAAGGAAAGCAAGATATGTTGTAAGAGGATTTACACAGAGAGAAGGAATAGATTTTTCAGAAACCTTTGCACCAACAGCACGCTTCACTTCACTTATGATCATATTTTCAGTAACAGTTAATAAAGGTTGGCACATTCGTGGTTTTGATGTAGTAGCAGCTTACCCACATAGTCCTATTGATGAGACAATATATGTTCGACCAGCTGAAGGAATCAAAACATCATCACCTAATCTAGTACTATTACTGAAGAAAGCGCTTTATGGGACTAAGCAAGCGGCAAGATGCTGGTGGAAACACTTTTCGAGTGTTCTGACAAATATGGGTTGCAAGTATTGTATAAATGATCAAAGTCTTTATGTATTACACTATAAGAACGATATTGCACTTTTATGGATTCATGTAGATGATGGTGTTATAAGCGGATCTTCAATAGATATAGTATCTTTTATTAGAGATTCTTTACTTAAAACTTTTCAAATTACATGGAATGATAACCTAGAACAAATCGTAGGAATCAAAATACAATACAATCAAAATGAAATCTTTTTATCTCAACCAGTACTCACTACGAATATTTTAGAATCAACTGGGTTTTCTAATTCGAAAACAACAACGCCGATGATTTCTAACCTACATCTCGAAACTTCAGACGCAGACACGCCTGGAATCAATACGTCTTCATACTTATCTATCCTGGGCTCATTATCTTATCTAGCGATTGGTACAAGACCTGATATATCATATACAGTTAATTACCTAGCAAGATTCTCATCAAGACCAAATGAAGCGCATTGGCTGGCACTTAAACATTTACTTAGATATATCAGTGGTACGAAGAATGAAGGTATTAGATTTAAGAAAGCGGTCGAGGAAAATGATTTAATTACTTACTGCGATGCAAATTGGGGGGGGGAATTTTCAAGATCCACTCATGGATTTGCTGTCTTTTTATTTGGTAATATGATATCGTGGGCCTCAAGGAGACAAAGTTGTGTGGCAACTTCAACTTGTCATGCTGAGTATATGGCGTTAGGAGTAGCCGCAAGAGAGTCAATTTGGATTCAAAATTTACTAAATGATATATTTAAAATGACTTTCATTACGACTCTTAAGTGTGACAATACGGCGGCAATTAAGATAGCTCAAGATCTTCACCTTACGAAAAGATCTCATCATGTATCAAGGGAATTTCATTACGTCAATGAACAAATTTTCGATGGAAATCTTAAGATTGAATGGATTGATGGGGCTAATCAAAAAGCAGACATACTTACTAAAGCATTAGGTAATATTATTTTTCACGGTCACAAGAAAAGCATATGTATGTCTTTAGATTTATAAACCTCTAAAAGGTTGAGGGGGGGTGTTAAGGTTGAGGATGGCTAGGCATCATAGATGACTACGTCATCAGCCACGCTCACCTATTTTCGGTTTAGATTAGAACTAAGAGATTGTGAAACAGACTGGATTAGTTTAAACTAATCCATAGCGCATATAGGTTGATCATTAATGAAACTTGTCACATATATCTAGATAATGTTTTAGAGAAATTGTTTTCCCTTTTTCTTTATCTTTTATATTTGTTTCATTTCATCAACTGACGCTATTGTTTTAGCCGTCGATCATTACTTTGCGCTGAACAAGGCAGAGGTAGAGATATAGAGGTAGAGATATGTACATATGTATGTTTTACAATTCACAAAACACAAAACACAAAACGACAAATCACAAAACGACAAATTACAGAAAGGGGTGGCGGTGATTTTGCCTCACCGCCGCCGTATCAGGGCCACCATATCCATCCATCCATCCATCGATCGATCAACACACTCGAATTCATCACTCTAGCTATCAAGCTTTGGAAAGATATCACATACACATTCAAACCTGACTCTCAGATCACAAATCATTATGACCACATCCTCGGTCACTTCGCTGGATCGCAACGCCTCACCACCTCCCCTACCTCCTCGACCTATTCAATTCAAACTCACAAGTCAAATTTCAAATCAGATAGGCCAATCTTCAGTACAAGATCACTCGATCAACCTTGGTGAAGGTAAGCTAGTACTTTCTATCGATCAGCTAGACGAAAGCGTTAAACTTATACTAAGACGAGGGATGATTATGACGATTGGACAGACTCAGACAAGATGAGAGAAACAGAGGATTTGAATCAAGCCTCTGGTTCTCATCACGAACACAATCGATCTCAGAGATCATCCTTCTCAAATGATCTACCTCCTTCGCTTCCTCCTCGACCGTGTAACAAATCCATCCTTGAAGAAAATCCGACAAACCTTGAAGTTGCAACGCATATTAGTCTTTTCGCTGCTCAAGACACCGCGGCAGATGGAACTGACAGTATTCAGAAGAACGCTACCCCCAAACCACTCAATCGGCCTACCATCACGTCTTTGTCTGATAATTCAAGTAATCATATCAATCCGGATCAAGCCTTCTCCGCAGCCCTGTCGAATCATTCGGAGGAAGAAACTTCTTCTGATGAAATCGATATATATGATCAATGTCAAAAGTATGATTTAATCAAAGACGATAATGATAGTCGAAGCCTCGAAGAACTTGAAGACTTAGAAATCGAAGAATTTCTCAAACGAGCTTCAAAACAACTAAAAGAAGTTACCATTCAAACCAATCACCAAGATCAATCCAATCCAAAACCGAAACCATCTGATTTCATTTCTAAATCATCAACAAATGAAATAGATTGGTTAAGATACGGAGAAAGTTATCTAATTTATCAACTTGAATCTTACTGTCCTACTTCACTTTTAAGTCCTGAGGTGATTCCTAATGCTTCTGTTAGTCAATTAAGACTTTATCTTCAACGGTGTTATGTACTTGCTCCACCCGAGTTTTGGAATTCTCTTTTAGAAGGTAAGCTAGGTGATCTGTATCGATGGACTCATCCTACTCGATCAGCCAAATACTGTTTAGTTAGTTAATCCCAATGTTTTATTATCCGCTTTTGAATCATTCACTTATTTGATCCTTCATCATATCCATCTCATACAGCTTTACATTCTTTTATGGATCTTTGATCTCATTCCAAGTTTTATGATCGGTTACTTTCTTTATTTAATCATCAAAAGACAGTTTAACCCACCGCCAATTTCACAATTGAAAAGAGAATCAAATCAGCGAAGATTATTAAATCAAGAAGCAGAACAATTAGGCACAGGTCTTTTATCACTCAAAAACAATGATGGCAATCGTTTAAGTATGTTGACCAAAGGAATTGGTGGGAGTACTTCGGTTTTTGCTGCTCCTGTGATACCAGAACTCTCTTCGAATAGATCCAAGGATCTACCAAAGAATTTTGAAAGTCCTAATAAAGTTAAAGGTCATATTGGAATTTATAGATTGGGGAGGTGTCTTTATAGTCATTATGGTATACATGTTCAATTGATTTTATCTGATTTTGCTGAGATAGGTGAAAAAGTTAAAAAGTAAGTCTTTTTTCGATCTACATATATACGGATCCCCCCAAACTTTCGAATGGTTTTAGTTTTTAACCCTTCTTCTTTAATTTTTCTTTTCGTGTGTGTGTGTGGACAGTCTTTATCTTTGGAGACATCCGAAATCATGTAAAAGCACAAGTATCAAACTATTTTTGATTTTGATTTATACAACTTTAATTTCACCTAAATGGTTAATGAAAAACTTCTTAGCTTGGTTAGGATTCGAATTCTTTTTGATTTTCAAATTAATTGAAACTTATCCGAAATTCCGTAAATTATTCAATCCGATTTATTTAATTTTTTATGAAATTCCAAATGATTCAGAATATATTTTACATCTTTTAAAACAAAGATCATTCAAAAATTCAAATCATCAAGACGAAATAAGTCAACTTAAAAATCATCAATTTGAAGATCGGAGTCTTGATCGACAAAGTTTCATGGATGATAATCGTAGTGTTTCTTCTGGTAGTGATCGGTCTAAGAGGTGGAGGAAAAAAGCAGTAGAGAGTGGAGTAGAAACTTATAGGAAATTAAGAAAGACTTATCATGTATGTTTTCTTTTATTCGTTGATCTTTTAGGCCTATGATGATAGAGTGTTGATTGATTGGTTCTTAGGAGTATAGTGATAAACCAGATGGGCTTGATCGAAATTTAGATTTTGATAAAGCAAACCCAAATTATAGGACATTTGCTGTATTGAATGGCAAAGCACCAGGTAGGTAGAATTCAATCATACGTGCCGTTTATACCTTCTCAAAGTTGAGTAGACTAGCTGATAAGTGAATTTCTTGTTTCTTTAGGAACTCTGGTGATCAAACAAGATGAAATTTGGTTTGAACCATTGAAAGGGTTTAGAACCAAAGGGAAATCATCCATCAAATCAAATGAAGAATCTTTAATCAATTCAATTGATCAAGGTCACAAGACAGATCAGGATTCGAAATCAATTGGATTAAATGTCTTGGTATTCGAAAGTCAAAAGATTATTAGACTTAAGAAAATCAGATCGTTTGGGTTTGGAATGATTGGAGGTGATGGGATCGAAATCGAACTTGAAAATCAAGTAGGTTTTAAGTCAAACATTCAATTTAATCTATTCCACCTTTTTTTCTCTCTCTCTCTGCGTGTGTTTTTCGAATTCAGGCTGTCTTTATTGACTTTTTGGTTTCTCTTTTGTTCTAGATTGTTAGGTTTGGTAATGTTTCTCATCGAGATCAAACTTTTCATCAGTTATTATTCATGACTAGTTTATCTGAAAAACTTTCATCTTCATAAGCTTTTCAATCAATCAAAAAAAGGGGGGTTTTGTATCTTTTGTATATGAGTGTATCTTGTTTTTGTAAAAAAACAAAAACATCAAATCATGGATTCCTTTTATCTGTTTCTTTTTCATATTTGAGTTTTTGGGATTTGTTTAAAGTTGAAATATTTATTTATCTTTTTGAATGAACGAGTGGGTTTTGGTTGGGATTTGGTTCTTGTAGTTATAGTAAATTCCATTGTAAAATTAGTTTCTTGGATTGAATTTTTTCAAAATTAAGGATCTTTTGAAAGATGTGATCAGGATGATTGATAAAAATGGTACAAGAGTTGAGTTTGTGATAGATCCATTTTACTCATTTGGATCAAATTGTTAATTATAAGCTCTTTATTAGTAAAAAAAGGAAGTGAACAAAGTGGAAAATCATGATACCTTTCAAGCTATACTAGCAAATTTTGTCCCGAGGTTGATTATCTTATAAATCCAAAATAGACACTTTTACAAATCAAGACTTTTGACACCTAGATTAGAAAGCTATCCAAAAGAAAATCATCTTAATTAAAACAATGAAGAACTTATCATCCATCTGAACTCAGAGTTAGGGTATGTCAGCCCCAAGCCCTATTAATAGTACCAAAGGGCTGAAATATATGATAGTAAGATAATAAAATAAATAAACAATACTTAGAGCATCCGCACTTGTGCAGTAACTCGGATGCGGTAAGTGTAAATTTACTGCAACCGCAGGCCTCTTTCCACACCAGTGGAAAAGTAGACCTGCAGTACCTAATTTTCCAATCAGTTTGAGGTAAGGTTTCTAGAAGTAAGTATAATCATACCCTACCTTGCACATCATCTTTGGTAACAACCGGGGTTTCTCAAAAGGTACCGTCTGGCATTGTAAATGAAAAATTTGTGTGGTATTACTGTAAATTCAAATTTGAAACTTTTCACTGGTGTTCCATTCTCATAGTTTTCTTTACTTTCCCGGTAGTGTTACTTCCTATGTACATATGTAGCTAACTATTGTTTGTTACTACCTATGTACATGGTTTATTTTATACATGTATTGAACATCTTATGTTCTTTACATACTACCTTTGAGCTTGGCCATCTTCTTTATGGCTGAGCTCAAAGTTTGTCTGGGGGAGCCCGGGCGGGGGGCTCGGCTTGTTTGCGTCATGGTATAAACCTCCGCTGACGTCAACGCCGATCCCTACTTGTATTGCGCCGATCTTTGTTTGGGTTTCTCACACCTCCCATTTAGGTGGGGCTCGTGAGAGTCTCAACTCGTTGAGAAACCCACACACTCGCACGGGCCTTGCCTTTCTCTCTCTCCTTTCAACATTTTTCTTTGTTCACTATTTGTTCATTTCATGTTTTTTCCTCCTGCAATCCATCTTATACCTCGTCTTTGCTTCTTACTTTCTTAATCCCTTCCTTTCCCTTTCCCTCTATTTCTCCTGTCTATTATCCATAGGAACTCCTTTGTTTCCTCCTTTATTTCTTCCGTATACACTTTCAGATAACGGTCTACGGCGTCTGATTTCCATCTACCCTCTTCTTTTATCCTCTCCTTGTCCCAACCTAAATTGAACCTTAAGGACGCGCCTCCAACTCTAAACAAATGGCCCGACCATTCTCCGTCTCTGACGCCTCCAGATCCCCAAGCCTCCTCCATCAGTTTCATGAATCTTGTTCTTGTCAGTGGGACCCTCTTTCCGTTCGCGTTTGTCGAAAACAGTAAGTCTCCTGTTTTCCTCCTCTCGTGTTCTTTTGCTAACAGTCTTACTAACGCTTCTACCGGGTCTAGGACTGATTGCTGTTCGTGTAGCCTACGGGATCTTACGTTTCAGCTTCTCGTCTATCTAGTCTTCCTATCTCAATCTTTCCTAACCGCTTACCTCACTATTTGTGCCGTCTCTGGCTTGGCTGTCTTCGCTCTCCAGACTCTCAGTACAGCTATCTTGCCTTTCTTCCCCGTTTCGAATGTGAGATCGCCTACTTTCAACCCGCCTTCTTCCACCGTCTCTCTCAGGACTTCTCCCAACCGCATCATTCCCCAAAAGGCAACCAGAGCTACCACTATTGCTAGGTTGTGTTTGTCTGATTTGTTGTTGAGACTTGATACCATGTCGAATAGCCTCATCACGGTTATCGGCTTCTTCTCTACGTCCGTTTCTTTATCCCTGGTGAGTACCTTCTTCTCTTCTGATCTTTCCGTTGATTTCAGTAACCAATCTACCATCTGTTTGTCTAGGTTTGGTTCCTCGTGGTGCTTCGTCATATGCCAAGCTCGTAACCCGGCGAGGTATTTCGCAATCGTTTTCGACTTCAGCTCTTTCCCTGGGCCTGTCCCTTTCTCCACTTTGGACGGTCCTGCCCAGACGATGAAACCGTATACGTCTTCCGTTTTCATTGGCTCATCGTTATTAAATTCTCTACCTGTGCTTTCGATATACGACTTGAACTTCTGCACCGCACTGCTGTACCCTTTCAGTGTCTTTGGTGCCCACGCTCCTTTCACTAAGTGTCCCGTCACCACCTCCCTTTGTTCTTCTTCTCCTTCTTTCTTCACTGCTCCCTCAAAACTGACTGGTACTTTCTTTCTGGTTGAGTTCCTCGTCATTTTTTGGTTTGTATTCGATGAAGGGTGTTAGGTCGGCTGGTAATTCGGGCTTCAAGTAGAATAAGATTCCTTTCCTTCCTCTCATCCCTCTTGATAGCGCGTCTGCGCTATTATCCCCGGATGCGACACGTTTCTCCTCCAGCTCGCACCCTAGGTAAGTTAGGCGTTTCTGTAGTTTCTTCCATTCCTCGTTTACTGACACGTCTCTCGATTTCTTGTTTCGAATCACAGCTTCCGTTCCTGTATTGTCTGTGACCGCTAGAAATCTCCGTCCTTTTGTGACGAGCAGCATCTTCACCATCTCAAGTCCTACACGCACCGCTACTGTCTCTGCCCAAGCTATTCCTCTTTTCACGCCGTCAGCATCTCTTTGGTCCCAACCTGGCTTGTACTTCAACTGTGTCCAATACTTCCCTACTATCACCCCGATCCCGTATCCGGTCGACGCGTCTCCTATCCATCCCACGTTCTCTACCCCCTTCTTTGGGATTAGTCTGTGGTTTTCAAAACCTGCCAGCACTTCTCTCCATTCCTCTAAATCTACCCTTACTCATTTTGGCAGCTTCCTTGTTGCTAGTTTGTTCTTCCAGGACGCTGACAGTTGGTGCAGGTTTGTACAAAAGCACCTCATCTGCGGTAGCATGTACGTCACGTGTACCAAATGACTGGTAAGTCTTTCTAACTCCTTAAAGGTGTGTGGTTTTTGTCTCTCTATCGTTTCATTTACTTGTTGTATTCTTTCTCTCTTCTTTGCCTCTGGTAACCTTACTGATCTCTCTCTTCCGTTCCATATAAAACCGATATATTTCTGTTCCTCGCCGAACTCTGCATATTTCCCCTCGTTCGTATTGACCCCCAGTTTCGCGCTAGCTTCAACTACTTCCACCATCAAAACCTTTGTCTGGTCTTTCTTCCTTTGCACAAACAAATTATCGTCCACCCATCTGAATACCTCCAGGAATTTAAACTTTGCTTTCATTACCGCCCTCCACGCGTCTGCTGGTCCGCCAAAACTCCCACAACCTGCTACGCCTCCGAACGTGACTCGCGTGTCAATTAGGATTTGGCCCTCTGGTGTTCGTATCATCAAATACCTCCACTCTTCTGGTTTCGTTGGGATTTGCCGGTAGGCTTTCTCCCAGTCAAAAATTCCTAGCTCTACTTCCTCTGTCAACTCACTAAAGTAAGTCGCCACCTTTCCGAAGTCATCCCAACTTGTTTCGAATTCTGTTTTGTCCACTAATGAGTTTACTGACATGACTTCTCCGTGTCTCCTGGGGTATGATAGGTCGTTTATGACTCTCGTTGTTCCGTCTCCGTTGGTCACCATTCCCATTGGGCTCGTTCTAAAGAATCCGACCTTCTCCACTACTTCTGTCTCTGTGAACGGCCCGTACATTCTCCCTGCCGCTAGCTCCTTTGCCAGTTTCTCCCGTATCTCTTCTTCATTCGCTTTTGTTGTCATGTGGTTTGCTGGTGAGTAGAACACTCTTTCCCCTAACCTATGGTCTGGTATCCCCTGCCTAAACCCTTCTTTAAAACCTGTCACTACGTATCCGTGTTCTTCCATCAGCCCCCACTCGTGCAGCTCCTTCTCCCACTCCTTTATGTCCATTTCGCATTTTACTCCCGTTGGCCACTCCTTCCTCTCTGGGTACGGCTGCTGCCCCTTTCCTTTGCCTCGTGTCTTGTTCTCTATTGGACTGGTACTCTGCTCGTGAGTTCTTGGTACGTTGTCTTTGTCTGGACTCGGTTCCCTTACCGCGCTCACTGACTCCATTTCTTTCTTTTCTGAATGCTCGGTCTTTGGCTCCGCTCTTTCTTCTCTCGGGACTCCTACCTCTACGTTGATTTGGGTTCTCACTACTATATCTTCAACTTGTGTATCCGCTTCCTTTCTCTGTTGTTTCCTGTTCTCAAGTATGGGCTTGTCGTCTCTATGTTTGGGTTTTCTCACTCTCTCGGCTCTACGTTCACAATTCAAGTGTCAAGGTTTCCCGTTTGTCAGGTTTGTCATTTCATATTCTTTCTTTCTTTTTCTCTTCTCTCTTCCTCTCTCTCTTTTTTTTTTTTTGTACTTATAGCTTTTCCACAACCGATTCGAGTGGGTGTGAGGAGTTGGGGTGTTGAAATTCGACTCAAGGATTCTCACTCACTCTTTTGGAGGGGTCCCGACCGTCCCCGTTGTGTTCCCTCCTAGGCTTCCTCCTCTCTGTTTTGCCCACCATCCGGCGCCTCTCCCTTGAAACCACCCGCTTCCTTGTCCTCTAGTCATGTTCTGGTACGATCCGCCTCGTATGTATTGCGTACCTCCTCTTCCGTTGCCGCTCAGGGTTCCTCTACCTCTGCTGCGGTTGCCACCTGTTCTCGGTACCCATACTTAAGTAAGTCTGTTTTCTTCTGTTTCTCCTCTGTCACTTTACTCACCTCTGTTTTGACTTCCGCTTTGTCCTCCCCATCCACTGCTGTTCAACAGTCCTGTTACCGTGTCTACGTTTTCTTTCCCCCCTCCCGGCACATACGGGTTGTCTGTGTAGCATCTTTCTCCTGCCGCGTCTGCATCTTCTTTTGCCTCTCTCAGCAAATTCTCGTGCAGGTAGCCGGCGTCTTCCATCATCTTTCTCCCGTCTCCCCCTTTCCTCACCTTCATGGTAATTAGTCGTACCTTCATGTCGTAACGTAGCACAACCATCCAGCATTTCGTCGTCCTCTTTATCATCACCACATTTTCCTTGTGACGTAAGAACATCTTTGCGGCCTTGGGTCTTTCATACTCTTTTTTGAGATATCTTATGAATAGGTCCATCGTGTCGACCCAGAAGCCGTAAGTCATCAGTAGTTCCTCGTTTGGAACAAGACCTGGATAAGTTGCTGATGAGTCGTCCTCTTGTAGCTCTTTTAGGGTTTTTATTTTCTTCCCCCGGTTGCTCTTTAATCTCTCTCGATCCAGCTTGCGTCAAACACTGTCAACGGTATGTATGCTTTCAATGTTCGCATTCGTATCTCAAAGTAGGGTGTTAATGGCAGTAAGGAGGAGTTATTTATCGGTTTCCCGATCCTGTAAGTTATCCCGCCTTCCGTCTCTATTGTTCCAATTTTTGTTAACTTGTCATGCTGACCTTCCTGCCTCATGTATAGGGTTTATAGACTCACCCTCTCCTTGGATCCTCTTCTACCCTCTTTCTTGCTTCCTTTCACCTGTCGCTCCTCCACTATCTGTTGTCTGTGTCTATCCTTGTTCCTCTCTTCCTCACCACTTCTCACCACTACTATCTCTTCCTCCTCATTGTTGTCACCCACAATTAAGGACTCTGTCCGTGGTTGCTCGTTGAGAAACCTCTTTGGTGATTGCCCTTGCTTCATGCAAACATTATGGCAGTCTTCATCTTGACTATCACCATACATCAAATTAAAACCTCTGAGCATCTCCCTAGCCAGACTGTCTTGTTTCGTATCGAACGCAAACTCGATCGATGCCCACCATCTCTCTTTAGGTGTCATATCTTCTTCGTCTTCTATGGTTTCAAACATAAGATCTGCCATCAGTCTTTTATCTTTTCCTCTCTGTCTCTTTCTTCTGTCTCTTTCCACCCCTCTCTAGGTCCTTCTCCTCTTCTGTTGCATCCCCAGTCAGGCCTGGCCCCTTATGACATGGTTCGCTTGGTACGTCTCCTCTGTACTCTCTTTGTGACCTCTCTATCACCTTCCTTCTGTGACCACTCTATCACTGTCGCCTTCTATGCGACCCGTCACTCTCTCCTGTGACCCTCCCTGCCACTTCTTCCCCTTTTCTTTCTTTCTTTTTTTTTATAGTTTGGAATCTTACTGACCGTTTATTCTTATCTCTTCTCCTCTTTCCGGTGCCTCTGCTTCTAGTCCTCCATTTTCACCCCCCGCCGCTGGCTGTCCGGCGTCTTCTATCCCGCCGCCTCCTTCCAGCTCGTCTTCATCTTGTCCTTCTCCTTTTACTCTCAACTTCTCTTCTGCCTATTTCGTCTTCTCTTTTTCTCTCACCGCTTCCACTTCTTCGTCTCCTTCTCTGTTCCTAGATTGACTTCTTGTCTTTGTTGCTGCTTTGCTAGTACCCTCACCTGTGTTGTTTTCTTTATCTTCATTCCTGCTGCTTGTATTTTGTTTTGTGTTTCTTTCAGCTCGTCTGTGAATGAAGTCATAGTTTTTCTGTCTTAGTAGTGTGGTGATTGGGAGAGAGTTTAGAGAAAAAAAATTTGAAAACTTCTGAGAACTCTTAATTTGGATTGTGATTGAGGGTTTTCTCTTGTTAGGTGAGTGTTGAGATATTTGAGAACTGAGTTGTCAAATTCTCAATATCTTTGGTATGGACCCATTAACATTTCTTTATGGGTTTACACCTAACAAGTTGAAAACTCTCTCATGGAACTTTGCCTTAAGTCGTGCCTTTGTTAAGACTTACAAGGAACTTGTACATTACACATGCAGTAACAAAGGCCACATGGCAGTTACTGTACACAAGTGTGAAAGCTGTACAAATTAACTTTTACCTTACTGTACAGGTAGGTACCACAAAAGATACCAAATCTTACTGCAAACAAGTGCGGATGCTCTTACAACTTATGGCTCA
Organism: Melampsora americana; assembly: GCA_022264835.1. NCBI lineage: Eukaryota > Fungi > Basidiomycota > Pucciniomycetes > Pucciniales > Melampsoraceae > Melampsora > Melampsora americana. The sequence continues at coordinate 637,530 of JAIFHY010000030.1, read as the reverse complement.
GTTTCAAGAGCCAAGTAAAATTGTAATTACATATAGTTACATATGTAACTATATATGTACATACATGTAAATTTATGTGACATAAGCTTTCACAAGTGCACATCACATGAGTAACACAAGAGTTACACAGGCACGTGATTCACTAATAGATAAGATGATTAAAATAATGATTACATACTACAAATAAGTATTTACTCAAACCACAGATTGTACATGAGGGATTTTCAGAGTTTTGTGTATATATAGAGCTCTCTCAGCCGGCAGGAAAATCCATCATCATCATTAGTTTAACTACGTTATTAATAAATTCATCATATCAAAGAAAAAGAGTTGTTGTCTTCTTCTGTTAGACATTGTATATTTCTCTATTTGATTCAAACCATTGTCAATTGTTGAAGGTCTTTTGAAGAATTCCCCAATTCCCTCAGGAGGTGATCCTTGCAGTACTGCTCAAGTCTTTGAAAGGAATTCAATAACTTGAGAAACTGTAAATTCACAGGAGTTCCTCTGTGTTCAGAGTTTGAAGAACTTTAAATTTCACTAGGTGATATTTCCCTTGAGTCACAAACTCTAAAGTCAAGTTTTGTGGTATTGGGCACAAAGCTAGGCTGTAGTTTCTACCTTTGATCCTATCAGAAGACTCACATCTTGCATTAATTCCCAGATTTATATCTAAAACCCTTTGTTTGAAGGTCAACTAACTGAAGTCAGTGCTGATTTGATCACACTACTTCATTACCAACTTTGTTTAGAACTTTAAACAAGTTTTTCACGCGGATAATAAACTCAGTTTATTATCTCAAACCTTTTCTTTAGTGGTTTACTAGCCCAACAGACACTAGTGGCTCACAGGGTAACTGTGATTTGATACACTTTGATTATTGAATACAAACAAGTATTAAGATTATTCAATTGATTTGATCTTTTTTTGCATACACAATCAATAAAAAAAGACCTGGAAGCGTGTTTTGGAAGTTTAGAATTTCATCAATCTGTGAAATCCATAAGCTTGAAAGTTTGTTTTGAGTCTTTGGAAAGGAAATTTGGATTATGGATATATGTAACCTACCTTCAATGACTTTTTTCTTCAAATCAACTCTTCACTTCTTTAAATCTAATGTTGAAGATGTCTTTGAGACATAGACAACTAAATCAAAAAAACTTTCAATTCACCTTTCTCAATGGTTCATCATTCATCATTCATAATCTGTTAATCTATGAATTCTATAAAAGAATTCAAATGAGTTCCTAAACAAGATCCTTTGATAGTAGTAATACTTACCAGTCTTACTCAATCCTCTTCAAATCCCTCACTTCACTTCACTTTAATTTTTTCAATCATTCAATCCTTTGATCATTACCAGAGTTATGTCTCTAATCTAAGACTGACTGAATTCAATCAATTTGATCCTTTATTTTATCTCTTCATTTTACATTTTTTTTTAAAAAACAATTTGACATTCAATTTTTGTATGTGTGTGTGTATGTTAACTACAAAAATTCAAAAAAAAAGTGTAAACCTCAAATAAACTGACCAACTTTTTCTTTTTTCTTTCTTTTTTCCAAAGAATCTCTTCTCAAAATCTCTACTCCTTTTTTTTTTTTGGAAAAATCAATTTTTCAAAAAAACTTCAATCTTCATATGATATCTCAACTATATATATGAACTTTAAATCAAAAGTAAATCATTAAATTTTTTTCAACACCGTTTTTACCTTTGCAATTTTATCCATTTCCTCATATCATTCTTACCAAATCAATCTCAACCAGTTTTTGATCTTTACCCTTTCATACTATTCCCATCAATCACCTCTATCAATTGAAACACAGAATCCTAAGCACCCTTCATCCTACCCGATAATTCATGATCTGTTTTCTTAACCTCACCTTATAACCCATCTCACCATTCATCTGATTTCCCCAACACCCAGCCTTATCATTCACAACTCCATTCAATCAACTCAATTCAATAATATATATAAACCCAAATTATCTCTTCAAAAAATCTAAATTTAATCCTCATTTGAAAAAATAATGACCATCGAATTTTCACCTCATCTTCAACCTTTCATTCTAAAATCTTATAAACAAGATTCCTAAGAGGAAAAAAAATCCAAACCCACAAAACAACAAAAAGAAAAAAAAATCCAATCCAAGTGACAAAAGAAAGCGAGAAAAAAAAATTCAAAAACCTTCATTCCAACTAAATCCTCTTCAAATGCTATCAACATGTAAACTTTTTTGTAAAAAAAAGTATAAAGAACAAAAAAACCTTTCCAAGTTGACTGAAATGAAGAAGAAAAAAGATTCACTCAATTCTTCTCAAGCCAATTTCTGAATAATTGCATCTACATTTCCAAAAAAAATCAGAAAACCAAAATCAATTCTAACCCCAAATTTAAAAAAACCTCAAATCTTCTTTCAAACCGGAAAGATCAAAAATAAAATTTCAATCAATCACTCAACTCGTCATTTCAGTCGTATGACTCTTACCGCCCATATCAGGCGTTCTGACTCTACCTTCTTCAATCACTCCATAAACCGCTCTAGCAATCGAATCAGCTTGGAAATCTAATCCTAAATGTCTTAACATCATCGTAGCAGATAAGATCATCGCAATCGGATTGGCTACATCTTTACCCTAAAGCACTCACACAAACCAACATCAAAATCAGCTTTCTATTTCGTTTTTTCTCTCTCAACTTAAATCGATCTTCGGTTTACCATAATGTCTTTGGCTACATGACGACAACCTGGTTCGAATAAAGCAAACTCTCGTCCGATGTTCGCTCCTGGTACAATCCCAGGTCCACCCACCAAAGCAGCTCCGATATTAGCCACAATAGCCCCATACCTTTCAAACCGAAATGCAAATGCAAATCCCATCAGATCAGAGAAGCCAAGTTGAGGAGAGTCAGGGGAGAAGGAGTTTCAAAGAATCCAAAAAACTCAACAAGTTAGGCATCACCAAGACATCAAACTGTTGAGGTTTAGCCACCAATTGCATCGACGTATTATCCACAATCATATCATTAAACCCGATCCCATCCGCTTCATATTCTTTAGCCACCGATTTACAAGTGTTGAGGAACAAACCATCACCTAATTTCATAATGTTGGCCTTATGAACACAAGTGACATGTTTCCGATTATTCTTCAATGCGAAATCAAAAGCGAATCGAGCGATCCGTTCACACTTTTCACGTGTCATGATCTTCAAGGATTCGATCACTCCAGGTACAGAAGCATGTTCTAGTCCGGAATATTCTCCCTCGGTATTCTCTCGAATGATCGCAAAATCGACATTCTCATGTCGAGTGGGATAACCCTTGACAGATTTACATAAGGAGATCGAAGCGTAAATATCAAGTTGTTGTCGCATGGCTACGTTCCAAGATGGGTGACCTTGATCATCTGATGGAGTATAGAGTACACCTAAACCCGAAAAAAGACACGAAGATGAAGATCAGATTAGAGAGAGTGATGAAAGCAAGCAAGAAAAGTTACCTTTGAGTCCTACTCGATTTCGTCTTAAGCTTTCCATTGATCTTTTAAAGATCGCTTCATCTGTCGAAGTTTCACCTGAGATATTAAATTCTTCAAATCTAAAATGCGAACGAAAAAATCCAAAACCCGATTTGAAAAAAAATCAGTGAGAATTGAAAAAAAAAGGGTGAAAAGTTAAATGAAGAGATTTACTCAATCGGAGCATTAGTATGTTCAAAGATTTCTTTCACCGAATTCGTAATCTCTTTACCGATCCCATCACCTGGAATCCTACAACTCAGTCCGAATCAGGATTTTATTCATGGTGAGATTCAGAATCATTGAGTGATGTGTTTTTTTGATGATGATTTTAAGAAAACACCCACAGAGTGACTGTATAAATCCCACCATATTTAGTTGAAGCTCTTGCTGAGATACGTGGAGCTTTGAAGATTGAACGATGTAAGTTTAAGATCGAATGAGGTTTCATGTTTTTTGGTGTCAAGGAAGAAGAGAGTGATGATGATGATGATGATTCGAATGAGTTAGTTGTTTGAGTTAGGTACTTACGTTTAGCTAAACCTAAGGCAGTGGCTGATGGATTTAAGTGGGTAGACTGTTTTGATAGATTTAAGATATTCAAGATTAAGTTTTCAAATTAGTTTTTGTTTGTTTTGATGATATGAGATTTGAAGCGAGAGAGAGAGAGAGAGAGAGACTTACGAATGATCTACTAGAGTTTAATAAATGAGATCTCATTTTTGAGTTGATGATTGTTTGAAGTGGTTCTGATGAATGAATAATGAATGAATGATAAGTTGAGAATGGATTAGAGTGATGCTGATGCTGATGATGATGCTGAGGCGTGAGGAAGTGATGAAGTGAGGAATGAAAAAGGTGAAGAGTGGTGAGTTGAGTTTGGGTTTCGATCGATTCACACTTCGGTTCACATCGGAAGCAGCAGATTGGCTCGATCAAACTTGTTTCAGGAAAACACTCATTCCGATTCAACCCACCTTACAACATTTCACTTTACTTCCATCAAACTCAGCATACTCAGCAAACATCACCATCACCATCACTTTCACTTAAAATCAAATCAAATCAAATCCATCAACATGAGATCTAATCTATCTTTACTAAGACAATTCTCCACTTCTTCAAGATTATCAGTCAGTGCTCCTACTCAAGCATACAAACCATACAAATTACCAGATGGGTACATCATTTCATTTCAAACTTCAAAACAAAAACCAATCTAAACTCATCATCCTTTTCTCTTTTCTCAATCCCTAGTACATTCAAAGTCACTCTGATTCCAGGTGATGGGATCGGTCCTGAAATCTCAGAATCCATCAAATCAATCTATTCAACCGCAAAGGTAATCATCCCAATCCCAATCCAATCCTAAATCTCACAAATCCTAAATCAATCAAAATCCTAATCTAACCAATCCTCATCAAAACTCTCTGATGATCAGGTCCCAATCACTTGGGAAGAAAGATCAGTGACTCCATTCATCTTAAACGGTCGATCGACCATTCCACAAGACGCCATTGATTCGATTCGACAAACGACGATCGCCTTAAAAGGTCCTTTAGCCACTCCGATCGGAAAAGGTCATGTGTCTTTAAACTTAACCTTACGGCGAACGTTCAAATTGTTTGCAAACGTCAGACCTTGTCGTTCCATTCAAGGTTTCAAAACGCCTTATGATGATGTGGATTCGGTCTTGATTCGGGAAAATACCGAAGGAGAATATTCGGGAATCGAACATGAAGTTGGTCATCTCCTCTCCTTTGCCTTTTGAGAGTGTCTTCTTTTTAAACCGATTGAGATCCTGATGAGGTGTTTTTTCTCTTTAGGTGATCGATGGGGTGGTTCAATCTATTAAACTCATCACGATGGATGCATCCGAAAGAGTAGCACGTTATGCATTCCAATATGCTCAAGACAACAACCGACCTCATGTGACAGCAGTCCATAAAGCTTCCATCATGTAATCAATCATCATCTCTCTCTCTCTCTTTCTGTCTCTGAAACTAAATCAGATGACTTTCAATGATTTGTTTTTTTAGGAAAATGTCAGATGGGATGTTTTTACAAGCCTGTAGAAAAGTAGCTCATGATTATCCCAAGATCAAATATGATGAAGATATCTTAGATCGAGTCTGTTTAAAAGTCGTTCAAAACCCAGCTCCTTATTCCGATCGAGTCATGGTCATGCCCAACGTAAGCGTTTTCCCTTCCGTTCCATTCGAAAAAGAAAAAACCCAAAAGAGAAAGGCTGATGGGCGGGTTGCATTTGAAATAGTTGTATGGTGATATCTTGAGTGATATGTGTGCAGGTTTGATCGGTGGATTAGGTTTGACACCTTCGGGTAATATCGGAACAGATGCTTCGATCTTTGAAGCCGTTCATGGATCTGCACCTGATATCGCAGGTCAAGGTAAAGCGAACCCAACAGCCCTCTTATTGAGTTCATTGATGATGTTAAGACATATGGGATTAAATGAATATGCTACCAAGATTGAAAAGGCAGCCTTGAGTGTGAGTGATTGGAATCACTTCGTTTTGAAAAGCTTTTTGGGAGATTGATGGGGTTTTCTTTTTTTGGGTTTGGGTTTTCTCTTGGGATGGTTTGGTAATTGAATGGGTTTAGACAATTGCTGAAGGCAAATTCATCACGGGTGATTTAGGTGGTAAAGCTTCAACTCAGGTAATTGAATTTGATTTTATCTTTTGATTTAGGAAATGAGAGAGAAGAAAAAAGGTGAATACAAACTGATTTTGAATTTTTGAAATTTTGATCTTAGGAATTCACTGAAGCGATTTTAAAGAAATTATAAAAAGAGGAAACCCCCAATCACCAGTGGATGATCTGATTGATTTTCTCTTTCTTTGCTTTGATAAATAAAATCATTAAAATCAACTTAATTTGGTTTTTTTTTCGGTTTAGATTTCTTTCTCTTTTGTTTTCTCTTTTTTTTGGATTAAGATTTTGTGATGATTCTTTTTTTCTTTTGATGAATCTTTTGGAGTGTGTTTTCTTCTTTTTTGTTCTTCTTCTTTTTTTGTGAAAATCGGTCGGAAAGTTTGATTGAATTTGATGAAGTATATAGATAGATTCAAAAAGATGGAGTAAAATTGGTTTTAGAAATTGATAGTTGAATTCGGGGTTGAGATTGATTTGGTGATGATGAGTGAGGTGTTGAAGTGTTGGTTAGGCTTGGAGAGAGAGTTCAGTGATGATTTGAAGAATGAGTCTGAGAGGTAGATTGAGCTGTATTGGTGTTGGTTGTTGCTGAATTGAATTGGAAATTTAAATTAAAATCAAAATTAAAAACCAATTCATCACCCAAAACTTATTCTATCCACAGTTGATTGCCAAATTCTTAACTCTCATTTCCATCTCAACCACCATTAAGAATCCTTTCATTCATCCAAGTTAGTCTCCACTTCACTCTCACTCTCACTCTCACTCTCCAATTCTTTGATTAACTAACAACCACACTCTCAATCAGATCTTCAATCAAATCAAATCACCATCAAACCACAATCAAATCATCATCAAAATGGCTCCAATGGTGACTGAAAAGGTAAGATCAATCACTTCAATTCAAACTCTCTACTCTCAAAACTCACCCAATCTCATCATCTCATTCAAAAGGATCCTCTCTCTGGACGAGTAGGTCATCTATCTCCCACTCAAACTGAGACACTCAAAAAGTTTAAAGAAGACTTAACAACCGAAGGATACTTTAAAGTCTGTTCTTCTTCTACACTTCACAACTTCAACTCCCCCTTCCCATTCAAAATCTCTACTCATTCTCATCCTTCTTGATTTCCCTTAGGATGGTTTGGGTTCTCCTAAAGCTGATTTGTATGGTGGAGGCTTACCCGGTGCATCTCATGATGATGCTACTCTACTGTATGTTTCTACTGCTCTTCTTCATTCAATCAAGACTTGGAAACCGATTCTCATTTGGGATTCTTCTTTGGAAACCGATTCTCCTTTGGGATTCTTTTCTTGGAATCTTTCTTCTCTTCCTCAGTCGGTTTTTACGAGCAAGGAAATTTGATCTTGAGAAGAGTAAATTAATGTTTATAGAGAGTGAGAAAGTAAGTGAAATGGATTGAACTTGATCATCTTGAAGGTGATGAAGTCAAACCGGAGAGAAAGTTATTTTTTTTTCTGATAAAGTGAATCTCTATGAAACCTATTGTTTTTTTTGCAGTGGCGTCAAGAATTTAAAGTGGATGAACTTTATGAAACGTTTGAATATCCAGAAAAGAAAGAAGTGGATGCGATTTATCCTCAGTTTTACCATAAGACTGATAAGGTTAATTCCCTTTCCCTTTGATGATCTCACCCCCCCCAAACCTACCACCCTTGGAATTCATCAGATTTCGTTGCTTTTTTTTGGGTTTTGATGATTTGTTTAGGATGGTCGTCCAATTTATATCGAACAACTTGGAAAACTCGATTTGACTAAATTATATAAAGTCACCACTCCCGAAAGACAGTTACAACGTCTTGTGGTCGAATACGAAAAGGTATTTGATCTATTCACCCCTTTTGCTCGCTCGCTCAATCATCACCTTCTTCAAACTCATCTTCATCTCCTTGATCATCTCAGTTTCTTCGTGATCGGTTACCCGTCTGTTCTGTACAACAAGCCAAGTTAGTCGAAACTTCTTGTACGATCATGGATCTCTCTGGAGTTGGGCTTAGTCAGTTTTGGAAAGTGAAGAATTATGTTCAACAAGCCTCTCATCTAAGTCAAAATTTTTATCCAGAGAGTCAGTCCATCTTCTTTCTTTCTTTCTCTCTCTCTCTCTTCGATCTCTCTGCTCATCAAGGCTGGTTTGACTAATTTTCCAAATTGTGTGATCTGAATAGCCATGGGTAAATTTTATATCATCAATGCTCCTTATCTCTTCTCAACCGTTTGGTCTCTCGTCAAACCATGGTTAGATGAAGTGACAGTGAAGAAGATTAGCATTCTCGACTCTTCTTATCACAAGACTCTCCTAGAACAAATCCCAGCTGAATCTTTACCGAAATCGTTGAAGGGAACCTGCGATTGTCCAGGTGGATGTAGTATGAGTGATGCAGGACCATGGAAGGATGAAGAGGTGGTGATGAAAGCGAAGAAGTTGAAGGCGGGTGAACCTGAAAAGAAGGCAGAAGCGGTGCCTGAGGTCGTTGGATCGGAGAGCGCTGAAAAGAAAGCGGAGGAGGTTCTCGGATCTACTGAGGCTCCTGCTTCTGAGGTTGCGCCTCCTGAACCTACGGTGGCCTAAGGATTAGCTCGATCGATTTCGGTTTCAAAGATCAGGTTTAGGCTACCTAGTCCTTGTTTAGGTGATTGAGTTGATCTAACTCAACTTTTTTGAAAACCTGTTGGATTTTTTTTTGATTTATCTCTTTCCTTTCCTTTCCTTTTTTCTGTTTTCTTTCTTCTTGACATTCAATGGTGTTCATCTATCACATTTGATTTACATTCAATGAAAGAAAAAAAAGAAATTTTTAAACAAATGATGAGGATGAATGAATTTGTAAGACGGATTCTTCTCTTTCTTTTTTTTGTTTAGATTAGTTTTTTTCCTTTGGATTTGATTGATTGATTGATTGATGATGATGAATAATCTTTTTTTCTTTTTGACTTTCTTTCAAACCATCTCTCTATCTATTTTTTTTTCAAAACTGATCTCATCATGAATTATTTCTTTTTCTTTTCCCTTCTTTTTTTTTCTTATTAATCATTTTTTTAACTTTTTTCTTTTTTTTTTCTTTATCAAATGATTTTCATATTCAATTTTTTTTTTGAGATTTTGAGGTTTGAGATCAGAGGAATTGGATTTTTCTTTTTCGGTTTTTATGATCATGAGAAAGTGAGTTGGTATGTTTAATGAATGGTTCAAGAGAGATGATGTTTTCTATTTATTTTTTTTGAATTTTTGATAAATACTCAAATGGGATTATCCATGTTAAGGTGTGATTGACTTACTGATGATGTTCTGTAAGGATTTGATGAATTTTGAAGATTATGAGAAGAAGATTGAACTGAATGAGAGAATTAAGAAACATTCCAATCCAATGTGTGTGTGTGTGTAGGTTCTATTGGAGCCGTTAGGCATTTCTGAAAAAATTATAAAAAGGCTTTGAGCTGATCTGACCCTTCAAAGTATCAGGGTCTGTTCTACTTAAAATTCAAACTCTTGAATTACACATCCTATCACTCACAAGTTAGTGTGGGGGGGCGGGGAAATTAGTCAGAAATCATTAGCTTAACAAAGCCTCATCTGCCCAGCCCCATCCATGCCCTTGCAGAGGGACTTATGACTAATCCTCTATTCCTGGCATGAGAGCTTCAGGGGTCAAGTCCGGTTATGTAGTTTTTCAATTTTTTTTTCAATTTCCCTTATTTATAAATCTAGATTTTCTCAATTATCAAACTTCTTCAGATTCAATTTGTACAGATCCTGTTACTCCTCTCATAACCCAAGGGCATCTTCAATGGTTCAAGTCATCAAAATCAATTTAAGAGATTTACACATGAAGAGAGGCTTAAATGTTGAGGGGGTTTTTTTGATATACAATTTTTTTGGCTTGATTGTTTTCTAGACTTTTTGAGAAGGTACTTTTCTTTAAAATCATGTTCAGTTAGTGATCAAAAGGTTTAGGTATCTGTACTATAACTGACTCAATTTGGCAACTCTGAAAAGACATATTGTACTCAAGATCTCATGTAATTCTATACCTCAATGCACACAGTCTAGATGGTCACTCATCAAAGTATCTATGAAGAATTTTAGGATTGGTGATTGGAATGTAGACTGTGGAATACAATGGATTTTGACCAGTGAGTGTGTCTACCCTTTGGCTTGATCACAGGCTTGATCAGATCAGGCATGGATTCAACCAACTTAAGCTTGAAGGTTGCAATGAGGGATTGCTTTTGACTTGGTATACAGGCCTTCACAGATTTCTTGAACTCTTTGAGGTTGATCTTTTTCAGAAACATTCTTTTTTGATTATTTTCCAGAGGTGCTCAATCAAGTTCAAGTCTGGACTGTTTGCTGGTCAATTTAACTTTGGAATCAAATCTTGATCCCTTCATTCTTTTACCACTCTACTTGTGTGTACCAGGGCTCCATCCTCCATTAAGATAAGATCACATGGATAACTAGGTGAGCTGATAAATGGTTCAATGATGCATCAACAGATCAAATCAACAAAATCAGTGCCAGATTAATATCCTGCAGGCATTATGATCACCAGCAAGCAAATTTTGGCTGTGAAAGGGCCCAAGATCATTACTGAAGTTTGTCCACTCTTGAAACTTGGGTCTAAACAGTCTTGGTTGTATCTTTCACCAGGCTTATGCCACACCCAGACCCTCTTTGCAGGCTTTCCTATTTCAAAAGATGATTCATCAGTCCATATGACCTTCTTCCAATCATTTGAAGTCCAATATTTGTGTTGTTTAGAAAACTGAAGAGGCCTTTGAAAATGTTGGATATTGAGATAAGGCTTTACTACTGCCAGTCAAGAGTTAAATCCAAGTTGATGAATTTCTGATTGGATTGTTTGAAGGCTTGCTTTAATGGGCAGCTTGCTAGTGATCCAGGCAGATGAAGCATGCTGGTTTTTTTCCAAAAAAAACCTTGTCAAAGTTTCCTGATCATGTTCTGAGAATCTCTTTGGTCTTCCAAGGCACTACAAACATTAAACAACTTCTCTTGAATTGAGCAGGGGAAAATGATTGGAAGTGTAATTGGTTATAAAGGGTTAATCAATGTACACCTGTGCCATAAGACCAACATTACATATATGCAAGAAGCAAGCAATTTGATAGCTATCATGTACATACCACCCACTTTGGTAAAAAAAAGTTGCATTAATCTGTTAATGAAATTTTCCATATCAGTGAGAAAATTTCTCACCGATATGTATATGTAATGGTTTTTGAGATCATGAACAGTTCGAAACGTTCGGTAATCAAACAAAATGATTAATCATGATCATTAAATGATTGATCATGATTACTCATTTCATTCGGTAAACAGGCTTGATGATTTATTGGTTATCATCAATCTTTTTTTTATTTGTTCCAATCTTTCAATGTAAATAAATTTAATTCCATTCCACTTCAATCCATGAAAATTTGGATTTTAATCAAACTCTTCAGCGCCAACAGAATCAACGCCAAGTTTTTTTTAGATTGAGCTTGAGGTGATGTGGTGAGTGACGAGTGAAAAAAAAAGAAAATAAGAAAAGTTTTTTTTTGTTGAAGTACAAAAAAAGACTCACTTGATTGAGAGAAAGAACCAATGTGTACAGTTGAAAACAACTCTATAGTCGTTTTCAAGAATGTACACAATTTTTACACATATGTGTAAAAATATGTGTAACTCTTTTGAGGCAGTTTGATTTACCAAATGACAATTTTGGGTTGCATATGCAACCGAAATTTCAAAACTTTTTTTGGTGGTGTGCGTCCGGTTGCACACTACACATACTCGTTACCAAAGTGGGTGTACAGGTCTGCTCAGTCCCCATCCCATCTGAATGAGTAGATCATATGTGATACATTGTGTAACTTTTTCCAGTTTGACACATTCCTCCCAAAAATTCACTACATATAACTCCAAAGCTCCTAAGAGAATACTCTAGAAGCAATTCAACAGTAACAGAAAAGGTGTTACATAGAGTTCAGTTGATAGAATTACAAGTCAGTTTATGTAGTCAATTTTTTGAATGATTTGTAAATATTGTAAAAAAAATTACAGGTAGTATTACATATTATTCACTCATTCAGATGAGCCATTAGCTGAGCAGCTCTGTATGTACATGATAGCTCCTGACTTGCCCATCCTGGTGCACATATGTAGTGGGGGTTCTATGGCTCCAGTGTGCAGTGATCAATCCTTGATGACCAAATATACTTTCAATCATTTCCCCCTGCTCAAACAAAAGGAAGTTGTTTAATATTTGAAGTGAAGAGTATTTGAGGTGATTAATATGCATTTTTGAGGTCATTGGCAATGACTGTGTAGACATTAGAACTTTTGGATGAGGTATGGAGAAGATGCTTGAGGAGAAACATTCTCATTAGCCCCACTGCACTCTTACATATGTAGTCAAGGTACGTAAACTTTTTTGTCACTGACTGTACAGAGTATTACAACTCTGACATAAGCACTTGAAAACCCACATCAAAAACAGGATGATGGAGCTTCCTATCTGGGATGAGAAAAAGTTGAACACATGTAGAAAGAGACGCCAAAGAACTTTGATAATCAAACTAAATTGGTGTTTATCAGTCAGAATGATTGGAAAATGCAAAAAACTACCTAACAGGACTTAACCCATGGAGCTCTCATGCCAGGAATAGAGGATGAGTCATAAGCCCCTCTGCAAGGGTGCAGACGCAGCCGCCCAAATGGGGCTCTTTTAAGGGTCCGGTTGGCCACAAAGTCACATCTGAGGTCCATCTTGACCTCAGGTTAGGTCTGCCCAGTTGGGATTGAGCAAACCATCTCAACAAATAATTTGAAGGTGAGATGTCTGTCTAGATGAGTTTTCTGACCAAATGGTTTTCATCTTGATGCTCATCTCACTAAACCTGAGTGAAATGACCATCAAGGTGAAAGTTGTTTAGTTGAAAAACTTGTCACTCAACCTGTTTACCTTTGTTTGATCAACTTTCCCTTTTTCAAAATGTTCTCCACCCTGCTTGTTTTTTGTTTCAAGACGTTTTCTTGGACATTCAAGTACCACTGAGCTTTGCCAAGGACCCAGCCTTCTTCAGCCTTCTTTGGTTTTCTTTTTTTTTGTTGTTTTCTCACACTGAAGGTCTTTTGGAAGTGGGGAAGACATTTTTGATTGAAGTCAAAGAAGAAAAGTAGATAAACTAAAAAAATAAAGAAAAATAGAAAATAAGATGATTGATCAAAGTGAGATGAGAGGTGCCTAGATGACTGCTTGAGGTGCAAGATGAGCATTGGATGGTGGGTGAGAGCACCATCTTCATCTGATGATCATCTGATTAAAATCCCAACCTGATCACTCAGGCTGGTCGGCCCAAACAATTCTCATCTGACAATCAACTTGACAAAAACCTGTGAGATGGGCATCTCACATTTTGGTGACAGATGATTGTCAGATGGTCACCAGATGTGGAGCCGAACGGACCGTAAGCTAACAGAAATCGAGATGTGAGGAACATATTGATCAGTGTCATAGGATGCACACGCGACCGCAGTCACTGCGGATGTGTATGCACACTGTGACACTGCTCAACCTATCCTTCACATATTGCAATGTTTTCCCCGGTGATCAAATCTTCACAGTCATAGACCAATTCTATCAACAAAAACCGTCTCGCGGTCATGTCAGTCATCACGCCTAGATGGAAAAAGTGTTTAAATGAATCGATCACTTCAAAGTAAGTTAGAATGATGAATTTCAATTCTATTTCTTCATTTCATTGAATGAATCGAATTTGCAATACTAAGGAAGTTTTAATCCTTTGTTTTTCAAAAGTATGAAGATAAATAAAGATTCGATAAGTTATTGTCTAAGTACGATTTCTAAAAATCCAATCAACTCATTCAATTTTCCTGAATCACGTTTCTGTGTACATCGAGGATTTGTGAATGAAAGACGTCAAGAAGATGATATTAGTCCTAATCCGAATCAATCAGATCAAGTTGGAAATTCAATGATGATTTGTACTGATATTAGAAGTCCTAAAATTAATCAATTGTTAAATTTAAATGAAAAAATTCAAACGGGTCAACCTGCTTCAATTTGTTGGTGGTTTCCTGAATCTGGTGAACAAGTAAGTTGAGGTGTTTTTTTGTTAAGATTTTTCCTTTTATTCATTCTTGATCCTAATTTTACTTTTTTAAAAATAAGTCTCAAGATGTTTTTTGATTGATTAACTTGATTATTTTTTTTAAACAAAAAAAACTTTATAGTACCGTATACGTGTCTTAACTTATGTTATTCCACCTCCATCACTAAAATCAAACTTTCCAAAATTCGTATCAAATCAAAAATTAAATCCACCTAATTTAGGATCCATTGAATTTGATTGGGAAATGGAACGTCAAAGAGTCTTTGAAAAACTTTCATCTGAATTAAAGTCAAGTTTTTTAAGATCTAAACCAGGTGAAAGATTTGAAAAGGTTCCAAAAGAAGAATTACCTAAAACGTATTGGCCAACCGAATTGAAGAATGAAGAAGAGAAAAACAAAGCTTTGGATCGATTTGCTTTGGTCTTATTGGATCCGATCTCAATTGACTTGTGAGTTTTTCGGATTTCTTTTGGTTTTCGTTTTTAGTGAGAATCGGAATTTGGGGTTTAGTTAACTGATGTGGGTTTTTTTTTGATTTGAAAAACTCGGTTCTTGGATACCTTTGATTTAAGATTAAAACTTAAAGTTGAACCTCATGAAAGGATTCAATGGACTAAATTAGATGATGAATCTTGGGAAGAAGTGAATGTCATGCCTTGATGATCATTAAAATTAAGTTAGATTCAAATTATTCAAGAAGTGATGTATCAAAACTAAGTGATCATCAGTAGATTTGTATCTTTTATCATTTTCAATGTGTGTGTGTGTGTTTCTTCAGATTTTGATTGATTTTGAATTTTATGTTGTTGTTGTTTGAATGTCTGTATCAGTTTTTCCTAATCAAAAAGTTTCTAAACAAATCAAACTGAGAGTTTTTTTTCTTCTGATTTAGTTTTATTAAAATTATCAACTTTGTGATCAAATTACTTTATAAAGAAAATCATATTTCTCAATTTCTCCCATTCAGAAAGTTTTTAACAGACAAGAATGATGATTGTGACTGTAGAATTCAATTAAAACTATAAGATACAGTGTAGTAGATGAGATCTTCATAAACTTTATTGCAGTAATCAAAGCACAGAAATAAAACTCAAACACTATAACAAGAAATGAGTAAACAAGAGAAATGAATTAAATAAAGTAGCAACATAGCAGAGAAATAAGATGTACTTATAACAAGATCAATACAGATATGAAATTGATGAAAGAAGATCAAAATCAGGAATATGGAACATCCCTACTATGTCTATAATTAAAGAAATGTAAATAAACATATTGTGATTATAATGCTAATTTTATTGTTAACTGATTCACCTTAAAACAATAGCTAAGTTGTCAACTCCTCCTGAATTTGATGACTATCAACAAGCTTTGTGTTGTGGCAATCTTAGTTAGATGTCTATAGAGTTCTTAGAGTGAACCAATTATAAGGTATGATGAAAGATGAGTAAGAATGAGAAAAATATAAACAATAAAATGAGAAATCTGTAGAACAACTTTTTCAATGATAACATAGTAATTTTGATAAGAAATCTAAATATGAAATATAAAGTAACTATTTGTAATGAAAGCGTAACTGGGATTCAGGAGGCTTAGGGGTTTTAGATCATTGAGTAAAGAATTCAACTAGCTCATTGAGATCCAAATATTGATAAATTGAAAAAAATTCACACCATCTGAAATCATCAAATCCAAAAAATCCATTTATGATTATCTGAACTCACATTCAAGCTTTTCTTGGAAATTCTTTCTCCAAAGATTCAAACTCAATTAAACTTAAATTACCAACACAAAAAAAACGACAAACAACAACTCATTGTAAAGGAAATAAAACAAAAAAGTAAGAAAGCAAAAACAAGAAACCCAAGATTTATTTATCATACGAAACTAATCACATCAACTCAATTCAAATTAGCCCATTGTAAAACAATCGGATGAGCCTCCACTCTAAAACCATTCTCATTCCCCCCGGGCAGAATAAAAAACCATCAGAAACAAACAAAACCAAATCCTTTCAAAAAAAAAGGCAAGAAAGATGACTTACATTCTAGGTTCGAATCCAATGACTTGTAAAGATTCTAAACTTGTAGCTCTAGATAATGCAACATACACTTGTCCCTATTTCCACATTTAAAACGATTTGATCAACTTTTCATGCTAAGTAATTAACAAAGAGGGTATGATCTTTACCTTTTCTAAAATTGGGTAGAAGGTACAATGATCAACAAAACCAAATCAGCTCAAATGATCTCACAAACATAACAAGTTTCGAAATTAAGAAAATAGTAAGAGTGAAAGGATTACCGAATGACTGTTTGAGGTTTACAATCACTCTCTCTAATGTTTGTCCTTGAGATTTATGAATGCTCAATCTATAAAACTCTCCAAAAAAAACCAATCAATAATTCTGATGATCAATTTGATGGATCAAAAATTGAATTCATTGATAAGGTGAGAGAAAGAGAAAAGAAAACACTCACGCCCAAGCAAGGATAAGAGGGATTTGAAAACGAGTAGCAAGCACAGTACCATCATGAGCTTCGATATCAAATGAAATCGAAGACATGGTACGTCTTTCTCCATTTGTAAATCGCACAATTGGTAAACTGTCCCACACGCACAAGAAAAGAAAAAAAGGAAAAAGGAAAGAGAAAGATCAGGAATGATGTCTAGATTAAGCACTTTGTGTGTGTTGAACTTCACTTACGGATTTGATAGTTTACCTAGGTTTGGAGAATCTGGATCGTTTGGTAATTGATCAAATCCAATAATCACACCCGTGGATCCGTTCACTAATCCTGAATCTGGCATATTTTTGACTAACATCACTTGTGCTCCAATCTTTAAATTCAATCTAAATGGAACCAATAAATTCTATGAATTTAAACCAAAAAAATCAAATCAGAAAATCATACATCAAAATTGAAGATGAGTTCTTAAAATCAAGAGGTTTTTACTTTATCTAATTTTGCTTTTAATTCATTGTGTGGAATGTCTTGTAATGGTATACCAGCCTTATCTCTAGCTTCAAAGATAAATTCAGGTTGATTGATTTTCTTTAGATGATTAAAATTCGCTCTTGTTACATCATCTTTTCTTGGGTATCTATTATTCAAATAGTCAGATTCAAATGCTTTCAATCTTAAGATACATGAAGATCAAACTTACAATTCAGTGGGTAAGATCTCATCAGGGTATGTGACCGGTCGTGATAATGATTGTAATAATTTACAATTCTTTTGACTCACTTGACCTATTCTCATCTCATTCAATAATTCAACAAACTCTAGAAAAAGGTAGATCATCATTAACTGATGAATCAGATCTCAACCTTTTCAAAGATTGAAGAAACATAACTTACCTGGTTTTTTTTGTCGAAAAACTAATTGAAGCTTAATCACTTGTGGTACACATCTTGTCCAACATTTCGCTTGAAAAGCATAAGGTAATGCATCATGACCTATACTCACCGGTGGTAATTGAAAAAAATCACCAGCTAAGATTAATTGAATCCCACCAAATGGTTTTTCACATCTTCTTATTGATCTTGCAATATATTCAATTTTCTATTTGTTCAAAAAAAGTAGAAATTTTAGTGAACTTGAATAACTTTAACTAGATTTGAAGATAATAAATTGAAAGATTTGGAGTTTGACTTACATCTAATAAGATTCCATCAACCATTGAAACTGAATCCAAAAAAATCATCATCATCAAGAAGATTCAAGAGTTTTAAATTCTTCAAAAAAGAAATCACTCACTTTCATCAATAATCAATACATCAGTTGATTCCCATCTTTCTTTACTATGTTTCGATTTTCTAACTTTCCAAATCAATTTCGATTGATCTTCTTTACCCAAACCGATTCCAGCAAAAGAATGTAAAGTGGTACCAGAGAGATGTGAAGCGGCTATACCTGTTGAAGCGGTGACGGCTACCTTTTTGTCAATTGATTTTAAGTAATCGATAATCGTCTTCAATAAGAAAGATTTCCCGGTTCCTGTTGGTTTGAAATTAGATCTTAAGTGTTTTTGTTGGATGAAAGATGAGGTTGTTTTGAGATTAAAAATGGAAAAACTCTGACCTGCTGAACCAGTGAAGAAAAGTGATTCACCTGCTTGAACTGACTTGAATACTTTTCTTTGATCATCTGAAAGGTCACGGTATGAATGAGCTAACTATAGAAAAAAATAAACAATTCAAAGAGGATTGGTAATTGATTTTAAGAAATTGGGAATTACAAAATTGTATAGAATATAACTGAAATTCACCTCCTATATTGTTATTCATTTGAAATGAAACATTCTTTGAGTTGGTATCTTTGTAAAAAAATCAAACATAAGGAAAGTTACTTACAGTAACATAAGCAGCCGCTCTTTTGTAATCTCCATTGGTATCCTCGAAAAATGGATGATCGATAACTTGATAAGTGATAGAGAAATGAGTAGTAAAGTAAGTATGATTTTGATCATTAAACTCTTTTATCAATCAAATGAAATCTCCAATCAATCAAAATGAAATGTACTTTTCAATTTCTTCACCTCTTGTTCTTCCACTCCATCATCACCTTTTGAATCAAAGTATCTTTTCCGTCTATGAAGTGATTGATGATGAGTTTTTTGAACTTCTTCTTCTACTTTAACATCAGTTCCAAACCAAGCTCTCTGAAGTGTTGGATTTGATTTTGATTTTTGATTTTCTTCCTTAACGCCACCTTCAAGCCATTCCCTTGCTTGTCTTTCAGTTGGAAAACTCTTATGACGTGCATTCTGATAACCTCTAACTTGTTCTTCTGTTTCTTTCCAAGTCTTATAGACATTAGGTCCATTTCTTCCAACTCGTACTGCGTAGAATTTGGGTAAGGCCATGATGATGATACTGATAAGAAAAACAATCAAGATAGTCAATGGATGATGTTTGTTTGTTTATTTATTATGAAATCTTTGAGAGCCTTACCATGAATTTGTTTGAAAAGTTTGCAGTACACTAAGCTTGACTGATGAGATTTTTCAACTTTGTTTATGTGAAGATTTTCACGTGTCAAAGTGAAGATCACGTGTTCGAATTGAAGATGGGGTTTGGAGTTTTTCAAAAAAAAAAAAAATACAAAAAACAAATAAAAAATAAAAAATATATCATTTAATCCGATCCAATCCAATCCAATCCAATCCAATCCAATCCAATCAAGAGGATTATCAGAGTCAAAATACGATTCAAGATAAATCAAGTTGATGAGATAAGAATAGGAAATACGATCAAATGATCAAGTTGAGTACAATTTAATGAAAGGTTTCTTGGGAAAAGTGAGATGCAAACTGACCCAACCCAATGATGTGGCTTGGATTGATGACATCATCATCCTCATCCTCAATCAAATTCAAATTCAAATTAAAAAAAAGAAATATTATTCTTCTTCAATCTCATCACCATCACCATCCAACTCAGCATCAACATCATCAACATCAGCACATCAACCTAGGCTCACAACATGAACAAATCAATCATCAATCAATCATCAATCCAATCACAATCTCACTTACTTTCAACCTATGATAACCTGTTGAACTCTACCATCAAATCATCTCATCATCAACTTAAGATCAGTCATCAATCATTAAACATCATCAAAGAATTCTTAATTCATTTCACTCTGGGTCCTGATCATCAAAAGAAAGATGCGATTGAGTTTATTCGATTGCAATCTGAACTTCAACTCAACTGTAAGCTTATCTTTCTTATCATTCAACTCTTTGAATCTCTTAAACTCATCATCAACATTTGTTTTGGTCTTCTTACGAACCCCATCTTAGCTACTATGATCTTAATCAGATGGATCTCACAAATCTCAGATAGAATCTTATCTCCAGATCCTCATCAAATCGATTCCGAACTTTTACATCAATTTGTCTTGGCTCTTAATCTCATTCAAGGTCTCCTTCACCTACATCCTCCCTCTCAAAAGTTATTCTCATCTCAATTCAACTTACAGGTTTGTCATCTTCAAATTCAAAAACCAAATCTCACAAAGCTTCAACCCTGAAATCCTAACGTAAACTCTTCGTGCTACGTTCTTTTTAGATCCTTCTTCAGTTCCTTTCACCAGCTTTGGAGATTCATGAATTACAATCAATCACTATCCCTTTACTTGATTTGCTTTTAACCACTTTCATCGATTCAAGTTTTAACAAACAACTCTTTGAATCATCAGGTGGACTCGAGATCTTAATCAAAGCGATGAAAAACAGACAAATCAAAAAAGAATTTCGAGTTAAAGTTCTTGAAACTGTTTGGGGTTGGTGGATCGATGAAGAACTAGATGATGAAAATGATGAGAAGGATGAAAATCTGATCTCAAAACAATCGAAAATCAATCCATTTCAACCACAAAATACTTTTACTCCATCTTCTACTACTTCAACCCCTTCTAGGTCTACTCCACATCAATCTGAACGAAAAGGTCGAATAATCAATCGGAACGATGAAAACTCAAAAGGTTTGTCTCTTCATATCGATTCACATCGAATCATTTTATCTGACATATATCTCTCTATTGTGTATTCTAAAGCCACTCCAGGAAACTCTCGTCTCCGACCAATCTCATTACCACCACCATCTATCACTACCACAATGGTAGACAACAATGATTTTGAAACTGCAGATAAGGAAACACCAAGAGCTCGTAAGATGTCAACTCCTATTCATACACCTCGTCAAGAATCTCATCGTCTTCGAGAGATCGGTCAAGGTCACTCTCGAGTACAATCCTCAGATAGGAAATTGGGTTCATCTAATATGATCAAGTCATCATCTACTTCAAGTCCGATGATCAAACCATCTTCATTATCAACTTCAAGTCCTATGATGAAATCATCTTCCTTATCAAATGGTCTTCCAAGTCCGATGCTCAAATCCACCTCTTCTGGTCTACCAGGAACGGCAACACCCGTGATGAAGTCTTCCTCCGGTCTACCTGGCACCCCGAATTCAGCGAAACCATCATCTTCTACACCAATCGCTCCTCGTTCAAGCGGTGATCCATCCACCAGACTACGACAAATGTTAGAAAACACGGCAAGTGATTTCGTACCAGCTACACCACAACACAATCGAATCAAACTTACACAAACACCTAGAAGAGCATATGGATTGAACAAATCTCAACCTGCTACCTCTCGTAATCGACATCATCTATCATCTGAGAGTGATGATATTCCAGAAGAAAGTGATGAAGATCAACAAGGCACACCTACCAAATTGTTTCCGAAAGGTGAGAAGCCGGGAAGTGGTTTGAATAGTAAAAATCTCAGTAGTAGACGGGCTGGAGGGATCAACACTCCACAGAGAATGTTGAGACATAAACAATCGGCTTCATTAGGCTCCATTCAATTTCAAAGTTCAAAAGCGCGAGTTGAATCAGATGAAGATCATGAATCATCCAAACGATCACCACACGTACATCGAAGAGAAGTGAGAGAAGAACGATTCTGGAGTGGAGATAGTAGTGGAGATGATCAAGAAAGGAAGAATCGAAATGAAAAGCGAAGGAGTCGAACGGATTTACCCTTGACGACTGATCGGATCAATTTAAGAGAACGACATTCTTCATCTGAAACGATGAATCATGATCCTACTTTAAGTCATGATGAAGAACCTAAGCTTGATAGAACAGCTGGAGAAGGTAGAAGAAGATTACGGAGGTCTAGAGGATCGATAGATGGAGTGAAATTGAATGCGGTTTTATCTAATCCTACCACTTCTAGACCTGTGACACCTAATTCGAGTAGTAGTAGACCAATCACACCGATTTCTAGACCGATGACTCCCACCTCAATCGATCAAACTCAAACGAAAAGCACCCCATTGAATAAAAAAACGTTTTTAACCAAACCTAATCAAACGACTTCAATCCATGGCACTCCGATTCATCAAAAAGTGAATAAGAAAGATATCGAGATGATGATTAATGAGGAGAGTGAGATTTACGAACGTTTATCACCTCATCAAACTGAATCAAGTTTGATGAAAAAGAATGAAACGTTGGAGAAATATATGGGAAATAGTGAACAACTTTTAAAAAGGTTTGAAGAGATGAAGATTGGATTGAATTTGATGATGATTCAGAATTGAAAATTTAAGTGTTTTTTTTTCTTTTCGGGGGGAGGAGGTTTGATTTGAAAATGAAGTGGGGAAAAAGAGAAAGAGAAAGAGAAAGAGAAAGAGAAAGAGAAAGAGAAAGAAAAAGAAAAAGAAAAAGAAAAAGAAAAAGAGGTTTTTTTAGATTTTCATTTTTTAGTGAGGGGTTTCTGATTTTTGGGAAAACTTGATTTTAGATTTGTAGTTTGATTATCTTTGGGTTTTTTTTTCTTTTTTTAAGATAATTTGATTAATTATTTTTAAATTTACTTTTTTTCTTTTTTTTCTTTTTTTCTCTTTCTTCTTTTCCTTTTTTTTTTCTTTGAATATGAATTTTTCACCTTTGGGTTTTCTCTTTAGTATTATATCTTTTTTTTTGGTGGGTTTTTTTTTCTTAAGAACTTGTATAATTATCTATTTGTTTCAAAAGAATTGAATTATTTTTCTAAATTTTATCATTTATTTAATTTTGAGATCTTATCTATGAATACATTTCATTTTACTAGATAGATATCATTTGAAGAATTTTTTAAAAAAATTAAGTTTACACTCATACTCATATGTGAAGTTTGACAAAACTTTATATATATGGAAAGATAAGTGATGTTTCAAGTTCACCCTTTTTTGGGTTATCAACTTGATGAGTTTTTCCGAGTTCAAAGTGGAACAGATCTGATCGAATGAACTAAAGATTTGTAAGGTAAACCTGATCCTCTTTCTCTCTCTCTCTCTATCGCAATCAAATCGATCGATCCATCGGGCAAAAAAATTTAGTCAGATCAATTGTAGGTAAACTTTGAAGAGAAGTCTTGATCATAGTCAAGGAGTGCACAAAGAATTATGTAAGTATCGAGATATGAATGTTCTTTTATCCCGGTGATATATGTATGTGAGTGTTTGATTACGATGTCTTTCATCTGTCCGTTCCACTTAACTTGACAGAGTCCCTCTCGCGGCGTCCCTCGGAGCCTGCGGAGAGAGGCTCCGAGGGAAGCCGCGATAGGAACCTCCTCCGAGGCACGCCGCGAGAGAAAGTTTGTTAAGTGAACCGTTCCACTGACCATCACACCTATTTAAACCAAATGAGACTCAAAAACACCCCAAGATTTACGTGATTAGATCCGAGAAACCGAAAGATAAGGAAAGAAAAGAATAAAAAAGATTGTAAGAGATTCTTAGAGAGGTCGGAATGGATTTCATTCAGAATTTAAAACTTAATTCGAACAAATTGAGAGAAAATGTAAGTATGTAAAAGTACAAAGTTCAGATTGAGATCTCAAGTTTCTTTGTTCAAACAAGTTCGCAAGTCGTTTCTTCTCAATACGAAATCTTTGACTCTGAAGAAATCTATGGTACATAGCAAACGCAGTAAGATGGTTTCATGATATGATGATGAGGAAGAGTCAGACGCAGAGCGACTGGGTTTGTCTTCAACGAATATAGCAGTAAGATGTTTCATGACTTGATGTTGAGGAAAAGTCGGACGCAGATCGATTGGATTGGTCTTCAAGGAATATAAAAGCTCAACTTATCTTCTGATAGATTTTTTCATTATCCGATCATCAACTTATCAAGTTCGTTTTCTAAACCTACACATTTGATTTTGGTATGTCAACTTACGAGTTTTTCTTCATTCAAATAGATCTTTATTTAAAAGTGATGTAAAGAGAATTTTTTTTTTAAACAAAACCCAAGGCTTATCTTTTATGATCACTTTCTTTTTAGACTTTTGATTGATTTAGATTTCCTTGATTTTTCCAAAAACTCCAGTTATCAATTTCACTTACTTGATTTTCCATCAAAGGTCAGTCTTTGACAAAATTAAATCTTCTTCTCGATTTTCCTATCTAACTCAAACCTTCTTCAATCAATTCTACCCATCTAGATTCTCTTCATCATGAACCTCAACCTCATCTCATTCATCTTCATCATCCTCGTCTCATTCCATCAAACCTTGGGTGAATTCACCCATGGTTACGAAGCCGAATCATCCATCATCTCTACTGATGAGAGTTTGACCAAGGGAAATGAGGTGAGGGCAGAAGAAGAAGAGACTTGGGGATGTGAAGCTTGCAAAAGATCAAACTGGGGATGTGTTTGTGAAGGTGGGGTGAGATTCAAGAGGATGGAAGCGCCCAATGAAGAAGTTAAGGAGATCTCAAAAGGTCAAGATTGAGTAGAAGAATCAGAGAAAGGAAGATCTGTGAGCTGTCCCTCAAGGAAACGGTTGAAGTTGACACCCATTGAAACTGATCTGGATCCAATCTACTCACTTGATTGAACGTGGGGTGACAGACAAGAAAATCCATCCCAATTTCGGTTCCTCTTCATTCACTGATCAAATACCTGAAAGATCTGTCTTTGAACTTGATCTATCTTGATTTAAGTCTTCTTCTTCTCTACATGGTCAAAATGACCAGAGAGGTACTTGTAAGATCCGATTTGATGATCTTCATTTCCATCCATTCTCTCTTATGGAAATGTCCCAAACACTTAGGATCACTTGTAGAAATCAAATGCATAGTAATCGAAACAGTGTGATTTGATTGGGTTAAAAGCTCTTGGATCTCAAAGCCAAAAAAGATGAAACCATCATCTAAGATTAAAGATCATCCCTTCAATCTGTTCATTTGATGAAGATGAGGTAAATCCCAAAGATTCCAAATAATGAAGCTCACAGAAACATGGTCATCGGAGACAAGTTTGAAGTGAGATCATTTGGAAAGAGATTGGTTAGAAGTTTTGACTGAATTTTTAGAAAAGAATGTGTGGGTGTGTGTGTGTGTGTGTGTTTTTTTTCAATTCTTGAGACTTACATTTTAATCAAGTAGTAAGAAATGAACTTCATTCTCTCATTCGTTTCAACCCTCACTGAGATCAATCAATCAAACGTTTTGCAAGATCAAGATTTCTGATTTTGATCAATTCCAAAAAGCTGAAGAGATAATGAAATCTCTTAATTGATATAATCAAAATCCTTTCAATCAGATTAATCTCAAGTAAGATAATCTAATTGATTTTTTTCTTTTTCAAAAAAAATTCAACTACAAAAGTTTTCGATTCAATTACTTATCTGATCAAACTCCTTGAGATCCTCATGACTATGTATGTATGTATATCAGAATCCAAAAAAAAAAAAAAGTTTATCCACTCTGTTTTGTTTTTTTTTGAGCAAAGGATGGTGTCTCACACCTGAAGAGTTTTGTAACATCAAGATTCTTGTCAAGTAAGTGTGACTGAAGTATGGGTTTTAAGAAAAGTCTTGAATGACAAAACACTAGCTCTTAAGCTGACTTTGAATTTTTGAACTTAAAAGAAGATCACCCAATGTATGTACCCAATTTTTCTTTTCTCTGATCCGCATCCCACGAAAAGAAAAAAAAAGAATCCAAAAACAAAAAAAGAAACTCAAAAAAAAATTGGTTGAGTAAAAAAGAGATCTATTGAAAAAAAAGAAACCAAAACCAAAACCAAAACAAGAAAGTAGCAAAAAAAAAAAAAAGAATAATCAAAGTCTTTTTGATTCTTCAAGATTTCTCCAACCCGATCAAAAAAAAAAGAAAACGAAAAAAACACACACACACAAGAGATTGAATTCAAACTGAAAATCTTCAAAAAAAAAGAAGAAGAGAAAAATAGAAATAGAAAAAAGGAAAAGAAAAGTAAATGAAATGAAATGAAATGATTATTGTAAAACAGTCATATTAGGATTCATACAATCAGTAATTCCTAATTTACTAGCATTTTCAACACTAGTATTATTAGTATCATTAGTATTGGTAGTCGTAGTAGTAGTAGTAGAAGAAGAAGAATTAGAATCAGAATTAAGAGAATTCTTAGTAAATGGATCATTTGAATTGGAAAGTTTTTTAATCAAGACTTTCTCAAATCCGAAACCCCATAAGAGAATCAATAAGATCCCAACCGAAAGATGACCATAAAACCCAACGGATTGATAAGCCATGAAGGATTTCTTTAAATCTAATAAAACAAACGGAATCACCAAATAATTTAGATTGGTTTGAGTTAAGATCCATGAGATCCAATCATACATCGGTTTGAGTTGGATGGGTAAATCAGTTGAAATCAAAAAGTAAGGTCTAATCGATCTTCTAATCGATCTAGCCAATGCTTGTAAAACTCCTCCAGAAAGAAACACAAGAAAATAGGCTGGTAAAGGTCCATGCCAACTGATCCCGAACAACAACAAAAAAAACAGAACCCAATCAATTTCTCTTTCACATCATCGATAGAGAAGACAAAAAAAAAGGAGAGACAAAAGACAAGAGAGGATGAAGAGATAAGAACGTACGCAGCAGAAGCAGCAAAAGTGGCCATAGTAGCCCCAAATCCAGGTTTTCGAACCTTTTCTTTCTTTTCCTGATCCCCTTTGACCTTTAAATCCGAAACCCGTTTGTAAACCGTTTCTCTTAACCAAACATTCGTCTTCATATTCCAATGATCAAATACACCTTTATAATTCTGAGCGAATTCGATCTTCATGATCTGAATGTTTTGACCTATATCGGTTTTTTGAGTGATCGGATTAAAACCACAACCTGAGATCGTCACCGAAGCTTGAGCGAATAACCAAACTAAATAGTAACGTGAACGAGCCATAAAACCTGAGATTTGAACGTGAAGAAATCTTAAAAAAGGAAAAAAAGAAAAACCAGTTGGAATCAATCGATCATTGATCTCTTCATCTTTCGAGAGAGAGAGAGAGAGAAAGAAAGAAAAAGAGAATGGATTGAGTTTTTCACCAAACTCGTTTACCTTTTCAACCAACTTTGGTTTCTAAAGTTGTCTTCTACCATTTTTTCATAAGACCAAGTCGAACCATAAATTCCAACTAAACCAGCAAAGATGAATCCCAAGCTCAAAGATTTGAATGAGTTAATGAACCGATTTGATGGTAGAGATCGATTATCTCTTTGAACGAATCTTGAGTAATCTTTGAAAGAGATAGCAGGTCCAACAAGTAAACAAGGAAAGAAGAAACTATAGAAAGAGGTCAGTTCAACACACATCAGATCATAAAGGAGATTGGGGTTTTGATTACCAATAAGATAAGAATTCTAAGAGGTTTGGAAGACGATCGATGGAGGTGGAAGCTTGATAGGAATCTAATTCTGATTTAGATCGATGATGTCCATCATAAACGTTCCAAGCAAAAGTCGCTAATTTCATCACTAAGACCATTTGTGCTCCAGTGATCTAAATGGAAATCCATTATTGAAAATCATTCATCAATTGATTTGAAAAAAAATTCAAACGATTTCCAAAAAGAAAAAAGAAAAAGATCCACTTACTTCAACTGTTTCATAAGGAATCTTCCAAATTATTCGTTTTGCATGATTATAAGTCAAATGAGTTAACAGCCCAGCAAACAAACCCCAAACGATTTTCTTGGCTTTTCTTTTATTTTGATTTTGATTTTGATGATTTTGATTTTGATTGGTGGATTGAGTTTGACTTAAAGGAATGAGAAATGAATGACAAATGAAATAAGTGAAGAGAGAATCAAAGAGTAATTGAATCAAACCGAATTTTAAATCAAAGATCCCGATTAAGAAATAAAATGAAATTGAGATAGAATAAAGATGAAAATAAGTTAAGTTTTGATGTTGTAGATGAGGGATTGGGATTGATAATGGGATGGAGATTAAGAGTAAGCTTAATAATTTCAATATGTCTGGCTATTTTTGATGGTTTGATGGTGATGGATGATGAGCATGAACAGCATCGAGTGAGTTTGAGGTTAAGAATTGGATGATGAGCTTAGTTTGTAGATTGAGATTGAATTCAAACTGATTTGACTTACAGCAACACCCGTCAAATCAGACACCATTAGAAACCACCCACCAGCAGAACCTGTTTGATTAGTCGAACTCATGATTCCTTGATGTACTTGGGATGAGATTGAAAGGTAAAGTGAATTGGAAGCAATCTTTCAATCAATCTTTCTTTCTTTCTTTGTTCGGTCTTGATTAGATTCTGATGAGTTTGTGGATTGGTTCATTCATTTTGTAGATTGTAATTTGGATATTGGTTCCTATTTAATCGGTTGAATTTCTTCTGATGGCTTACTTACTTATACAGTTTTCAATCAAAGTGAACTTAAGCTCATCAACTCTCCTTGAACTTGAATGTTAATGAAGACATCATCAAGGAGCAGATCAAAAATCAAAAGTGATCTCAACCATCCTCATCATCAGTCTCCCATTCATGAACTTAACTTATCATCCAATCAAACCACCAACAATCATCATTCTATGCATCTTTACTTTGATACCAGCAAACTTCTTATCATCTCAACCATAAATTCAACATTTGAATCTTCATCCATCGATCAAAATCTATATAGCTCAGTGAAAAATAGGAGATCCAGGAGCGAGATCACTACAATGAAGCACTCCAAGAAGAGAATCAAATTCAATCTCCTCAATAAGGGGATTTGACCCCAATTCCAATCAACATTAAAGACTCCTGCCTGAGCCAGCGAACAGACTCATCCATACTGAATAGCCTTGAAACCCCGCTGGGTTGTACGCCTGGTTGCTTATTGCTCATGATGATGATCAATTCATTGTAATTCACTTTGTTTCTCTCAAACCAAAGATATCCAAACCATTCACTTATTTCGACCATCAGATCTTTCCCCTCCCCCAAAGTAAAAAAAATCCTGAGCAATTTGAAAGACGATTCAGCCCGACTTCCCATGTACCTGACCAAGCGATATGACATACATCGAAATTTCACATTTTCATGATTTTCAAGCCCATGAGCCTCCATATCAAATCTCGAGAATTGTCATGATGCTTGACCGTCATCAGTTTTTCCACATTTTTCCACATTCACTACGCACCATTTTTTCTTTTAACCTTCTTAAATCCGCAAGAGCTGCATGAAAGATTAAATGCCTGACATGATCAACATTTTGCGCTCAAGAATTCATATCATCAGAGGGAGAATTAAGGAGTAGTCTCATGGCAAAAACCTTCAACCCACGGCAGAACAGAAGAGGGGCCATCTTGCTTGTGCCAGTTATGATGACTACCTTGGCAACTAGACTTGAGAGCCTGAACTTAACAAATTACCGCGCTGAGGAGGGACTTCATAAAGTCTGATAAAATCCTAAATCTTTGATAAATGTTATCTTCCTCCTTGAGATCGATTAACAAAGTATCAATATCCTATGGAATATCGATTCACTTATTGTCAACAAAAGCTTATCATCAAATAAAATATAAATAACTCATTCGAACATAAGCCCAAATGATTCCAATCCCACAATAAATACTAGTAATCATCAAAGGTAAAAAATCCATTGAACTTCCATGACCTTCTAATCAAACAATCAAACATCAAACATCAATACATTCCTAAGGAAAACATGATCTCCTTGAATGAGTTTTTAAAAAAATGAGTTTACCTTTGCCAAATAAGAATTGATGAAAAATCGAAACGTATGCTTGAACCAGAACGAATCCACAAATGTAAGTGTTTTCGATCATGATGAGAAGTAAAGAAGCAGTTGACAAAGACGGACTAGATATATATGAAAATCAGGAATACTACTTAGTCAGATGTTTTTTTTGATAAACTCATTCAGATCGGATACATACCGGAACAAATTCTTTTTCAAGACAGTAAACACAATCGAACACCATATTGAAGTGTAAATAATCTTGATAGGTGTTTCTGTAAGAAAAAAAAATCAATAAGATGGACTTGAGATGGACCTCCAAAAAAGATGTAACAGAGTTTTCGGAAGGGACACAATCATACCAGAAGATTTGATTAAGAGAGGAAACAAGCCGAAGATCCCAGCCGAACTTGCGATCATCCAAGTACGAAAATGTTGATAATCTTCACCAGCCAAAAGTCTATAAATCTCAAACTGTCCATCAGATTCAGTTCATTTCTCTTTGTTCATCATTTGGTTGGCTTACGTCATAGGGATTAAAAAAAGTAAAGCAGCTTTCTCATGTACGTGCCAACCCAAGAGAAAAGAAGTAAAGGCTGATAAAACTAGAGATTTTAGAAACCTAGGATATGTTGGATCTTGCCATAGCCTCGTCATGAAAAGCTGGATGAAAGTGCAAAGAGAACCAAATCGTACAGAAGAGGGCCTGGCGTTAGAATGCGATGAATCAAGTGCTACTATTTTTCCAAACTGACTGTTATGAGAGCAATGGTTAAGCCAAAGCAGGTCGTGGGACTGATTTCAGGTAAAACTGCGAAAGAAGTGTCTCCAATCAAGCCTCGAGATGATGAATTGATTGCATCTTGGTTGACATCACCACCACGAAACAACATATCTGTGGTGTTGGAAGTCAGTTAGAAGGCTAAACCAACCACGCCCACAATATTATGCGCTTACATTTGAGCAGGACTCGATCAACAGCGCTATACACAGCCCATATATTTCCAGCCCAGTAGGCATGATTCAAACCTCTCTGAAATGGAAAAAGTCGACTGAAAATCTGGGTGATACCAGGAGTACCAGATACCAAGAAAAATGGACCAAAGCTGATGACACATGTTCCTACTACGATCAATCCAAGCTGAATCAATCGAGATAAATGAAAATTGCTGAGTGAAGCTGATCCGTCCCGGGGATATGGGAAGCAGTAGGCACGTAAGAGATAAACGAGATAGGGAGGAGCGAGGTAGACGAAGATATGCTTGAAGTTGAGACAGATGGAGAATAATAACGCAGAGGTCTTGAAATGTCTCTATAAGTCATGGTCACTGGATCAGTCTTCCATATCGATTGCGAACACCTGAAATCTGGGCTGTCTTCGTGCTCACATCTCTGATCGCCCATATTGACCACATGAGGATTCCGAGTAAGAAGCCATTGTACTGAAAATGAATGTGATCGACAATGAGGAGGCCTGGATGCAAGAACAAAGAGGTCGAGACAGCAAATGCGGAAGCGGATGTTTGTCCTTCCGTTGGATTGCGTGCTAACCTATTGGAATTATAAAATCGATGACTTAGGCACTATCCTGTCCAAGATAAAGCTATAGTCACTGACTTTAACAAGACGGCACCCAAAACCAACTCGGTGATTATGACGCTACCCCTCTGAAATGCGACACAGCTTGAAGATGCGTATCCAAGATTAGATAGCTGAACAATTTTTGGGTCCACCCATGCTGCGAAGGAGGAGAGAAGCCTTTCGAAATAAGCGAAAAAGGGTGGATAATCTAAAGTCCATTCTGATGTGGTCTGATCCAGAAAGTGATGATGATATGATAATGATAAGTGATGAACAGATAATATTGCTTGAGACCGAAGGATAGCATAAGGTGCAAAAAGCCAGTTACGTCATAATACCACCGCGAGAGAGGTAGTGAATGTGTGATGGCGAGCCAGTTTCGATGAACTTCAAAATCCGTTGAACGACTTTCGATCAAAACATCATCGAAAAGTCAGAGCTGAACTGACTTCCAACTGTTTATGTTGTAATTGTTTGATGACATCACTCACTA
Source organism: Melampsora americana (assembly GCA_022264835.1). Taxonomy (NCBI): domain Eukaryota; kingdom Fungi; phylum Basidiomycota; class Pucciniomycetes; order Pucciniales; family Melampsoraceae; genus Melampsora; species Melampsora americana. Next base: position 605,534 of record JAIFHY010000030.1, on the reverse strand, counting down.
GGCAGGAAATAGTAGGAGTTTGATGCACGTTGACAGGATCAACACATCCCATTCAAAGGATGCTAAACCTGACCATGAATAGGATGGTGATGAGAATGATTTGTTGGAGGTACTTGAATGTGAGTCGATTGGTTTAGCGAACATGGCTCGACAAAGATATCTCGAGGACAGCAAGCTCTTTCCCTAAAAGTGGTCAAGTGGTAATCAAACAAGAGATGCCATTAACTCTCAATTTTTATCAGATTCAAACTACAATTTAAGCTTTTTTGACCGACCAAAAGAGATCAAAAGCACTTAACCATAAGTACCCTAGCACTTGAGAAAAACAATGACAGATGGTCCAAAGGCAAATTGCTATTTATAGAATGCCACTCACTAGAGAACAGTGTGAGATTTATAAAGGACAGCGGATGACTGCGCAACAAATCTGTCAATATCAAGCATCTCTTTGATTATGTGCCAAAAGATCATCTTGCAAGTTGAAGAATCCAGCATCCATAGTAACAAACACACCTAAGTCTTGAATCAGACTTCAGTACCCAACTCAATACCTTAAGATGAAGTCATTCTACAAAAAATTAAACTATATCATAAATACAAGCTCACTGCACATTAATCAACAATCAAAAATACAATGAAGTAATTAAATATCATTTAAATCTAAAAAGTCTTTAAAAATCTAAATCAATTTCCAAAAGAAGGAACAGGGAGACCCTGAAAAGAAGTCTTCCATACTTTCACGGTAGGTTCATATGTATCATATATCATCAGAAGCTGATATCCAAGCAGCCTGTGAGAATCCACCTGGGACGTTATCTGCGCTGATAGCTCTCACTGAAAACCAACCACCCTTTTGGCCTTTACTTTGTCGTTTAACATTCGAATGACTATCTATACCCACTTTCTTTTCTCGCTTGACGTTCAAATGACTATGCGCGACCGATCCATGGGAAAGTTTTCTTCGAGAATGATGAGATTGAAAATGTGAACGTCGTTGAAATGCTGAGGGTACAAAGCCTATTGATGTAGTTAAAGTCACAACCCCGTCATACCACTTGTTATCCATCCATCCTACTTGTGGTAATATAATGGAAATGTAGCTGAGCGGAGGGATGTATAGGGGTTGTTCGGGTTGCGAAGGGTCGAGTGCAAAGAAGAGTTTGCCGGAGTTCACATTATCGTAAACTTTGTCAGCGACCTTATAGAGTACAACCAAAAAAATTAAATCAGTTCGAACTTCTTTACAAACTCTTCAGTATTCGCATATCATGGGACAAGACCTACCTTGACAAAAGTTCCACCGTTTACAGCCTGTTACGGGTGATATAGAAGGAGATTCAAGTGGTAAATATGATCAACAATCAGCCCTCATTATCATAGGATGGAAACCGATCAGACTGCCATATGACCTACCCCCCAAATTTCATAGTGTTCTGCCCAAGCTGAGCCTTTAAAACTAATCCCTGTGGCAGTCGAGTTAGTTGCGAAAAACGCATGAGGAGGACCAGGGATGGGATACTGGCCGACAGGCTTTCCAAGGATATCAAAGCTATAGTGCGAAAATTAGGATCTGTAATGGTATCTGAAGTTCTCGAAGTGATATCACTTTACCTTGCTCGATAGGTCTGTCTGACTATCTCATACTCTTGTTGATCGAAATCCTTTGAGGTTTGATTTCTCCACCCTGGAACGTGGAGACTTAATTTAACACATTCAAAAAAGTCAGTCACGAGTGAAAGAAGATGACCATATAGATGCTCATCGTCGATAGTCACCTGTATATGTTGTTTCCTAGTAAAAAGGTGAACCATGCCCGGAAGTTCAAAGATCAGATAGAGGGAAAGTGGGTGTCAGAAGCTGATGAAGATGCGTAAGATAGAGTATAGAATGCTGGACGTTCTCGACCAGTCCAATAAACTGGACAAAGACGGCAATCGCCAGCTCACCTTCACCATGTGTAATGAATCCTCCCGGTTCAGAATGTCCTCTAAGTGACCAAATCAATGCTCCAGCACCTTTGAAAGTTCTATAGAAGTACTCGTAAGCTGAAGAATTTGAGTCTGTGCCATAGATTGAGCGTAGGGGTCAGCTATCGGAAGCTGCAATGTTATCTGATTAGCTAGAAGCGTACAGAACCCGTGTTCTCCAACAATAAATGTCTTTCCAAAAGCTTCCGCCCTTGCTTGATATCTAAGGATGCATGTAAGAAAATTTAGAATCGCAAGTCGCAAAGCAATGGAGAATTGAAACTTACTGATTGACAGTGAGAAGGGCGTCATCACCATCTAAAAGGAAAGATTATTTAGCATAGCTATTCTTGATGTTTATAAAAAGACGATGAACTGACAAAAGTGATACGAAAACAGATCAACGTATGGAGATTGAAGGCACTCCACTGGCCAGGCCTCAGTAACATTCGTATTACGAGAACTAAGTTCGGGAGCAGTCAATCAAACAGGAAAGCATTTTCAGCATCATATCGGTGATTTCTTAGAGTGTTTATTGACCCACAAGCTGCCATCCATGACGAGAATGTTAGGAGCAAGGGACTTGATGTACTTTGCAATTTCAATAGTCCACTAAAAACAACACGTATCAGTCTTTTGGTTCCCAATGTGGATCGTACTGGGAATTGACTGACATCCGCGGGTGCTGAGCGATTGTGGGACATAGTGAACGCCGGAAGAGGCGGCGGAGCTGTCGGGTCAGGTGTAGTTAGAGTGGTTGCAGTGGTTGCAGTGGTTGCAGTGGTACCATTGGTAGTGGTACCATTGGTAGTAGTACCATTGGTAGTAGCATTGAACTCTACCAAAGACCAATTTAATTCATTTCCTGTCTCGATGGCCAAAAAAGTATCATCTTGTCCGTAGATCCTTCCATTCACAGTATTCCGCCGAGTCAAAAAGAAATGAATAATCTTCTTAAAGTCTTCCCTGATGGACCTATCCGTAAACCAATCGACCGTTATTTCGGCTTGTCGATAATCGGATACGTTATATCTATGGCGAATCAACTAAAGATATACGCAGAAGCACCCATGAGTTTGCTTGTTCTTGAAACTCTTGTCAGTGGAAGAGGAGAGATTTAAAATAATTGATAGTCTTACATCGTTGAAGTTTCCCACCCAATCCTCGTCTATCTTTCCATAATCCTGATTGATGATTGGAAAGATAACCTTAACTCCTTCATCAGCGCAGATCGCAAGAACTTTATCCAATCTTCGCCAGACGTCTTCGTTGTATACCCAGTCGTTTTTCACCACATCCCAACCACCTATTCAAGGGTTTAGCATTTCTCCACTATTTGCTTGGAAGAATCTTGAAACTTACTGATGTGGCCATGCTCTAGTCGCTGATTGCCACCCCATCGTTCATTTGCAACACCCAAAGTATAGGATCTTGTTGCGGGTGTTGCAAATCCGGCAATTGTGCGTGCAATGTCTGTAATTTCGTAGACAGTGTCCTCTGCGCGCCATCAACCAAGTTCACTTCAGCTCAATTTGCTATGATGGAGGTCCACGAATTGGTATGAATATCTCACTTGGAACCAGCTCTGGCGAACTGATCAGCCGACGCAGAAAGAAGAGTAATGGTAAATAAAAAAATCGAGCCTAGTCAAACATTATGCCAAGCTACACTAATAAATCATGATATGGCGACTGACTTGAAAGACCGGAAGTCAAAAAGTTTTCCATTCAAATATAGATGTCCGTTTTGAGAGGTAACAAAGCCTTGTTTTGGGTTTGGTGTGTAACTTGTCAGTGCTCCTGGTGGAAATTTAGGGAGTTGTTGCTCGTCCTGCGGAAGACTCTTGAGCTTGGGGCTGTCAGGGCTAAGGATTGAGAAGTCTTCAGATAAAGCCAGCTGAGATGAAAAGATGATGATGATGAAGTTGATAATAAGGCCAGTAAACGAGGGATGTAACATAATGAGTGTGAGGATGAAAATAAAACTTTCAGTGTGTGATGGTGAGGAGACCGGGTGACAAGAGTATCAAGAGGGAGGACTATTTTGACATCTTTGGATTAAATGTCGATTCCGTACTCTCACGCCTGTTCTGCTTCTGTACCTTGACGTTTCTCTAAGATCTCATGGGTTTTCTCGGATGACTTATTCACATTCCCTCGAGGAAAACGCGAGTGTGTACTCGCCATTGTATATATAATTCAATTTCAGGCTTGCCTGATTTTGGGCGCACGCGGCACAGCTATAGCGGATTGGGGTCTGAGCAGATTGGGAGTATCAGAAGGGGTGATCTAGCGGCCAAGTCCTAGCCGCTAGACACATTTACTCCCATACACGCAGCTGTCCCGTTTCAGCCAGACTTCCCATGATACCTGACCAAGCGATATGACATATCGAAATTTCACATTTTCATGATTTTCAAGCCCATGAGCCTCCATCAAATCTCGAGAATTGTCATGATGCTTGACCGTCATCAATTTTTCCACATTTTTCCACATTCACTGCGCACCATTTTTTCTTTTAACCTTCTTAAATCCGCAAGAGCTGCATGAAAAATTAAATGTCTGATATGATCAACATTTTGCGCTCAAGAATTCACATCATCAGAGGGAGAGTTAGGGAGTAGTCTCATGGCAAAACCTTCAACCCACGGCAGAACAGAAGAGGGGCCATCTTGCTTGTGCCAGTTATGATGACTACCTTGGCAACTAGACTTGAGAGCCTGAACTTAACAAATTACCGCGCTGAAGAGGGACTTTATAAAGTCTGATAGAAATCCTAAATCTTTGATAACTGTTGTCTTCCTCGTTGAGATCTTTTGCATCTTGTTGAAGTGTACAATCGACAAGACAAATTTAAAAGTTAGATAAGAGAATTAAAGTTGAGATAGGGTTTTAAAGAAATATAAGAAAGAACTACATTTTACTTCACCCCAATGAGAAAAATGAAGAAATTGAATGTTATACAAAATACCTCTGAATCACTCCATCTTACTTCTCTTTCTCATTTTTGGAAAGAGAAGTAAGTGAAATTTCTACTATCAATACCATTAATATATGTTTTATTTGAATTACTTTTTGTTGTGATATGTTATAAGAAATATTGCTCTTAATTCCCCAAAAGATCGTTATCAAGTTTCGATAACTCCTTTGTTCATTATCTGCATCTATAAAGTATTCTGTTTATTCATAAAAGTCAGAATTTGTTCATGATCTTATCTAATGGTGTTGTTCTCCATACTAGGTTAGATATTGTTGTTTTTGTTAGACTTTGGTTTGGTCTTACGCGTGCTGATACGCATATCATCAGGTCCCTGTCCGAAAACACTAAAACATTCACACATCTCGAAACACCTTCATTGAGCTCACCATCTTGTAAATACATACCTACCCGAATTCTTTCCTCCCTTGAATCTCTCTCGACTTTATGGGTGACAGAAGTGCAACAGAAATCGTACCATTTTTGCAAATGTATCATACGATAAAAGTTATATAAATATATTAGCAGGCGTTATACAGCACAAAGTAAACACATCATTTTTCTATCTTTTCACTGACTAGTAGTACCATG